>CM023953.1:4516152-4603098 GCA_013407115.1 Glycine latifolia
ACGGAACGCTCACGGAACGCTCCATGCTCCTGCGTTGGAGTTGCTCTTAGTCTTCACTCAAGATGATGACTCAGCAGGGCCCTTTGTATGTTCCAGGCTTCCAGCACCTCGGTGTCCCACTATATATCACGAATGAAAGTGTACCAAACTCTGAAAAAGTGTATTCTTATTTAAATTTTAATGAAGATATTTTTAAATCAAATTATATGTGAATGCAAAATATGAAAACAAAAAAATAAAAGTTCGCCAGCTATATTTTGTCTTACACAAATAAATAATATTTGTCTTAGGCAAATAAATAAAAAACAGGGTTGGATTTCCATAGTTGTGTTCACATAAAATGAAAAGTGATTTATTTAGTGAAAAATTTTGTGTTTACTTTTTTCGGTGTGTAATTTTTTTTTGGACCATCAGCCATCACACAATACAAATGAAATTAATCTTTTAATTAGTGGGTTGGAAGATGTATGTAATCTCTTACTCATGATAAATAAATAAAAAATAGGATAAAATATATTTTTGACCTCTTTAAAAAATTTCAAATTTAATTTAATTAGTCATCCAAAAAGGCCATTATATTTTTTTAGTATTTTTAATAGAGAGACAATTTTTGGAGGTTTAAAACCTAATTTGAAAAATTTTAGATGAAAGATACATATTTTGCCAAAAAATATATTAAATATTTTCATGATTTGTTTTGAAACATTATCATTATAAAATCGTTTTAAATAAATAAAAAAAGTAAAATGGTATGTTTATTTAATTTGACACTTGATATCGGGAATTTTTCTATTCTAACTAAATTTGTTTTTTAAAAAAAAATGAAATTTGTTTTCTTAGGAATGAGACTCTTAAGAAAATTTATAAAATATATATAGTAATTATATAATTTATTTTTAGTCAATTACATTTTTTTAATAATAAACCATATTGTATTTTTTCATAGAAAACCATTCAACTTGAGTCAATTAAATCAATATGGATTACAAGCTTCTCCTCCAAATATTTATCTTTTAAATTGCATACTCAAATTTAATAAAGCATATACAACATTAAATTATTAAAGTGATTGATAATTATAATTAAAAGTCAATATAAATGATAGTTATCAATTTCAAAGATTATAATTTTTTTTCTTTGTTTAATTTGTCTTAATAGGACTTTTGATTCATCACGGATTATAATTTCACGATTTTAATCTCTCAAATTTCAATTATGCTAACTTGATAACTATGAGGTTTTAATTATCCACACCATAATTGGACAATTGGTTGTCATCCAAGTATCACAATTGTGTGATTTAGGTCCCCTGGTATAGCAATTGTGAGATTGAAACTAAATTTTTGGGAATAAAAATAGCACAATTTTTATACCCGCATAAATAAAATCATACATCTGCGATATTTGGGGGATTCAATTGTCATAATTAAAATCTAATGATTAAAATTACATATTTATGATACTGGGGACCAAATTGAGACAATTGAAACTTTGGAAGCTAAAATTACATAATTGTAATACTTGAGCAATCAAAAGTGTAATTAAGCCTTTGAATTTTAAGAACTAAAATGATGCATAATAATAATTTGAAGTACTAATATAAATTTTTTTAATAAAAAAATAAGAAAACAAATAGAAGAATAAAGGACACAATAGAATTAATAAAACGACAAAATTTCATCAACATTATACCAAACAAGGCAAAAATTTCATTAAATTAACAATGACAAAAGAAAAAGTAACACAACACAACAAAACTAAGTTGCACAAATGAAAATTAGCATGCATCAAACAAAAGATATATAAAAAAAAAAAATCCTTCACAAAATCCTCATATGTCCTCATAGAAGACCTTTTTGAAAAGCTCCATGTGTGCTGTTTGCAAGTGAACCGACACAACGAGTGAACCATCCTCATCCGAGCTTCGAATAATGTAAGCCTTTCCATCAGGGTACACAGCACCTGGGCCAAAATACCCCGGCTTCCCCCACCCAAAATCCGCCTCATAGACGGGCATGCTCATCCAACTCACAATAGTGAGATTAGGATTTCCATAAAAGGGTGCATTTTTTGGCTCCCCTTGGTCCAAATACGAGGCCCTTATCCAATCTAATTGCTCTTGGCACCTAATGAAGTCCAATTGTGATCTTATGTACTCATCATTTAGCAACTCAATTGCTTCCCTAATCTTTTGGGCACCGTGGCTTAATGGGTTTGTTATGAGTTCCTTAGTGTGACATTTTGGTGTCAATGCCACGGCCAATGCATTGCCAAAGTAGTTTCTTGGGAGGGGAGGGTTTAGCCTATTGCGAATGTCCGCACTTACCCTTACCACGGTTGGTTGAAGATCTTCTAGCTCACGTGCCTTTGATGCACATCTCCATATGTGAGATGCAATTACTTCGTATCTACTATATGGTCGTAACATTTCTGTTTCAAAATTAATGTAACATATATGGCACAAAAGTTAGAGAAAATTGAGAGAATAAGGGAACATGAAATTGATGAAATGGAAAGAGTGATTGTAATTTAGCCTATAGTTTGACGTACATAGAGCAGAAAATGTAACTAATAATTTAATTAGCCATAACCATTTAGTGCTTTTGTATTTTTTTAACTTTTTGAAAAAAAAAATATAAAAATGAGTGACTTTCAAAATAAATTTGTTTTTTTTTTCTTATATGTTTCCTCCTTCAAAAGCAATTTTGTTCGAGATACAATTAGAAACTAAATGTAGTCATGTCTTCAAGTGAGGATTTGAACTTTGGTTCACTATGCTATGCTATGATAATTAGTCCATTTGTTAGACCTAAATTCTCATTAGTATAAAAAATTGATAAAAATAAGAATAATTGTGAAATATCATGATGTGATTCAAACATGATAAAAATAAACAATTGGTTAGAAAAAAAAAAGAATAATTGTTGGACGCACAACAAGCTATTTAACACTCATGGGTCATGAAACAGAGAAATAAAGAAAAAAAAAAGTATAATCAACCTGGATTTTCTCTAGCCATGTCCTGCCTCTCTAGCCCCAAAAACACGGAGAAGAAGAAAGAGAATAAAAGAGAAAGAACTCAAAATTAAAAAAAAAAAAAAAAAAGGGAAAAGAGATATGGAAAGGCTTGAGATGGAAGTTGTTGGAGAAGATTTGGATCTAGATATAATAAAAAATATAATATGATAGGAAAACAAAGATAAAGAAAAACAATAAAAAGTATTAATAAAACTAATAGAATGGTGGGGGTTTTAGAAATAATCAATTTCTGAATGTTTACTTGTAATACCTTCTTTTTGAGGGCGTTCCTCATTGGTTTTCTTCTTCAATTTCTCCACTTGCTGTGATGTGAGTCTCAAAATCACAGCAGTTTTCTCCTTTTTCTGTTCTTCTATGGTGTCAGTGCTGCCTAGTTTGAGAGGCAGAGGCTTCAACTCAGGGTGATCAAAACGTGGAGCCCTTGGTGGGTATGTGGAATTGATAATTGTTCTATCAAGAAACGGAAACATTTCAATTGAGTCCAACACTTCCCCTCTAGTAAGCTTTGCCCATGCATTAATGAACCTTATGGCTGCTAACCCATCACACAAAACATGGCAAAAAGCCACTCCAATTGCAAGGCCTAATTGGTTATTATTATTATTATTGTTGCTGTGTCCTTTTTTAAACCTTGTCAATTGAACAAGCAACAAGGGAAGCTCCTCAATGGGTTGAGAGTAATCAACCGGAGGAATGAGTTCATTCTTCAGCTTTTCGCTCGGCGCAAAATCACCATAATCATCCATTGTTTTTTGTGATTCAGCTTCAATCAATGTCACTCCCTTTCCATTGCAATTCAGTGCTACTCTACCACCCTCTGACCAAGTCAATCGACCGGCCAAAGGGTAATAGTGCACAAGAATTTTGCTTAGAGAATCTCTCATTCTCTCAAGGGCGTTTTGGGTTTGGTTTTCTTTGTAAATGTAGATGGTGGAGGTGTGACTCCAACGTGCAACTTGGTCACTCTCGGAAAGCCACAAAGAAACTTTTGGAGTTGGCTCATTGGGAGTGACATTGTAAGAAGCTGTGATGGTGGACATTCTTGAGAGGTTAGTATAGACTTTGATATATGCTATCTGTGTGATTCACAGCTTTGCATTGCAACAAGGGCATGCACACCTATATATATAGTGCAAAAGTCTCGTATGACATGTCTAGTTCTGTATATTTAATATTTAATTTCTTTCTCTTACGGGAAATGTCTAGATACATTTTTCTAAGAGTTAATAATTCTTTGTTGTTTAAATGTGTAAATTGATCAAATTTAATTTCTAAAAGAATGAAAATTTTGATTCTTATGAATGTGTACAAAATATAACAATAACATTTTAACGCACAATTTAATGACATTCTGATCTTGAACTTTATATTTTAATGTCAAATTGGTATTTCAAAATTATAACTTCATGATAAAATAGACTTGTGACAACTTGATGACATAACATAATTGTCAAATTTTTTTACATATTTAAAGACTAAATCAAAATTTTCGTTATTTCAAGAATTAAATTATCACTACTTCACATTCAGGAAACAAAACAAGCATTTACCTTTTTGTTTTTATTATGGTTTTGGTTATAGGAAGAAAATTTTATGGGTCATCATATTAATTGTCTATAAATTTTATTGATGACTAATTTTTTATAGAAGAAATTTGGTTGATCATCTTTAACGAAGTACCTTTTCTAAGTCATATTTTTTTTAATTAATAAGACTCGAAAAAAGATATTGATTAAAGAATTTGAACATAATCTTATTTGAACATTATCTATCTACTTATTTATATTATATAAAAGAAGTTTTACTATGTGGGGGTGATGGCACATGACATTCTCTTATTTATTCTCTAAGATTAAATGCAATCCATTAATATTAATATAATAGACTCAGGTTAATAAATAAATTAATATATTCATGTTAATAAATTAATATAATAAGTTAATATTAATATAATAGATTCAAGTTAGTAAATTAATTAATTAATAGATTCATGCTAATAAATTAATTAATACTAATAAACTAGTTATTGATCATATATTAATACATAAATTTGTTTGATCAAATTCATTTTTTACCAAATACAAATTGATATATGAAAAATATATACGCTATTTGTAAAACTTTTATATATGTCACAAATTATATGGAAAAGATATTGAAAAGAATTGATAATCATGTTATATAAAAAATATACATATTATATATATATATATATATATATATATATGTATATATATATAAGAGGTTTTGTCACGTGAACATATGTCAATTCACTCTTTATAAATTAAATAAAAGTAATTAATATTAATATAATAAATTGATGTTAATAAATTAATTATTAATCAGATATTAATACATAAATATTTTATCAAATTAACTTTTACAAATTGATAATATGAAAAATATAGATAACATGTAAAAATTTCATACATGTTATGAGTTATATGAAAAATATATTGAGAAGAATTATTAGCACATTGCACTAATGAGAAGAATTGATAAGTACGTTATATGAAAAGTATATTGATACATATGAAAAATATACATTATTAGAACATTACATTTTCCGAATTAATGTTAATAAGTTTAATTGATATCAATTTGCATTTTACGTGATTTTTTTCTCCCATAAGAAATTCCTCATCAATATATTTTTATTTTCTGTAATAGTTATTATAATAACAATCAGTTCCATTTTATTTTTCAGCCAATTCCAATAAATATTATATAATTGATATTAAACACCCCAAATTTTCATTTTAGGTGAATTGTTTTTCTCTCATAATAAATTCCTTATCAATATATTTTTATTTTCCGTATTATTAAATTAGTAATTATAATAACAATCAATTCCATTTTATTTTTCAATAAATTCCAATCAATAAAATATAATTGATTGAATATCTCAAATATTATTATAAATAAAATTAGTTATATTGAATCAATTTTTTCATTTAAATATAATTCAATTTAAGTCGAATGTCAATAGGTGGGGGTTATAATTTTATTTGACAATTAAATACCCCTTTTCAATCCAATAGAAAGAGAGAGAAAAACGAATTATAATTTGATTCAATTTGAATGGTATATAAAATGTACACGTACGTAACTATTTCCAGGTATGTCGTAGTATGAGAGAATTTAAAGCGAATTGTTGGGTTGGGTGAGGAAATGAACAAACTATAATGGATGGTAGGTTAATGGTATTGAGACTTTAAAGGAATATCCCTCAGGTTTGACTTATACACTGTGTACAGCAGTGCTCAGTTCTAGATCAGCAGGGACCATCAATGGTAAGATGATGGTCGATGGAACCAGCCAGTGATAATTAATTTCCTTTTCCGAAATGGATGTGACTTGATTGTGAGAAGTGAAAACACAGGAATAGGATTCAATGACAAGCAAAGTTGCATTTTAAAAGATTTAATTATATAATTGAAGCCTTAATTATATAATTTGTAACTTAATTATATTTTAAAGTTTAATTTAATTATTTAATTATTAAAAGGTTCAATTTGATCTTTCAATTGTTTAAAATGAAACAATTATATTCTTTTCATCATATTTTGTTAATTATTTAATGAAAATTAATATTTTTTTTATCAATTATACACAACTCATATAAAACATTATATTTTTTTAACGGGTTGTTTGACAACGGATGTAAACAACTCAATTTAAGCAAAACTTGAGAAGCTTAAAGACATATTTTTATATAGTTGTCAAGCAATTTATTTAAAAAATACAATGTTTTACATTGATTATGTTGACAATCGATGCAAACACTACCAATTCTTATCAAATAATTAACAAATATGATAGAAATAGTATAATTGTTTTATTTTAAACAATTGAGGGACCAAATTGAACATTTTAATAATTAAGAGATCAAATTAAATTTTAAAATATAATTAAAGGACTAATTCTAAAATTAAACCTTTTAAAAAGGGTAAATATTTTTCATGGATTAAAAAGACCAAATTTTCAACTTTAATAAAAGGCAATTGTTGTACTTGAATTACTAGGATCGCTGATATCTTAACATGTTTATTGACATTCTTTACAGTTTAGGATATTAAAATTTAGGTAAAATTAGTATTTTAATTTTTAACTTTAATTAATTAACTATTAGTTTAGATTTCTTTTACCTTTTTCAATTTGATATATACTTTAATTTCCTTTTTTATGCAGAACTGATTCTAACAATCTTATTCACATTAAATCATGGAATCATAATCATTCATTCAAAATGTTCGCTATCTCTTAACTTTTTTAAAGTAAAATAAAAACAAAAATTCTTTTCAAGCAAGCTTCAAAAATCTATATACCATTTTTGTCAAACCTCAAGGATTAGCATAGCTAATGCAAGGCATTCATGTGAACGAGAATAATTTATTTAATAAGAGAATTTATATTCGATTCTCACTATATATAAAAATTTTTTGGACCAACGATAATCACACACCATGAATAAGATTAGTCTCTGAGCCACTGGATTGAAGACATTCATGGTTTCTAACTAAGAAAAAAAATCATTTTTGTCGAAAAAAACTCTACCATTATTCTTTTGCCACAACATATCTAGGCATTTATTCCATTGTTTTGCAATTTGAGATTAATATATATATATATATATATATATATAAATAAAATTCTTTCTCTTTTAATTGCTTACTAAATTAGGATTAAAGAATTGAGAGTTTAGTTCAATAGAATGGTGGGTGAGGGTTTTGAAATGTGGGTTCTTTCATTTAATTCTTTGTTGGTTATGTTTATGCAATCCAAAGCCATCGAGGAAGAAAAGAGGGTGATCGGTAATCGGTAATTAAGGAGATGGTGAATTCTTTGATAAATAGGTATAGCATGGTTGTCTGAATTAGATGTTAAGTTGTTCGATAAATGGGAATGGGGGTGATAGTCTAAACTATATGGTGGGTTTTTTAATGGATGGAGATGGTGGTGGTGATGGTCTGACTTAGATGATGATGCGTTTTCTATGAGTGGGTATGGTGAAATTAGAGGGTGATGTGAATTGTGGATTTTGGTAGTGGTACACTCTCTATACCACGCTTTCTCTCTTCCCTCTCAGCAATTTGGTTTGTTGTTATTATTGTACTCTTTAATTTTATGGTGTTTGTAACATTGTTTGTTCAGCTAGAAATAAAGTGAAAGAGAAAACACACACGATAAAATACTAGTTTTTATTATTTGTTTGAGAGAATAAATAAGTAAAAGGAAGTTTTTGTGAGACTATTTTTTTTTTTCAAATTGGAATGAAATAGAAATGAAATGATCTCTTCATAAAAAAGAAATGAATTGATCGCTTATCTTTTATTTTATTTTTTCAATTTTTATAACATATTTTTTCAAAAAGTAATAAATATATAATTTTATATTGAAAGATAATAATTTTTTTTAAAAATGGTATTAATATACTCTTTATATGATTTATTTGTTTTTTTCTTTTCTTCACTCTTCCAAATTAAATAAGTATAAATAAATTTATCTATTTTCTTTTATCCAAACAATATATATCTTTTACTTTATTTTTTATCATTTTTATTTTCTTTATTTCTTTCTATGTCAAAAAGAAAAAAATAATAATAATGGAAAGCGGGCATGAGAGTAAAAATTAGGTTGACAATCCTATCAGATTCTAAGTATTAGTAAAAATATGATAGATAAGATAATTTATTCACTTAATGGACATCAACTCAAGTAAGAATAATTGCCCATCTATCTTAACGTGTGCGGATAAGGGGGCCTTAATACTCAACCTATCCAAAATAATAATAATACCTTGAGATAAATCCCATTATTAATATTGATTTACACAAGTGATAGTAATTTATGTCTTTTATTTGTCATTTCAAGCTTGAATCCTAACCTTAATTATGGAACAAATCATGTTAAAAGAGAAATATTCACCTTTACTATGCACTCACGATCCCCAATAGAAATTAGTCAATGTTTTTAATAGTAAAAACTTTGTACCAATAGCATGGTCAATAAAAAAATCACATTCCTTAATGAAACAAAAAAATATCACACTAGGTATTTGCTATGAGATAGATGATATTTTTAATTCACATAGAAAAAATTATGTTTCTTATAGAGATATATCATGATCTTTATTTACTTAATATATGTTCAGTAAGTCATTTTAGCTAATTTCTAGCTTTTTTTCAAATTAAAAAGCTTGTTTGATTGTTTGATTAATAAATTTTTTAAAGTAGTTTCTAACATTATTTTAAACGTCACTTAAAGTAATATTTTTTAAAAACACTAGCTCCTAGGTTTTATTTCTTAAAATATTCATTCAATTTTCTTATTATTCTTTTTAAATATGTCATTTTACATTTTCTAATTACTTCAACAATTAATTTTACCTAATACTTATGATTTAATAAGATAATTTAAAAGCTTTCGACTAACAGCTTTCAAATTTGAGTTACTAACTAGTTTTTCAGTTTTCAACTAACTTTCTAGTTAGTTTTATCGAACATATCCCTAGAGAAAGATCATGTTACTTAATTTGGAAAAAATATCAGTTTTCTTATTTGTTTATTTTCTTAATTTCCCAATTGATTATTTTATAGATATGTATTTGAATTGAATTTTAATTTAATTACTATTTTATATTTAATCAATATTTTATTTATCATTTTCAGAATTAATTAAAGTACAGGTATCAAGTACAAGCAAAGACATTTAGTACCCAATGATGAAAGGTACATGTATTAAAGTTATTATCGATATGGATATGGGTTCGGATGTCAATATGTTTCTAAAGTGCATGTATCGGGATGAATACTAGCTAGATTACACTGCATAAATCCTATCCATTATCATTCTCGGTCAAATTCACTTTTTAGTGAGTTATTTAATTGTTAGCAAGGTTTTGAGATATATATATATATAATAACTACTTTTGTTTATCTTTATTTTCCTTATTTATTTAAATAAATATCTTTTTAATATTTTTTTACTGAATCTTTTTAATATATTTTGTATTTTTTATTATATGATAAGTATTGGATGTAGTTCGAGTTGGATTAAAAAGTATAATTCTTGGTGTGTCCTTTATATAAGAAATAAGTTGTAGTTTCTCCATTTCTATTTATAAGATCAATTACCGAATTTATTATGATTAAAAAAAATGATTAATTTAATTGATGGTATAAATATGTTTTATATTTTATTTTCAAAATGACTCTGTAACAGATCTGGGTTCACACTTCTTAAGGTAGTGTTAACGAGGAATCAGATTCGTGTGATCAGATTGACACCTTGGAGAGTATATAGCACCTTTATGAGGCAGTGCTGACTTGGAGGGCGGACCTTAGATTTTATAAAGTGCCGAGGACGGACCCCGGACAAGGGCAGACCTTGAATTTTGCCAAAAGAAGCCCTTGGGCTTTGTATTAATACCATAAACCTGCACAAGGTTGTCCGAGTTGCGCATGCTGAGCTAGACAAGGTGATCTGGGTTGTGTATGCCGAGCTGGACAATGTAGACTTTTAGTCAATAAATTTGAACTCGGCAACGGGTGTGTATAATGACCAAGCCAACTCTGGCATCTGGCATCTGGCACTATTGGCGCGTGACACACGCACCAGAGTCATTTAAATAACCCATTTCTCTATGTTTCGATGAAAACACTATCATATTCTTCCTCTCTCTGTTTTCTCCATTTCCAAGTGGGAAAGACTTCATAACCACCCACCCTTGACCAAAACTCTTTGCATGCAACTGGAAAGTTGAAAGGAACCACCCAATAGCTAGATTCCAACCTCAGTTTCTTTTAAAAACCCTCAGACGAAGAGATCTTTTTCTCCAAGAACTCTCATAGAGTTTCGACTTTGAGGGGAAAGAAGACATTTTAAGGACGTTCAAGCTTGGAGAAGCTGTCCTCTAGCCTTCCTGGACGTTTGTAGAGGTAAGATACAAAAGTTTTTACCGATTATTTAGAATTTGTTTTGAGATGTACAGTGACCATTGAGTTAGAGCTGGAACTAGGCTTGGGTCCTTTAGAAAAGAATAATGTTTCTTTTCATGCAACGGTTGACAACCGTTATTTATTTCTTGCATGCCTTTTGTAGAACGTGATACAGAGGATATTAGTGGGTGTGACCACGAGGACGGAAGAGCCGTGTAGCACTTAGAGCAGGTAAGCTCTTTGTTCTTGGGAGTTTTTCCCTTGACTGTGTTCCACCATACTTCGAGAGAGTGATGATTGTTGTATGTCATGATGCATGTGGTATTGAAATTGTGTGTTACTATCTTTTATTAAGAACATGTATATGATGTACACTGTGATGATATGTTGTATGATTGATGAGATTCTCTGGCCAGTAGAATAGACTAAATATGGACTTCCCTTAGAGCCAGAGTTACGTGGAACAACTCGAAGTGGTCAATTGATATATAAAAACCCTGAGAGAATGTGTCCTTAAGTGGACGATCTTCTCTTGAAAGTGTCATATACGTCTAAGCAATGTCCTGAGAGAATGTGCCCTTCAGTGGATGATCTTTCTCAGACATTGACGTAAAGTCCTGAGGGAATGTGTCATTAAGTGGATGATCTCTCTTGCTATATCTGTGTTGCATTCCTGAAGTTGGTAGCGCCCAATGAAATGACACCTGTGTTGTGATATACATGTGATGTATATTATGAGAGTCATGGTGGCTAAATTATGTGATGCCTATTTTGATGCTATGTGTCGTGGAAGTGAACCAAGGGGAAGAGAGACTTCCAAGAACCCTGAGTTTACTGAGATTGTATCTCACCCTGGTTGGGGATTATATGTCTTTGCAGGCGATGATCAGCGAGCGGATGGCGGATCCCAGGGCAAGAGGCCCGGGTAGGGATGTGGTCCAATGGATCCCGAGACAGGAGGCCGAGCCGGGATGTGGTTCTGTGTGAACCTTAAGCATTGTATATCTTGGGAACTGGTTCTTTGTTTCGTTATGCCTATGTTTTGTATCCCGGTCAGGGAGGATGCACGACTAATGAATGTGGTTGTATATATATATGCTTTAGGTTTTTGGTTCTCTAGTTGTTTATGCAAATGTCTATTATACATAATGTACAGATAATTTTTGTGACGTATGATGACGTCATTTTCATTTTATTGCTTTCGAATTAATTATCGTTAATTAATTACTACGCTTAACGACCATAATTGAATGTTAATGAACCGGATGCATACAGGGTGTTAAAGTAAGTATTGGACGTAGTCCGAGTTGGATTAAAGAGTATAATTCTTGGTGTGTTGTTTCCTTCCTTTTTACTTATTATTTGGTAGGGATATATAAAAACTATGCGAAACATTTTTTTTACAAATTTAAAGTCAAAATTTTATTTTATTTTTTTAAGAAAAGGTACTGCCTGATGTCCTTTATATAAGAAATAAGTTGTAGTTCCTCTATTTCTATTTATAAGATCAATTACGAATTTATTATGATTAAAAGAAAATGATTAATTTAGTTGATAGTATAAATATGTTTTATATTTTATTTTCAAAACCACCATGGTCATTAATACTCATGTTTCTCTCTTTTCTAATTGGTTTTCATTACAACCTCTCATTTAATTAGGAGTATTTTAGTTTAAAAATAATTAATGTAAGAGGCATGATGAAATGGGTCTTATAAAAAGGACCAAACATCATTTTTATTTGGGTCTTATAAATAAGAATCAAGATAATAGTGTTTTTTTTATCTTAATTATAAGAAGACAAATATTAGGACACTGATTAAATAAGTAAAAAGGGAGCAATTTTTATTGAAATGTGTAAAAAATGCTTCCCTATGATTGTTAAATATGCTCTCATACAATTTTCAAAAAAAATCTTTCCTCATTTCATTCCTTAAGCAGTGCCCTTTGCAAGAAACATATCATCAATTTTAAATGTATTAATGAATAGTTTTCTTTTATATCCTTAATTTATTATTAGAAAAATATCCTTAATTTATTGTGAAGTCTACTAACAAGATGTGACTCATTCTCATAAATAGCATATGCATTTAATGACCTATTACCTCTGGTCTTATATATACAACATAGGACAAATAATCAAGACTAATGAAAGTGATTAAATGAGTTGTTTTTAATTAATATACCAACAATTTAAATTTAATTTTAAAAATTCCCTTAAGTTATAAATGTTATAAGTGATAGTCACCTTTATTATCAGTACTCATAATCCAATAAGTAAATGCAGAGTAAATAAAGTTCACTATAAATTAAGGATATATTTTTTTTAAACTTCGAATAAGTTTGAAATTCGCCATTGTTTTCATAATTAAGATCAAAAGAAAAACACAATTTTTTTATATACGACTAGAGATAGTATTAATAATATAATTCATCCATTCATTAGTTTAAAAAAAATACAAAGAAAAAGCATTTTTTTGGATCATGAGTAATATCATTATATCAAATCACTACTTAAACTAATTAATATTCTTACAGATATTTTTGAAATAAAATTTAAATTTATGTTAGTAGTAATTATAAATAACTAATTTAATTACTTTTCTTGATCTTGATAATTAAGTTCTATGATTCTTATATATAGAATCAAAGGTTATATTATTTTTAATAATTTTAAAACAAAACACTCTTTGGTCTCAAAAATAAGAGAAAAATTTATTCTTGTTAATTAAAAATTAAGTTAGTTAACCACATTTAATTACATCAATCTTAATTAAAAATTAAATGTATCTCTATTTTATTTTTTTATTAAAACTTGATATCAATAATAATAAATTGTTGTTGGAACTAAAACTGTAATTAAATAAAAAATATTTTAGAGATAATAATATTAAATGAGATAAAATTAGTTGTTTTTTTTTTTATATTTGATAGATGAAAAGTATATCATTTAATAAATAAGGAGTCGAATAAAGAGGTGTACTGGATGTAATATTCCCAAGTGTTTGCATAGTCCTATATACTCCTATCAAGAGGGGAGGCTGTTAGAGCAATTAATATGTCATGTTAGGAGAAATAATGAACAATTTATTTAAGAGTGGACAACTATTCGCTCCATTTATTACTTGTGCAATTTATTTCTGAGTACTATTGCAAGTATCGTATATAAATAAATACTCTGTCTGTTCTCAAATATATATATATATATATATATATATAATATTAATTAAAAAATTAGTTAATCACATTTAATTATATTAATTTTAACTAAAACTAATAATTTTTTTCCAACTTATTCTTCATTAAAGATTAATATAAAACATAAGAAAGTGTCATTGAAATTAATAACTCAATTAAATAAAAGATATTTTAGAGATAATAATATTAAATAAGGTAAAATTATTTCAATTTTTATATATTTGAGACTAAGAAAAAATGTGTTTTCTTATTCTTATATTTAAGACTAGAGGGAGTATAGAGTTTTACTAATTAGTGTGCTTAAGATATTAGTGAATGAACTTAAAAATAAGTATTTATCATAAAAATCATATGAGAGTGAAAAAAAAAATCATGGACAATACCATTTTACATATTCTAATAAAAAATTATTTTCTTTTAATTTCTTAACTAATATACTAAGAACAATTGTTAACATTTACCGTAAATATAAATAGAACACAAGTCAAATATACTAGTACGCCCTCTTGTTTCAAATATAAGAATAAGAAACACCTTCTTTATTTCAAATATAAGAAAATTTCAATTAATTTTATTTTATTTGATGTTATTATGGCTAAAATATCATTTATTTAATTAGTTTTAATGACTTTTTCTTATGCTTGATATCAAGTTTTAATAAATGATAAGTTAAGAAAAAAATTGCTTTTTAATTTAAACTTATGTAATTAAATTAGGGTAATTAACTTTCTTAATGACGGTATTATGTTTCTTTTCTTATATTTTACACCAGAGAGAAAGATGAAAGATAAACTCATGTTGTGCACTTCAAACTGCAATACCAATCCTCGATTAGTACTATGGAGACTTTTATTTTATTTTGGGTCTGTATCTTGCATTGGGACTGGAGTCTCTATAAAATAGTTCTATCTGGTTCCTCTTTATTTCCATATTTTCTTCATATACTTATTAATCATTTGCTTCTATTTTTATTTATGTGTTTTTACATTTTATATTCTTGATTGGGGAGTTTGAGAAGGTGAAAGAATATAATTTTGCTTAGATCGACCGTGTCTAGTTTCATATTAGATTTTCTAAAATTACATTAAAATATTAGTTAACTTATGCATATGTAACTATGGTTGGTAAAGTGGGTCAATCCGAAAAAATGTGAGGCGGGACAGGTTGGCCCACTTTTAGAAAGTGGGCTGAAAATGCTAGTCCATCTCGTTTTAATGTGGACCAACCCGCTTAAAAAATAAAAAAATTAATTTTTTTAAAAAATACAAAAAAATTATAAAAATACAAATGTGATAATTAAAAAAAATACAAAGTTAAATAAAAATAAAAAATTTAAAATTAATTTTCCCTTTTTATAAGTCTATTTTTTTAACTTTTTTTAGATGTATTAATTATTATTTTTCCTATATATCCTTAATTATTTTCTATCCAAACATTAATGAAAAAATTTAGTGGATATAAAGATAAGAAAATAATAATTTTAGAATAATACTACAAATAATTAACATATGTAATGTGATTCATTAAATTAACTTTTTTTAATAAAAGTGAATTAATTAAAAAAATTATAATTAGAAATGAAGGAAATATCAATGTATTGACTAAAGACATTTTAATCTAACTATTACTATTATAATTTTAGTTCTATTAAATATTTCTTAATCTATCTATAATAATTTTAAACATCAAAATATATGTTATTAATGTATTTGTTGTTGCTGATACACTTTTATTGGGTTATGCAGTATTTTTTGTCTCAATAACTTAAAATACGTAGTAAACCCATTGCTGCAATTTTTTGACCCCGGTATCTTTGGTACTATATTATTAACATCTTTTAATCTGCTGATAAAAAAATCAAAATATACGGAAAGCAGGTGTAATAGTATAATATTTTTTTAATGAAATATAACAAGTGTAATTCAATTAGCAATATACAGTGAGTTTACCGGGAAGAATTTTGATTTGATTTGATTTTTTATAATATATTCTTTGTTGAAAGAGATGATGAATCTTAGGTGAGATTTAATGTCAAATCAAATTATTACAATTATTGATGAAAAATAAATTAAAAAAGGTTTTCATGACATGTGAAATTCATGCACATGCAGTTTAATTACATGTGTTACTTACAATTGTCAATTACACCCAACAATGTGATCCCTACCCCGGCCGCCGATGTTAACGAATCATCGATCCACCAAGAATGCAGCACCTATTGCGCGCGTGAATTGACAGGCAATTGTTTTCAGCATAGATAAATGTCTCTTGACACCAACCACAACACCTGACTTCCATGAGTGAAACATTGAAACATGAACATATCATTTTTTTTAACTATAATATTATACGAAGTTATCTATTTTAAAAATAATAATGAATTTTTATCGAAGATGATGAATACTAATACTTTTTTTAATATAATTTATTCCATATCTAAAAATTAATAAATATTCAAAATTTAAATTATTAAATTAAAGATACAAATCATTACAACTCATTTACATCATTCTTTTGCTACCAAGAACATATCATATGATACTCTCTACCATAGCATGCAATAATCGTTTTTTTTTTTCCTTCAGCAAAACAAATGGAATAGCATCAAAAGGCACAAGTCTTGCCAGCATTGTATAAACGTACGAATATATACTGGATCCGTGGATCATCATAATTCACCTACACCCGTCAAACGGATTTTAGCTGCCAAAAAAATGGTTCAACACTTTCTAAATGTTTTCCCCAAACAATTATTGATAGTTTTTCGCTGCTAGAAAAAAAAAACTATAAATCAAGTGTCACATCATCATTTCAAAGAAAAACTTAACGACAAAGACTAAAAACCAAGGAAAAAAAATAATTTGGGAACCAAGATCGATCGGTCAATATTACTTAATGAACTAAAAATAAAAACCTTGAATATATAGTTGAGGGACTTAAAATATATTTTATTATTTTTTATATATGTGCGGACTTTGATCGTTAATTAAAAAATTTTAATGTTGTTACAAATGTTGATATATTTTAATTACATATATTAAGACTTTGATATTTTAAATATGTTGTTATATTTTAGTTACAAAATACAAATGTTGTTAAGTTCCATATATAAATATGTTGATAATAAGTAAATAATTAGAGTCAAATATTTAATATTTAATTCAATGCTTATATTTATATTCTTTGTTTTATTATTTGTTTCCTTTCAATTTAAAAAGGCAAGGAAAAAACAAATTTAATTTATTTTAATAAATTTTTTATTTTTCAAAAATACTTTTAAATTTGCATTTGAGTCCGTAAACCAATTCGATTGTATGCTAGCTTCACTAACCAGATTTGGACCAGAAAAATAAGATCATTTATTTAATTATTCATACTTGTTTGATCTATATATGCGGGTCTTAAATAGGTTAGACCGGTCAATATAGTCATCCCTAATTTTTTTCCCCTGCTTGTTTGTACTTTGTCTCTTTTCATTTTGTGTTTTCTTATTACTTCACTCATCACGTTATAATTGTCATCTTAAGTTGTTTTATAAAAAAATCTAATAATGATAAAAGAATAATAATTTTATAAAATTAATCATATAATTATTAATACATTTTTAGCTTTTGTAGCTCATATAATTAATATTATAAGAAATATAAATAAAAATAATTAATATTATATTACAAATCCAAATAATAATTATTTTAAGATAATTTTTTTTCATACAACACAATTATTATAAGATGAGGGGAGTAACATATATTTTACTTTGGTTGCTGCTATGTTCTCTTACACAGTACAAAAGCAAGGTTCAGTGTTCTAGAAAGAAATGCTCATTGATATAAAAATATAAAAATAGTTTAACACAGAAAAAACGTTGTTGTTTCTAGAAGCGCTCCAGAGTGGCAATGTCATCTTCAATTTTGTTGCTCACGTTGCATGCTTAACAATAAACAAATCTTTCTAAATTCTTAAAAAGTAAATATTAGATAAAACAATGAATATATCTAATAATATATATATGTGTATTGTGTATATATATATGTGTGTGTATGTGTGTGTGTGTGACAAGTAGCCATCACAGTTAAAGAATATACATGTGTGTTTTGGAGGATTATGACAAGTAGCCATCACAGTTAACGAACACATATGTGGGCAAGATAGGGGCAACGTAGTCCACCCCAGGTCTCAACACAAGGTGATCACCTAGCAGAGCCAGCGATACTCTTATTATTAGCAACAGTCCAATGCCAAATTCTCCCACCTCGGTGTCCCAACTCCGAACATTCATCACGAATATATGCATCATTTTAAAACAAATTAATATAAAAAGATGAGTTCTAAGAGAATTAATATTACAAAACTAATTCGTTCTAATGCGTTTTAAAACCAGGATCTTGAATTGATAACAAGTGGCATCTTGATTAAGAAATTAAAATAAAAAATATCTAATATAAAATTACAGTGGAATACCAAAAACTATAAACAATATAAATTTTCATTTTCCAATAAATAAATTCATATTTTAAATTTTTTAAATAGTATTATTGAAACACTTGTTAGCATTTTTCTTAAACAAAACTTTAAATAAAAAATACTGAAAATATACTCTCCTTACACAACTCTCCTAAAATACTTTCTTTTATCACTTAAAATTTATCAAAAATTATAAAATATCATTAAAGAAATTGGGAGATTTAATTTAATTTTATAATTTTTAATAAATTTTAATCAATAAAAGAATATGTTAGATTGTGTGTTTCTAATATTTCTTTTAGATGTGAATCTATGTAAAAGAATTTACTCTATTTAAAGAATAAAATCAAATCACTTTAGAATATATTAATAAAATTAAACTAATTAATCACATTTCTAATTCATTTAAATTATGTTGTGTAGTTTGGTCGTCCTTACAATTTTGTGTGGGAACAGCCAAGAGAATCTATATTATAATATTAGAGCTTGTTGAAGGCCATTTTTCTGCTTGTCATCACCATAGCATCTCTGCCGGTTGAACAACTTTTACAAACCATATTATTTTTAGTCAAAAGTTGGAAAGTGTGAAATTTTATAACATTTTTCTAAAATCTGTACAAACAATTTCTTCTTTTCTAATTAAAAACCTACTCTACAAAATCAAGGAATTGTTTTCGTTTTATAAAAAGTTATTTTACGGTGATTTATTTCGAAAGTTAATCAATTGATTTAAATTAAGTAAAATAATTATTTTGTTTTAATATGGTATACAAAATCATGACCAAAATTTATTTATATTAGAAATCATATTTTTCTATGAAAAAATTGTACCCATATCTTTTTGGGTTTAGCATAGTTAGTACCAAAGTTGTGAAAACCGGCTCAAACTGGCCGGTTGGACCGGGAAACGGTACAGCAGCCGAGCCGAGTCAGACATTGAACCGGCCATGCACATGGCTCAGTTTGGCCCGGATAAAACCGGCCGATTTTCGAAGACCCGGTAACCCGGCGGGGTTTTAGGACTCGGACCGGGTTGATGCACAAACCAAAACGACGCCGTTCTTCATCTTCATTTGTGCTTGATGCCATCTCCAACGTCGACGCCGGCGCCGCAGCAGCTTCTTGCCGGCTCCGTAGCAGCTTCTCGCCGTTGCTGTTGAAGCTTGACGTCGTCACCAGCTTCTCGCCGGCTCCGCAGCAGTGCTCTGCAAAGCTCTTCATATTTTCAAAAGAAAAAAGAAGAAGAAGGAAACAACACGACTCTTTATATTTTCAAAAGAAAAAAGAAGAAGGAAACAGCACGGCAGAGGCAAGGAAGAGAAGACCTGCAGTAGAAGAGAAGAATATATACTACTATACTAGGGTTTCTTTTGGGCCTAATTTGCTTTCTGTACCTACTTTTTTGTTTTCTACAGTTTCTACATAACTTTTCGAAATGGACTTTTGTGTTTTTATTTAGGTAGTTACTATTTATCATTTTTTTTAATATACTTTACTTGCGTTATTAACTTTAATACTTCAATTGTATTTTGGATTTTTCAGTATAAAATTATGAATGAATTTTTATTAATCAAATAATGTTAGTTATATACTTATATATAATATAATTTTAAAATTTTTAATATAGACCGGTTCAAACCGGGCCAATTACTGACCCACCGGTTAGACCACTAACCCACTGACCCACTACCTCGACCGGGTCAACGACCGAACCGGTTTTCACAACTTTGGTTAGTACCCATAGACATCTATTTCTTCTTATGGATGCATATGAACTTGGAATGTCCAAATTTATTACAAAAGTCACATTTTTCTTAAACAATATGTGACTTAGAGGATGTTGTTCCCTTTTCAAACCCTAGGCCAAACTTATCATAAGGATGTTGATGGAATTTCAAAGGAATGGTGAGAGTCGTCTTTGAACTTTCCAAGAATTTTCCAAAGTCATTAGTAAGACACGCTACTTCTTCACTTAGTTTTTCAACAATGGAAGTTTCATTGGTCTTACTAGTCAAGCTCAAACCCTTTTTTAGAGTTTGGATCTTCTTTTTTAAACCCTTATTTGATTTTTTAATTCAATGTTTTCAGAAGCATAAACTTTGAATTTTTCTTTAAGGTTTTTACATTGAAGAGAAATATATGACAATTCTGAAAAAGAACATTATACAACATATCCTCTTCATCGTCTAATGAAGCACAAGAAGAGGTATCAAATTCAGAACAGGTTTTTACCTCGACCTAATCGTTTGTATCTACCATGAGACAAATGTTGGTTTGTTCATCGTTTGAACTGCCACTAGACTCTTTTCATTGTGAGTCATCCCAAGTGACCTTTAGACTTTTCTTCTTCTTGTCCCCAAAATATCTTCTTTTCTTTTCAGCCAAAGACATTTAACCTTCGTGTGTGTAGGCTTTCTACACTCAAAGCAGATGATCTCATTGCTTCCCTCCTTGTTTTTCTTTTAGAATCTGGAATCTTTACATCTAGAGGAATGTTGAAATTTTCCTTTCTTCTTCATTATTTGTTTGAACTTTTTGGACATGAGGGCTACTTCATCATCTGTGGATCCGTCATGCAAATTCCTACATTTGCACTTTCAGAGCTTTAGACAAGCTTTTATTTTCTTCTCTTCTGAAGATTGTTTCTTCAAACTTGAAGGCAGTGGAGTTTTTCTTTTGCATATGCTCCATGTTTTGAAGGTGGACTTCATGAACTTTCAAGATGCCCAACAACTCATCCCATGCAAGATTTTTCAAATCTCTTGCTTCTTGGATGGTTGAGGTCTTGGGTTTCCACACCTTTGGAAAGTTTTCCAACACCTTAAATTTTATTTGAGCTTTTGTATTATGTCTATCCAAGAGCCTCCAAATTGTTTAGAAGAACTTAAAGTCTTCCAAAATGTCGTCCATAGACTCTTCATCCTTCATGATAAAGCTATCATATTTCTTGTCAGAGTCGTGACTTTCCTCAAGCTGACATCTTCAATGCCTTTATAGTTTATGCTTAATGAGTTCCAAATCTCTTTAGCAGTTCTTATTCTTCATTTATTGTTGTACTTATTTTTATGATAAGGCACATGTTAGAGTATATATGGCTTTTGTGTTGAGCTCCATAATAGCCAGATTGTCATATGTCCATTCAACTTCAGGTCTGGTAATGAGAATATCCCTATTGGTGATGATGAGCTAGATTCTATACTGACTGGACTTGATGTACATCTCCATCATGTCCTTCCAGTAGAGGTAGTATTCTCTAGCGAAGCCTGGTGGCCTTGTATGAGAAGCTCCCTCAGTGATGAAATGACATTGGTTATCTGTCATTTGGATCTTTTCCTCTTCACATTGTTAAGTGCTCAACCCTTAGAGGTTGAGCTCTGATACCAAATTGTAGAAACACAAGAAGGAGAATTGAATTGTTGTTTTAGAAATTTAAAAACTTTAAAAGACTGAAAACACATTTTATTGTCTGATGCAGATAAACATGAAAGCACTTAAACATGTTTTGATTTAGACTTTATCAGACGATGAGGAAAACAATTTTCTTTGAAAAAAACAAGAGATATAAAATATAAAAATAAATTCAAACCCTTTGTTAGTTAAACAACAAGAAAACACACAAATAATTTATATTGGTTTGTCTTAATCCTGAGACTACGTCTAGTCTTGGCAACCACCAAGTTTTCACTAACTTATCAAAGTTACAAGTATTGTTCACTGCAACTTCTGGCTCTTACACTTGAAAGCTTTACCCCCAAGCTTGACGTAAACCCAGTAATCTTTGTCCCCAAGCCACTGCTGACAAAATTTATGATAGTCTTACAAACAAATATATCACTCAACCCTTTTAGTCTTTTGTCTCAAGGTATACAACGTGTTTTGAGAGCTTTGTATCTTCACCATAATTTAAAGAAAACTTTACAAGAAAGAATGACTCTTGTAGGTAATTTATGTCTTGTTTCTTCAAAGCTTCTTTTACATATAACTTTTATCTTTACCAGAATTTAAAGAAAACTTTACAAGAAAGAATGATTATTGTAGGTAATTTGTGTCTTGTTTCTTCAAAGTTTCTTTTATATATAACTTTAATCTTGAAGTATCTATTGTCTCACAATCGTTGGATTCTTCACTCTAATATTTGTCAAAAGTCTTAAGTCCATTGAAGCATTTAATGCAAACATTAAATGCATATCCCTTCTTCATGCAAAGTCCATGCTGATAGGATATCATGTCTTGTACATCAGCATGAAAGTCACTTTTTTCATCATAGCAGGTATACAACAACAAAACACGCCTTTTAATGAGGATCAACATCTTCCAGAATGTGGACTTTATTCTTCATAGGACTTTGACAAATTCCAAGAGAATGTTTTCTACATGAAAGAATATCAGACATGGATTATTAAATGAAAGTCTTAAATCACTACTAGAAAATACACTTTTAACATCGGTTATTTTGGCATTTCCACATCGGTTTTTAATCAATGTTGAAACCACCGACGTTAAAAGTCTGAACGTTAACATTGGTTTTCAAAAATCGATGTTAACAAAATTATACAGCATTGATTTTTTAAAAAAACCGATGTCGTCAAATAAGAAAAAAAGAAAAAAAATGTTAAAGTATGATAATTCAACATCGATTTTTAGTAAAAACCAATGTTAATTTGTGTAACAACATTGATTTTTACTGAAAACCGATGTTGTTGCATGTGCTTAACAACATTGGTTATCTATAAAAATCGATGTTGCTACAGCATATCAACATCGATTTTCAATAAAAACTAATGTTGTTACATAAATTAACATTAGTTTTACTAAAAATCGATGTTGTTTTTAATTTTTTTTAGTATGCTGTTTGTTTTATTCATTTAACCCAATTTTTAACCTGCAAATTTGAAAAACAGACCCAGGCAGTTTCAAATTTTAGTACTAAGTAACATCATATGTGAATAATATCAATATTCAATAGTATCAATATACATAAAATGATTGTAATTTT
Source organism: Glycine latifolia (assembly GCA_013407115.1). Lineage (NCBI taxonomy): Eukaryota > Viridiplantae > Streptophyta > Magnoliopsida > Fabales > Fabaceae > Glycine > Glycine latifolia. Next base: position 4,539,790 of record CM023953.1, read on the forward strand.
AAACCATACAATTGTTTCATTCCTAACTCTAAGATAAAATGTAGCCCACTGAAGTCGGATTGCCTTCAGTCTCTCTGGCTCCAATGGTCTCTGATCAGCAAAATACTGCATAACATAATAAAACATAATTTAATAAGTATAATTAAAAATGAGTATAACAAATTACAAATAGTTTTGAATTGGACACTTACCATGTCCCAGATATCCCTAAAGCCTCCTTGTATTATCGTCGACATCCAATGCATGACATAATAGCCACACTTAGTGCTTCCTTTATGCTTATTACACTAAATTCAATAACATAGTCAAATTTAAACAAAAATTAGTGTAAATAGTAATAAAAGTTAATTTGAAGAAATAAACCATTATTTGAATGACTTACTTTAACCGCAATCCATTTAGTAGTAACCTTTGATTTATTTCCTTGAGTATCATGGACTCCCTTCAAAACACTGATTAAGAGAAACATGGAGGCATATTATACAATTAACATATTCATGTCTTAGAAATAATAAAGTAAATGTGTTACAAATGACAACCTACCTGTTAATAATCCCTTTGAGGTAGTTTTCAGGCTTATTGTGCAATGAATAAAATCACACGACAACATTGTCGTTAGGACATATAAAGACCAGTTGCCAATGTGCCCTGCATTGGAGAACATTAAGTTATTGTACTTCATACATTATTTTGATTCAATTGTATAGTTTTACTTACCCATTCAAGTACGCTCCAAGGTAGACATGTTTCTGTGAACTCTGCATCCATTTCTTAAGATAGTCCTCAGATTCAAATTGCGATTGCTAGATCTTTGTGTGGACTGTGGCTTAATGAATCCATAGGCAGAGGCAATATCCGATTGTAGGCATAACTCATTCATATGCCTATTATTTTGAAAATAAAGTCAATTATGCATGAATATAAAACAATTAGTCCTGTAATGGTACACAATGTAAAGTGACTTACAGAATCCACAACTGTAAAATAGAGATGTTCAAACATTAATCACCATGGATTATTTCAGAGATATCCTCATGCTTTATGTACAACGGGAAGTCCTCGTTATACACCCAGAACAAACTAGGGTCCCACGGCACCTACATGGGTCTAAGGAAAAGCTGCGGGATGGTCAATGCGATCTGGTATAGGGGATCCTGAACATGTTCCGGCTTATGTACAAGTTTCGCCGGTCCTTGAGGTCCCTGTTTATCCTACACAGTTAATGAACATAATGCAAAAATCGTGTTCACTTTAAATGACACTGATAGTTTTGTAAATGATAATAAAGACACACAAAATAAATACCTTGTTCAAAATAGGTTGTACAAGATGTGTTGGCCAAGCAAGGAAGATGTTAAGGGCTTGTCCCACTAATTGAACCTCTTCTGTGGGTACAAGGACGCGAGCATCAGCATCTCAAACTTCCTCAACACCCACCTTGACCTGATCATTCCCTAGAGGGACGTTGTGCACAGTTGTCGACCCCTCATAAATTCTTCCAAGGGCAACCAGGTGGGGAGGATTGTCATTGACATACAACCCACGCTTGTCAGATGCAGCCGTGTCTAGGTCCTACCCCGAGGGATCGACACAGCTTCCCTTCGTGCTGACATGGGCACCATAAGGACATAGTTGAATCTTTGAAGGCGGCATGGCACCCTGAGACTACATCTGAGACTGCATCTGGGACTGCAGGTGGCTAAAGGACATCATGAGTTGTTGCGTCACTCTTTTAGTGATCGAATGCTCTAACTCTTCCCTGATGTTGTCTTTCAATCAATCCAAGTCTTCAGGGTTCATTGACTTCGACTTGTGAGAGGTTGATGGAGCTGGTCCGAAGTAGTGTTTGATGGTCACACCGGCTCCAGCAGCACGGACATGGCCTGGGTGCTCTGGTCATCCAATGGCAGCAGTCAATACATCCTGACGGCCACTGGCGACAAAGCTACCCTGTGTCGATTGCTCTTCCATGGTATCCTGCAATCAACATAATGAATTACATGAATTTTGTTATTTGTTGTTGTTTTTGTAATTAATGAACAATGAAACATCATTTGACTTACAATCCTCTCTGCAATCTCCAGTGCTACCTCAGATGTCATGGTTCCTCTTTTCTTTGTGTGAGCCAGCTTCCACTTGATGTGTCGTCTAACAGGAGATGGAGGATGAAGGATTGTCTTGGTGCTCTCGGCTTGGCTTGCTTCCTCCAATCTTTTCTTTTGTTTCTCCTCCATCAATATCTGTTCCAATAATCATAACCCCTATAAGACAACACGTTAGGGACAGTGTTTAGCTTCTAGATGGCCTACACCTTCTTTCTAACATCCTGTAAGAATTACACAAATAGTTGTCATCTAGTTTGCGGTTAAAAATACTGCATAATTGTCAAATTCTATGCATGAAAGTCAACTAACCTCCTAGGAAGCAGCTCTGCGACTCTTACAGAATTAGTGCCACTTGTGGAAATGTTCCCAATTTTTAGGATACTCTGGGGAACAAATATCCAGTGGAGATGACGGGGTGGGGCCTATAGCTTAGAGGATTAGAGCACGTGGCTGTGAACCACAGTGTCAGGGGTTCGAATCCCTCCTCGCCCACAACCGGCCAAAAAATGGAAGGATTATTCCCTCTGGGGGTAGGAAAATCATGATCGGGCTAGCGGACCCAAATCTATGGAACTTGTGAGTACTTTGTAGAAATGGAATGGCCTTACCTTACTGTTTTTTGTTTATTAAAAAAAATATCACAAACGGTGTCGTCATCCTTGCCTCTCCCTTGTTCCAGAACCCACTTAGAGGTCAAATCAGACTTGAACTGCCTCAATCGCTCTCATACGATCTGAAGAATTTTCTTCTTCGTCCGTTGGCCAGACGCTTCAGGTATATCAAATTCAGCTTGTGACACAAAAAACAATTTTAACAGTTACAACAACATTTAAATTGTATTACTACAAACAATTACAGAAACGTTGGACACTTAATTGTAATACTTGAATGTCCTCCCAAATCAACTCCTTCTGAGCTGCAGGCACTTCCTTCCAATTACCGATGGTGACATCCACCTTGTCTCGAGTCACGATCCCCATATACGTCCTCAATTTCTTCTTATGGGGACCATCAGCCTTCCCAGTGGCAAGATCCACGTGAACCACTAGTTTGTCAACACCAACGGGTCTGGTAGACAATGACCTCAATCGTGTTGCTTTCCTAGTCTTCTTCGTCGTAGACTGTGAAGGTGCTGATTGAGGAGGAGGAGGAGAGCTCGATGGTATAGTCATAATCCTATAGAAAACAAAATTAAATAAAGTTAACTAAAAAGTCCAGTAAGTTATGAAATTGTAAAGGTAGAGACAACTTAATATAAAATAAACATTACATTAAATAATGTTCATTAATTCTCCTTCATCATGATCATTACGATTTGCATGAACGTCATCAATTTCTTCGTCCCTGTTGATGTTAGGGATTTGTGTAGAGTAATGAGTCAGACCAGTATCAAGGGTTGAGTTATCATCGTCAAGATTAATACCAATGGTTTTTCCATGTAGTACCACTGACCACCATTTATCACAAGGATCTTGAACATAAAACACCTGTTTAGCTTGTTCTGCCATGATGAAAGGTTCATTTTGGTAAACTACCTTCTTAAGATCTACCAAAGTAAATCCCGAATCATTGGTTTGTACACCGCTATTGCTATCAACCCACTTACACTTGAAAACACACACAGTGAATTTAACATAATTAAGCTCCCAGATGTCATCAATGACTCCAAAGTAAGGCATGGACGCCAAACGGGGATTGTGGTCATGCACAGAAGCAAAGTATTATGATTCAGCCCTAAGAGTAACCCCACTATTTTGCATTGTGCACTTGTCATCTTGTTCTTTGGTGTAGAAAGAGTACTTGTTGATATCGTATCCCTGCCAACTTCTAACATTTCTTTTAGGCACATTTGCTAACTTCCTTATTGTGTCGGAGGAAGATTCATCACTAAATATTGTATCTTTAAACCAATCCAGGAAAGTCTTAGTATGCTCTTTCAACAACCTATTCTTCATCATTTTTGGATTACTTTCCTTGACTAAGGCTTCGTGGCGAACTATGTATGACAGGACTTCATTACTGTTATTCAGTACATACAAATGAGCTTGTTGCAATTCCTGTAAACTAGGAGTTATAACATGCAGCCCTCGTGAACCCTTTCCTCCCACTCTGTCGTCATGCCGGGTCTCGGGAAGCCCAACAGGTTTTGCCTTTTCAAGGTATTCTGAACAAAATTCTACAGCTTCTTCTGTAATGTACCTTTCAACTATGGATGCTTCAGGATGATGTAGGTTTTTTGTATACCCTTTCAAGATCTTCATGTATCACTCGATCGGGTACATGCATCGTAAATAAATGGGACCACACAATTTAATTTACCTTACCAGATGAACAAGTAAGTGAACCATTATGTCAAAAAATGAAGGAGGAAAATACATCTCCAATTGACACAAGATAATTGCCGCCTCTTCTTCCAAGTCATCTAACTTTACAGGGTCCACGACTTTGCTACAAATGGCATTGAAGAAAAAGCAGAACCGAGTTATAGCATGCCTCATTTTGTTAGGCAAAATGTCTTGAATCGCCACGGCTAACAGTTGTTGCATTATCAACACGTGGCAATCATAAGAGTTTAAGCCAACTAGTTTTAGATCTTTGATCTGCACAAGGCTCTTAATATTTGAAGAGTATCCCTGTGACACTTTCACTCGACGCAGACACTGACAAAAACTTATCTTCTCCTTTCTTGACAAAGTGTGACATGCTGGAGGCAAATATATTTTCTTACCATCAGACCTAGGATGTAATTGCTCACGTATACCCATCTCAGCAAGATCTTAATGAGTGTTCAAACAATCATTTGTCTTGCTTTGAATGTTAAGCAGGGTATTGATGACACTGTCAGACACATTTTTTCCACATGCATAACATCGATACAATGTCTAACATCTAGATCAGACCAGTATGGAAGATCAAACAATATTGACCTCTTCTTCCATATGCAAGTATTACCTTTCAGCTTCTTTTGGGTCTTTCTAAATACAATATGGATGTTCTTAACCCGCTCAAGAACTTGCTCACCGATTAACAGAATCGGTGCAGTTTCATGCTCTTGACTTTTATTGAATGATTTTTTCAATCGCTGATAAGGGTGATAAGGTTTTAGAAAACGTCGATGGTGAGTGTAAACTGTTTTTCTTCCATGTTTAAGTTGTACGTAGCTTGTGTCTTGTTCACAGATAGGGAATGCATGATGACCCTTAACACTGTATCCACTCAAATTGCTGTACGCTAAAAAAATCATTAATGGTACAAAATAGAGTTGCACACAACTTGAATGTCTCCTTTCGATACCCATCAAACATGCCAACCCCCTCATCCCACAAGTTTTTCAAGTCTTCAATCAAGGGACTAAGATAAACATCAATGTCATTTTCGGGCTGTCTTGGGCCCGATATCAGCATAGACAACATCATGTATTTTTGCTTCATGCACAACCAAGGAGGCAAGTTATAAATGACTAGCAAAACAGGTCACGAATTGTGCTGAGTACTTAAACTGCCATAGGGATTCATTCCATCACTGACAAGTGCAAGCCTAAGATTTCTTGGGTCTTCGCCGAATTCCAGATACAAACGATCAATCTTTTTCCACTAGGAGGAATCTGCCGGATGGCGGAGCATTCCATCACAGTTTCTCCCATTTGCATGCCATGTAAGGTCTTTTGCGTCATCTTCGTTAGCAAACAAACACTTAAACCTTGGAATGATCGGAAGATACCACAACACCTTCGCAGGGGGGGCCTTTCTTTGTGCTTTCATCACTGCTACAGTCGTCATCCTCTTTCACTTTGTATTGTGATACCCCACACCTGGGGCATTTATACATTTCTTCAAATTCATTTCTGTACAATATGCAATCATTAGGACATACATGAATTGTCTGATACTCTATATCCATTGGACAAAGTATCTTCTTCTCCTGATAGTGACTTCTTGGCTACGTGTTTTCATCTAGAAGCATATCTTGAACTACCTGAAGCAGTGAATTGAAGCTTTTGTCACTCCACCTATATCTGGCCTTCACATTAACCAGATTTAACATCGCTGACAACAGTGTCAATGACTCTTTGCACCCCGGATACAACGGCTTCTTCGAATCACTTTCGAATGTATCATACATAGGGGCATGTGCTTGCTGAAAAGACTCATGTCCTAGATCACAAATCATATCCTCTAATCAATCTCCGATTTCTACATCAAGCGATTCAGTTTGCAAGCCCCTCTGCATGTTTCTCAATTCACCATGCCATATCCATGTAGTATAAATCTACTTAATCCCATCACACAGAAGATGTTCCCGTATGTCGTCCAGTGTTTGACGTCTCCCATTCAAACAATTTATACAATGACAGAAATATTTTCCATCCCCATTAGGTCTACTTCTTTCGGAGGCAAATTGCAAGAAATTTTCAACGCCTTCCTCATACTCAACCGTAATGCACTTGCATTCATCCAACTTCGATCTATCTAATTAGTAACTCTGTGATACTCACAAAGTTATTCCATGCATGAAAACCTCACTTTTTTCATTAAAGGTGTGACCCTATCCCATTCAGGAAGACATTTTTTTATAGTCTATTCATATGTATAGGTTGTGTTTCTTATCTTAAATTTGACGAAATTTCGCTTTGATTTCCAAGTACAGACATGAAAGCAGTGACATGAGATCCACGACAATCAAGTATGCACCCAGAGAACAAAGTGAAATGCATTGTACCAACAATTCATCAAATTTAAGAAAAGAAACTCAACCTATACATATGAATATACTATAAAAAAATGAGTCTTTCCAAACTGTCCAAACGGACAATTCAAGAATTAATACAACAATTAATCCAAATTGTCTGGAAGAATCACTGTAATGAATTTCAAACGCGAAACTATGGTTCACTCAGTATGAACATCATTTGTTTAAACTGCAATAATGACTACAAACAAGTTATAACAACATTTGAAATTCAAAAAACCATCAAAATATTATGAAAGACATTCATATCTGTGAAGCTGAGAAACATAATGAGAACCAAATAATGAGAACCTGTGAAGCTAGTGAGCCAAATCAAAATACAAGAATTAGAACCATAATCTTAGTCAAGGTAGTCAATATTTTATAATAATATGTCTTTGTTCTTACGCAGGGAAGAGATTCAGAGGATCAAACACAATAATCTTGATATATCAGTCACAGAGAAGCTTTCAGTATAGGTGTAAAGAACGTAAGGACCAAATCAAAATTACTGCAAATAAGTTACCCTATTTATTTATATAATCATAAGGACACGATCAGATTATTATAGGAGCATTCAATGTCAAGGGTTGCGCGATTCAATAAATTAATGCTATTTTCATCATATTACAATACTTGGGTTTCATTTGAGTCTGTCAACCAAACACATATCCCTAGTGGAATTTGAATCTCACTAGCTGGAATTTGAATCACACAAATGAGGTAACTAGTATATTTACAAAAACTTAGAATAGATCTCAACTAAATCATAAAAGAAATGAATAAACTAGTAGCATTAATATACTAATAATCCTCTCATTCTCATATAGCACAAATTTCAAAAGAGAATAACTCAACAATTTAGCATTCCCATGATTAGATTCAACAATTGTAAAAAGAGTTAGCGACAAAGTAACATAAGTTCTTTCTCCCAAAATACAAACAGCCACCAACCTAGCTATACTGCTATAGTGTATAGATAGATGCCTAGGCTGGTATTTCAGAGAATAAAAGAGCCATTCACACAACTAATGGTTATCTTAGTGCATCTAGCCAAATTGAAAAAACATTTGTCTACGAAGATCTTTTTAGGAAAATAAAAAAGATATCTTCTAGCAAGATAGGATAGGAATTGTATTTTAAGACCTGTAGTAGGACTAATAGACATACATGCATCATTTAATCATTGATAACTGAGTACTAATACACATACGTGCATCATTCATGGATAACTGAGTACTAATACACATACATGCATCATTCATGGACATCATGCTTTGGTAGATGGTTACTTGATTAAAAGCCAAGGGGTGATATGATAATCATTAGTTTTAACTAAAAGTCATTTACCTGCAGATTGCATTCATAATTTATATGAAGAACAGATAAAGAGCAATAGGAAAATAATTTATAAGAAGAATACAAAAGGTGGTGAGGCTAGAGTTAGAGTTTTTGATGGCTTATACCACTTCTTAGGCAACAAAAGATTTACTTGCTTGCTAAAAGTAGGGAAAGAAAATCAAGAGACTTGGACTAAGTTATATGCATTAAGAATGGAGAAGGTTAAGTCTTTGTTATGGACAAAAGATTATGTCTCAACGTATACATCAAGTGTTTTACAATTAGAAAGAGAAATAGAAGTTAGGGGTGTAATTAGCAAAACAAGGAGTGTATCCATTAAAAACAAGGGGTGCATCTAGCAAAGTGCAACTTCTGCCCGGGATCATGTACAATGACATCCCGGCAAAACACAGCGGCTCCAACAACCCGGTCCTCTCCCAAAAGCACTTACTGCTGCTCATCTGCTCACACGAACCGGTTCATGATCATCACAGGTACCAAACCACAAGGTACAACAAAGAAAAGGGTGAGTCATCATATTAAACAACAACAATAAATACAACAGAAAAGGGCACAACCCGGTTGAGCAGCAACATGGTCATCCACATATCAATGCAAACATTCCAAGCATCCATCAAACACTACCATACACGGACACCCACAAACATCCCATAAATCAACTTATAATATCTAGTATAATGCATGCTCCTGACTCAATTATCATCATGCAATGTGGTACCATCCCGGAAATAGACCAAAGTCCATGGTACGAATGATTACTGCAATACGTCAGGGTCACTCTGTTGTGCACAGGACTCACTCCCCCATGGTGATAAGCCAAAATGGGTGTCATAAGGATCTCCCTACAGACGTGCCCCCCCAGTACTTCTCGTACTTTGCAGTCAACCATCCTATTTCTGTCATGCAAATGTCATATGTTATATAGACACCATTAATGTATGACCTGGCTAGGAACACAATCCTTCCTCGCAAGGGTAACCTGTCATACACCCCCTATGTAACATGTCACCCACACAAAGGCCTAACAATGCACTGACCGTGGTCCTCGCAAGGTTTACCACTACCCAGTCCCGGCATCTCACGACTACCGCCCACACAAGGGCCCGACAATGCACTGACCATGGCCCTCGCAAGGTTTAACACCACCCAATCCCGGCATCTCACAGCTACCGCCCACACAAGGGTGTAAGGGAACCCGGTCTACTGAAGTCCACCAATCAAGGACCAAGTTACGTCCTGCATGCATGTCACGTAACTCGCTCAACTCGGCCTACCTATCTCGGTAGCCGACATCAAAACACAAGGGTCAATACCTATGTGCAACATGGCCAAACCATCCCGGTAGCCGACATCCCAAACAAAGGTTTGACACATATATGTATAACTCGGCCAACCCATCTCATCAGCCGACATCCCAAACAAGGGCTTGACATAAATATATAACTCGGCCAATCCATCTCGACAGCCGACATCACAAACAAGGGTGACACATATATATGTAACTCGACCAACCTATCTCGGTAGCCGACATCACAACAAGGGTGACACATATATATGTAACTCGGCCAACCCATCTTGTCAGTCGACATCCCAAACAAAGGTGTCACACACACACACACACACACACACACACACACACACACATATATATAACTCAGGCAACCCATCTCGGCAGTCGACATCACAAATAAGGGTGACACATATATATGTAACTCGGCCAACCCATCTCGACAGCCGACATCCCAAACAAGGGTGACACATATATATGTAACTCGGTCAACCCACCTCGGCAGCTGACATCCCAAACAAGGGTGACACATATATATATGTAACTCAGCCAACCCATCTCGTCAGCCGACATCCTAAACAAAGGTGTCACACACACACATACACACACACACACACACACACACACACACACACACATATATATATATATATATAACTCAGCCAACTCATCTCGACAGCTGACATCACAAACAAGGGCGACACATATATATGTAACTCGGTACTTAGCACCTTCACGAACACCTCTGCAAAGTGTTTTGGGAACTTTTCAACATCAAAATGCCAACTCCACACACGTGCACGAGGAGTTCTTACAACGTCAACTCTCCCTTTCCAGAATACCACACCAGAACATCATTAAATATCAACACAAAACACCAATCGAAGAACATAAAGCATAACCCATTCCATTCAATAAAACAAACATAGCTTACTAGAAAACAACACACACATAGGACATACAATTATCATCACGACTGGACTCCCTGGCCCCCAAACCGTGGTACTAAAGCTGTTAAGAAACACGATAAACTCCCCCTACCTAATCAGGAGTTCGTTCACGAATTTCACGGTGTGTTTGTCCTAAGCTTCAACTTCGACCACAAAGCTCCTCTCAGCGTCGAGGTTTCCACAATAGCTACGGTGGTTCTCGTAGGTTAGAGATAACAAAGAAGGGGTTGAGAACAAGAGGTTTTTGGATGAGTTTGAGAGATAGAACAGAGGAAACGCAAGGGTAGAAGGAGGATGAGTAAGCTTGTTGCTGTGCCAGCCTGCTGCTTATAAGCACAGCTGACACAGCACGTCCTCTTAATGTGCACAACCAGCAACCACTGCACAGCAAAGTTGACTTACGTTCAGTACCCATCAAGCATGCGTACCAAGACAAAAGCATTCAAACAACAAGTTATAAATCAAATAATTAATCAATCAACATAACACATGTAATTTAATTAATATAATACACACATCAAACATCCAGATTAGCAACTTATAATCCGGGTCATTACACTTGAGATTAAAAAACCATGGCATTTAGTCCAAGGAATAGGCAAGTCAGAGAAGGGTGGATAAAATGTTATTTTCTTTCCCTAGTGAAAACGTGGAATTTATCTTAACATTTTGAACTCCTAAGATGTATAAGTCTCCAACTATAGTTCATAGTTACTTCAGTATTTTTGTCCATTATATGTTTTTTTTAAACTACTACAACGACAACAATAAAATCAGCCACATAAAATGCATGAGAAAATAAAACATGAAGCTATAAGATGCATTTTACTTCCTCAAAATCAGCCACCTATGGATATCAATGGAAAGTATTCATCTGATTCAAATATGTATAATTTACATAAAGAGCATAACATTGATATGCAACCTATTAAGATGCATTTTACTTCCTCAAAATCACTTTATATCTAGACATGTACGAGTAAATTCATAGACAAGCAAATGAACCACCTAATAAATTCATAAACAGAGGTTTGGAATGAAATAAAATTCAAACCCCGCAAATTTGAACCTAATGAGAAAGATATCAAATAAGGTACAGTAAAAAATCACTCACCTAATGACCAATGCCTTCTATGTAAATTTGAACTTGTAACCGTGTCATTACAAATTCAAACCCCACAATATAAAAATACAATTCAAGAGAAATGAGAAAGATATCAAATAAGGTACAATAAAAAATTAATTGAAGGAAAGATATCATAATCATCACAATCGGTGTTGGGCTGGTGCCAATGAGTCAAGGACCATTTCATATGATTCAGTTCCATTTCATAACAAGTAATAGATGGAAGCAGAGGAATGCTAACCTTGTGGGAGCCACCGACAGTTGTGAGCGCAGAACGACACCAACGAAGCACTGTGAGACAATGCCGACATCGACAATGACAACGACAAAGGTGACAGGAAGCGCTGTGAGAGTGACTGCGGACAATGTAGGCGCGAGAGAAGGAGTAGTGAAGGTAGGCACGAGAGAAGCTAGGAGCAGTGAAGGGTGAGACTGAGAGTGAGAGATTGGCGCAAGAGTGAAGGGTTTAATTCAGGGGCCAGGTTTTATAATAACAACAACATCGGTTTTCATTGCAAAATCGATGTTAACTATCTTTTGTTAACATCGATTTTCTTAAAAATCTGGAAAACTGATGTTAATAGGACCTGGTTAGCATCGATATTCTTAAAAATCTGGAAAATTGATGTTAACAAGACCTAGTTTACATTGGTTTTCTTAAAAACCTGGAAAATCGATGTTAACCAGGTCCTGTTAATTATGAATTTGCCACCGTATTTTCGTTAACATCGATTTTTGAGAAAACTGATGTTAACTTAGCAATTTTAAAACTAGTTTTTCTAGTAGTGAATGTATTGCTTAAATGCTAAATCATATTGTCTTATGAGTGAATCGTTTGAAAACTTCAAACACACAAATACAGATCATGATCTGATAGCACATCAGACATAACTTTAATCATTTGTATTTACTTGCATCCAATCAAAATAATTAGGAGCCCTGATTCGTCTTTAAGATATAAACGTCTTTTGACTTAACACTAATTAAAAGGCTAAGGTTTTGTTAAAAGTATTTTCTCAAAGGGTTGTTTTGAACAATTAAAGAACAATGAACAATAAAACAAATAAATAAAGAACAATTGTAAGATTAATAGTAATGTAAAATGGAGTAACAAGAGAATGATCACAATTTTGTTGTGAGAATTGAGAGGTTTAAATAGTTAGGTTTGAAATTGGTTTGCCTTTCTTTCAATATAATAAACACAATTAATCTAATTATTTTCAATTCACAAATATATTCTCTCCCTAATGTCTTAGATGGAAGAGCCTAAATTATTTAGATTAATTTTCAATGTCTTTGCAAATTAATCTAAATAATCATCATTATCAATTATGAATTAATGAAGCCTAATTGATATTGACCTATGTTTAGCAACAATCCCAATTAGGTACTCTTCTCCATAGTTATTAACCCCGGTTTGGATCGACCGGTCGGACCGGTCCAACCGGGATACGATGGTAGTACCGGACCATTCAAGCAAGTGATCTGGAATGACCCAGTCAAAACTGGTCGGTTTTGATGAAACTCGGCGACTCGGCTGGTTGTTAAAACCCGGATTGGGTTGTACCACCGCCGCACTGCGAGGAAGCGGAAGAGAGGAAGAGGAAGGGGAAGAGAGGAAGTGGAAGAGGAAGCATTGAAACGGATGAGGCGAAAGAGCATAGGAAGCTGAAGTGAGGAAGCGGTAGAGAAGCACAGGAAGAAGTTGATAACTGGAAATATTGAAATAATAAACGGAAGAGGCGTCGCGCAACCATAAATGGCAAGAAAACGAAGATTAAAGCGGAAGTGGAGCTTTTATACACATGGGGATTAGGTTTTTTCAAAGTTGGGCTAGGTCCATAAAAGATTTACTTCCTGCACCTCCTTTATTGCTTACTTTACTCCTTCAGGCCTTTTTTTTATTTATTAAAAAGTAGACTTTTGTTTTAATTTAAGTAATTGCTATTTACACTCTCTTTTATTATTAATACACTTTACTTGTATTATCAACTTTAATACTTCAATTGTTATTTTGAATTTTTGAGTATACTTAATCAAATAATGTTAGTTATATACAATATAATTTTAAAATTTTTAATATAGACTGGGTCAAACCGGGCTAATTATTGATTCATCAGTTGGACCACTGACCCACTAATCCACTACCTCGACCGGGCCAATGATTAGACCGGTTTTCACAACTATGCTCTTCTTAGTTCAAGAACCAAAAGAATATTTGTTAACTAAACTAATGGTTCCTATGATCATGTAATAGGTGATCAGTTTAGAATAATTGATATTGACCTATGTTTAGCAACAATTCCCATTAGGTACTCTTCTCAGTTCAAGAACCAAAAGAGTGTTTGTCAACTAAATTAATGGTTTCTATGATCAAGTAATAAGTGATCAGTTTAGAACAAATATTAAGAGTAGAAGAATAATAATAAAAATATGAACAATTGTATTAATTAAAAGGAAAATTACATGGAATTAGGTTTGACCGTTTCAACCCTGACAGATAAGGAGACTAATTGGCTCATAATTTGAGTACAATGACTAAAAAAGAAATTATGCAATGAAATCAATCTCAGAGCCTAGGAATGATACTTTCTCTCACAGAACTACTCTGTTTCAATTTGTGCCAGGATGATTCTCCATTTCCACACTGAATTTTTATAAACTGCTATGAATTTGAGCTTGACGTCACTCCCTCACTTAAGTGTGGGTATTTCTCTCACTGAACACATAATTTATTGTTGTAGTATTTCTTAAAGTTTGTCTTCTATTTGACATGTATCCACATGACTGAACTTAACATTATTTTATAAGAAAGCAATTATCTTATTCAAATATTTATTTGAAAAAAAATCTTTATATTTTATTTAGTTCCTTGTGTTTAAATTTTTAAGTCTTTAATAAAAATGTATTTTTTACCAAACAGTCCCTCTCTATATTAGTTTTTGTTAGTTTTACGTTAACTATAATTTTTATTCCCCATTTGACACATCTACATATTATGGCTTTGCATTTAACCTTTCTAAATGCGAGAATTTTTTTATTTGGCCGTTTTAAATAGTAAGGATGAAAATTTGTTGAACTGAATAAGACATTATTTAAATAGGTTTGTCCTATTTAAAAAGTTTAAGGCTTAAGCCACCTGCTTTCTTATTTATCATAATTTTCTATAATTAGACAATGACAGTAGTATTCGCAAACTTGCAAGAAATCCCTAATTAAACATATATTAGTATATATATATATTCTTTTTAAAGGCTCTATTTAACGAATAAAAACAAAATTGAAGTAAATGTAGTCATATTTCTATACTCTATTCTTACCAACAGAAATCCAAGTGAAGAAGAAATTTTGTTACTTCATTTTGTGACATAATAGTAAAGTGTGCACCATTTTACCTAAGGACATCTTCATTTTATGTACGCACACCTTCCCAGATTGAAACTTCAAAAAATTATACATTGGCTTTAGGATCCACCATCTTGTTGTAAACTCTTGACAATTCACTAAATTTAATGGTTCGTCTTTTCAATTATTAACATGGAAGCACACCTTCTTCCCATCCAAGTTGAACACATTCTAGATTTTTTTCGAAAGTAAAATTGAACCTATATCAGTTGGCATAAAAACAATCCTAACTGGTTTGAAACACATGGTCCATGCGTGGACAATTGTTCATGTGATCAGTGGTCAACCATATGTTTGACCTGCAAATTTTGTTCTGTATGAGCACAAGAAATAAAAACATAAACTGGATATAAACCTGCGCTTTGCGCAGGCATCTCAATTCTTTAAAAAAACCTTATAGTGAAAGAATATATTAAAAACAAAATTAAAATTTTATAGAGAGAGATAATGTTATTGTACTTTTAAATTTAGTTTAGTGATATTTAGAATGTGGTTTTTACGTGCTTAATTAAAGTATGAATTTGATATTTCCAAGTCTTATTTTCAGTCAGTCTACCGAAAGTTGCTTATCACAAGTATGCAAGAATGTGTAGCTAATACTTCTATCTCAATAGGTTAATCCCTTATTAAGTTACTTGGTTCAAATTTATTTTAATCATTAATCTACTATGTGCCTTAACGATGTGAACGATAAATCATCACTGACATGGTAGGAAGTCAAAATTTCTTAATATATTGATGTATAGAAGCACCAAAAATGAAAATAATATTAAATTTTCTCTTATTATTATTTTGACTAAATTGTAATTTTGATTTTTCTTTAATTTTTAATTTTCATTTTTGGTTCCTTTTTACTTTTTTTGCAATTCTAATTTCCAAAATTTAAAAATTACAATTTTTGCCTAATATTTAATTTTGCGTAGGTTTGCTGTCTAACTTAATGCTAATGGTGTGTTAGTACTGTGATAAGATGAAAATGAACACCTAATAGTTATAAAATAATTTAATTGATTGAAATGTAAAAAATTATATATATATATATATATATATATATATATATATATATAAAATTAAAGATTGGACCAAAATTATAAATTTTTCTAAATTTGAGGCGAATCCATCAACAACTTTCCTTAGTACTCCTTAGTCCTTACCACTTCTTAAAACACATAGAACTTCTTAAGCTGTGTTACTTTCCCTTCAGTTTGGTATTCTTTTGAATATTGATCTATACGTTACCTAGTATTATTGTTTTAAAAATGTCTAGGAAAGACAAGATCTCTCCTACCTTGACTTCCTCAACCCCACACTACAAACAAAAAGGGAAATTAATTATTAGTTTTTAAAAAATAGTAGCTAGATACAGCCGAGAGATTATTTACTTCCTTTTTTTGAGTTTTGATATTAGAGTCATATTTCTTTCTTTATTAATTTATGACAATAGGTGATCCTTAACAAATGATTCAGACTTCAAATCCTAATTAATCATTGGATATTAGATAAATCGTGTTGGAAAGAAAATGCAAATCATATATATACGTTCGATATCCCAAACAAAAATTATTTACCACTTTCAGCGGAGTCTACTTCATACAACTACCATAGTAAAAAAATATAATGTATAATATAACTTTTTTATATAAAAGTAAATTTGTTTATTCATCTTATGATTTGTTTATTTGGAGGAAATCTTATATGATTTTGTTATTTTTAAGGCTGGCTGTAAAAGTTTATTATTTAATATGATCTGGTATAAAGATTTGGGGAAAGACTTATTAGAGGCATTCAAACTCATCCCTTCAACAGTTCCCAAATTTTCTTATAAAGTGAAAATGTACTTTTCTGCATACTCAAAAGAGAATGATTCATACAAGCTCTACCACATGATGGTCGTGCTCCATATCCTTGTTGTCAGAGTCTAAAGACCTTCAAGATCCATCAGGTGTGTGGCTTTACTTGCTGCAGAGACTGTTGCAAAATTGTAGTAGTTGGGAGGAAATGATCCTATTTGATGGCCTCCCTGTATCCACAAAGTCAATTTTTTTCACCTTGAATCTTTTGAAAGTATGTGTCTGAGACTTGTGTTTGTTATGTATAATGTCTTAGTAATAACTGGACATGGAGTTTAGTTGCTTGACTTATCAAAATATAAATATTCGTATTGGGTATATCATGTTTTTCAATTCTTTCATGAAAAAGGCCAACCTGAGAAGGAAAGGATTTAGAGGGAGGGAGTAGGGGCTCGAGTCCCTCCTCTTGGAATTTTTCATTTATATGCATATATATTTTGAAGTTAATTAGTATAAAATTATATAAAATTAATTTTGTATGCTGTTATTATAATAATTAGTATTAATTAATATAAAATTATGTAAAATTAATTGTGTTTGTTATTTTATTGTAATGATTAAAGAAATAATTAATATAAAATTATATAAAACTAATTATGTGTTTGTTACTATTATAATAACAATTAAGGTTATTATCATTTAATATAAAAATTAGTTTCAATTTTATATGTAAGACTAATATTTTTTTTTAAAAAATTATTATAGTTTAAAAATTAGATATATAAATAATTATAAAGGAAGAGAAATTTTTTTCATCCCTCTCCCTTTATAAGGTTTATGGATCCATCCCTGCCTTAAGACACTTGGTTTATCTTCAAGGGACTGATGAGTACCTCCCAAATGCATAGTTGTAGCAGGCTCACCACTATTCAATGAAGCTGCAGTTACTTGGTGATCCATTAGAGACTATTGACTATCATGCTGATCCATTAGTTTCGTAAATTCAATGAGTTACTTATCTGATTGATTAGCTAAATTGGGACAATGAATTTTCATATTGTAGCAATACATTAAGGAAGGAATGTTAATTTTATAATTGAAACGTGGTAACATAGTCTTCTCTTCAAAAGCTTTGACCCATTCCTTGTCTGCAGATCTCTTAGATAGCCTAGTGCAAACTGCAACAATTTTGTTCAACAAAAGGTCCCCTCAATAAAACTGTTAAGGAAAAATAAGTAATGAAATCATAGCTAATAAGAAATGAGGAAGTAGCAAATTGTGATTTTAAATGATGAAGTCATATAGAAAATAAGAGAAAATCAAAGAAAAAGTATTCAGGAAGTAACAACATACCCAATTTTTGAGAGATTCCTGCTCCGGCAGCAGCAGGGTATGTTGGCCTCACTAACTTTACAACACCAGTTATTGGGATTTAGCAAAGGCAAGCCCGTATATAATTGAAGTGCTTATTGTTTGTGAAAAAGATATAGCCACTGCAATGTAATGACACGCCAAAAAACATTGAACAAATAATAATCAAACAATTGAGAGAGAAAATCAAAGAAAAAGTATTTGCCAAATAGCAACATACCTTTTTTTTAAGGGAGATTCCTGCAGCAGCAGGGTATGTTAGCCTCTTCTAATGACTTTATAGCCCTAGTCATTGGGGTTTAGCAATGTTGAAGTCAAGCCCTTATTCACGTGATACATCCACTCAATTTCAATCTCTGTACGTTGACACTGCATATTAAATATTTGTAACAGCTGAATAATAATCATTGATAATAATTAATAATTAATAAGTAATATATCAAGGTTATGCTTATGCAGTTATGCCACTTGACAAATGATATGTTGAGCTCTTTTTTAATTTATTTTCAGGTTCTAATGATACTAACTAAGCATACGGTCTTACAATTAATTTGGCTTTTTAGTATTAGCTTCTATGAACACAGGAGGTAAGAGGAAAGGTGAGGAATTGGTGGAGGTTGGCACGTCAGCAAAACATATGATGTGGCGAAAAATACAATATTGACATGTAAGCGTATTGTGGCACATCTCAGAAATTATATATTGTAAATAGAAAATAGATGCTATAACATTAACAATTTAACATCATACTTTTTCAAAATAATTGAATCCTTTATTTACCTTTAGATGGCTCTTATTGATGCAACAGCTCATATTATCACTTTTTCATTTATCTGGATAGCAGGAATGTGAGCAATCTTAGACCAGTACTTCCCATTCTGACCTCGATACCTTGCTTCAAGTAAAGGACACTCCCTTAAACTGAGTATTACAAGAGAGGATGGAAGCTGATCCTCAGGTAAGGACTCAAAGCTTGGACAATTGTACATGTGGAGCATTTGGAGAGAAGTGAGATTTTGAAGCCCTTTTCCTTCCAACAATTTTAAACCACTGAAATTGTGTAGGAACAGAAATTCTAGAGAAATGGGCAGTAACTGCTCCTCCAAAAGGGTGTTAATAAGATCTTCATCATCACCGAGACCCTTAACTAAAAGATGTGACAGAGAAATTAGGTGTTGAAATAGCAAACCTAACTCTTGTCTAGACATAGCTGATAGTACTCGAACATCAACGTAAAGTGATCGTAAACCGGAAGGAAAACACCTTGGGGACAATGATGCTAGCTTCGGAAGGCCAGAAAGGTCCAAGTGTTCAAGGGCAGGGAGATCAATCTGATCTGGCAGTGATCTAAGTTTCTCACAATCAGTGACAATAAAATCAACTAATTTGGAAGCTGCTCCTCCACCTTGAGTAGTAATTGCTTCCAAGTTTAGAATAAAACGGACATAAAGCTCTTGAAGGGCAGGGAAACAAGCTAATGAAAAGGATGTCAAGGAACGACAGCTATTCCATATTCTTAGCTTTTCAAGTGATGTGAATTTGTGCCATGTATTCTGGGATAAAAATTCTAACTTTCTACAATGCCAAATGTCAAGTGATTGCAATGATGTTGGTAAACAATCAGCTGGAAAGGAAATCAAAGATGGGATATTTGTAAGAGTCAACTTTTGAAGACAATTTGCACTGAGTATCATTCTAGGCAAGGATTGCAAGCTATCACGCTTTTCTATCAATAGTTCGCAATAAGAGAAGTTGTCAAGAATAGACAACAAGCCTTCTTGTCCCTCTCTTATATGTATTACTTCAATTGATGTATTCCAGTGCACATCAGATAAGTTTGGCACTAGCTGGTTGCACTCTGAGAAACTAACATTTGTCAATGAAGGTAGATGATTGGGCAAGGTTCCTCTCAACTGGGGGCACTTGTATAAGTAAAAACGCTTAAGACAAGGAAAAGGAAAGTTTCTGCCTTCACTTTCAAATGGTAGCCACTCCTGCCACTCTGACATATCTTCAAATTCCAGACTCTCCAGTGATGGAAACGGATGAAACAACTGTGAGCCTGCGTTGCTGCCGTAGAACTCGTAACCAACTGTTTTCACCATTTTCATCCTTTTGATAACAAGCTCCTTCAGGGAAGGTAGTTGTCCAAAGGATGGAAGTAACAAACAGTTGTTGCAATCACTGATATTAAGGACTATGATGTTTGAAAATGAAGAATCTCCTATCCAATTTGGAAAGCTAGTGCCACCATAATATTTTATATTGAGTTTCTTTAAATTTGTTGATGGTTGCAAGTTATTAAGTACATCTTTTTCAATCTGTGGATCTTGTGGATCGCTTCCCCACTCCAGCATAAGCTCCTCAATTTGCTCTTTGTTCTTTAAGTTGGCCCGAAATGCACCCACGGGATTGACAACATTTTGCAGGTTCAGAATGGAAAGCTTGCCCTGCAGATAAGGAAATTTTCTTAAATCTCTGATACTTAATCCATCTTGTCTGCCAACAATAAAAACTGTCAAAGTACGGAGATATTGTAGTATGCAGATTTGTGTTGGCATCTCTGACAAATTAGTGTCACTGATGTCCTGAATAAGAAACTCACAATTTGATAATATCAAAGTTTGCAAATTATAAAGCATAAATGTTTCATAAGGCAAGCTTTCAATGGAAGTGTAGGAAAGATCCAGATACCGCAAGTGCAACAAATTGCCAATGGAACCAGGCAACTCAGTGATATTTTTATATTTAGACAACGACAATGTACGCAAACATCTCAGTTTTGGCAACCAACCATGTGATACCATTTTGGTCAAGTAACAATGTTCAAATGGATATGCCATTCTTGGTAGAAAGGTTGGATATTCTGATTGTGGTAGAAAGGTCCGCAAACACTTTAGCTCATACAAGGCCTCAAACTTTTCAGAGACATCAAACATCTCTCTGAGAAATGATAAATGGCGAATAGTTCTTGAGATTTCACTGCCTTCAAAGTAGCAAGAACTTCTTCCAGACACAAGTCTAGCTAAATCATAGATGAGGTCATGCATTTGAAAGTTTTCCTCTGCAATAGCACTGTCTTTTTGAATTAAGGATCTGGATAATAATTCATTGAAGCAGTCATCACCTACTGATTCCATTGCTTTCTCTTTGTTTTGTTGGAGAAAGCCTTCAGCCATCCATAACAAAATCAATTCCTTCCTATCCAACAAAGATTGTTTTGGATAAATAGAGCAATAAGCAAAACATCTTTTCAAATGTGCTGGAAGATGAAAATAACTTATGCGCAAAGCTGGTAAAACATCATCATGTGCCCACAAGTTGCTGTTCAGAATTCTATTCCATTCCGCAGCATCAACATTTGATCTCAAAAGACCTCCCAATGTTTTAGCAGCTAATGGTAGGCCATTGCATTTTCTTGCAATTTTCCTACCAATTTTTTCTAGACTTGGATATTTATCATAACCTTCATGCCCAAATGCATGTCTGGCTAGTATTTGCCAACAGTTTTCATCACTAAGAGGTTGAAGCTCATAAGTAGGAAATGTATGTGTGACCTGTGCAACTTTTTGTTGTCGGGTTGTCACAATGATCTTACTTCCCTTTTTCCCACTGCTGAAAGGTGCTATTAGGTGATGCCAATCATTGTACTTTTCATTCCAAAGGTCATCAAGCACAAGCAAAAATTTCTTATCTCTTAGGTTATTCTTTAATTCAACACGAAGAACATCAAGATTAGTAATATGGCAATCTTTCGATGTGAGAGACTCAACAATTTTCTTTGTGACCTTCAGAATATCAAAATCATCCGACACCCATGCCCAGGCTGTCAAATCAAAATGTTTCTGCACTTCACTATCATTGTAAAGGGATTGAACAAGGGTTGTCTTTCCTAGACCTCCCATGCCCAATACTGTTATCACCTCTATATCATTAGACATGGCATCATCATCAGATAGAAGCATGCTCAATAGCTTCTCCTTGTCATCCTCTCTAGCAACCACAACAGATTCAACCAAAGAATCTGTTACTGTTCTATAAGAGACTCTCCTAGTAACATTTTGCAAGCCAAGAATATCTTTTTGTCTAACAAAATGTTCTAGCCTTCCAGATATTGCTTCAAGCTTGGAATTCATGCTCTTATAGAAATTTTTAAAGCTAGAAGAAAACATTGATCTGACCTTTGTAGCAAATGTTTTAGATTCTCCCTCCACCTCGCATCTCAAAGTATCTGTGTTGATTTCATCCAACAAATCTTCTGCATCCAATACAGCATCTTTCAATTCTTCAAGCCATTCCTTCACTGCAAGATCAGTGATTTGTTTCTCCTCAGCATCATTTAGCACAGCATTAAGTGCCAACAACTTCATCTTCAACTCATCCAACACAGAAATATTCAGCTTTCTGGAGAAGAAATCTCGAAACTCTCTTGAAGCTATCCTTTTTATTAAGATCTCAACAGAAGCAGAAATAAGTGCCTCTCCTACCATAGCTAGGGCCATTTCTTCTCTTGTTTTTCAAATTGGATCAAAAGAACACTGAAACTCTTGCTAAATGCTAAATGAGATTCAAAAGTCAAATCTAGGAAATTGAGATATCATATGGCATAAGTCAATGTTTTTTATTTCACTTTCGTTGTTGTAAACGCGTTCCTTATTTTTTATATATTATTTATCATTCCTTTGGGCTTTACTTAGGTGCGGCAAGGCATAGTTTTTTCCACTGGTGCACCACGAAATTAAAACCGTTCATATATTACTAATTTAAAACAATAGCTGAAATTGCATTGTTCCAGTGACTTTATTTTATTAAATGACTTTATGATGTTCTTACATCTATTTGCAATCTTTCGTCCAACTTATGTAGGCATGGTTTGTGTTTGTTATTTTATTTGGGTCACTCTACTATACATTGAATTGGTTGCAGTTCGAAACCAGGACCTCAACGCTGGTATATTATTCAACAGGATGGCAAGGCATTGAATTGATTGATTATGGTTATATGATTATATGGTGTAAAAATTTAATTTCAAAATGATAGAAGTTGTGTTTAAGATATCTTTAGTTGTAGTTGGATGCCTAAAGCTAGACATATTTGGGTAATAATTAATGACTTAGGTAGCATGCTTGTTCAGTTTGTTAATTTGTTGTTTGTCTATGCTGTGACATTTGATTTTCATGATTTTACTTTAAAGTTTTGCTGGTATTTGTGGTTATTCTTAAGTGTTGCAACTTGCAATATTAACTCAGGACAATATTATCGCATAGGACACTGACTCCTTTTCGGATTGTCATTTTTAGTAAAAACAAGGCATGCCAAGATGTTTTAGTTGGCTGATTTTTAAATTTAATATAAATTAAATAATTAATTAGAAATTTGGGATAGTTTTGAAACTATTTAGAAATCTGGTGCACTCAAACACGTTCCATCTAGGCGTGTTTAAACACGCCCCATTTGGGCGTGTTTGAGTGCACCAGATTTCTAAATAGTTTCAAAATTACCCCAAATTTTCAATTAATTATTTAATTTATATTAAATTAAAAATTAGCCTGTTTTAGTTTTATATGTTATGAATAAATATACATAGGTCACCATGTGCTATGTACATAGTTTTAAATAGCGGGTAGTAGCTAGTAGCGGCCGACCCCAAAAACGCTATAACGGTATAGCGGGTAGCGGTAAAATCGCTACTGTGAAGTCCATAAAAATATTTATATAATAAATTATACCACATATATAAATGCTATAAGATAAGAAATTACCCAAAATAGGAGGAAATGAGGAATGAAAAGTATAACACTACACATTCAAAACAAGGATTCAAGGAACAAAAAGGAAGCAACATACTAATTCATTGAAAGTAACTAAATTAATAACATTTTAGGAACACAAAGGATCCAAGTAGAGTCAAAGTCAAGAAAGAAAATAACTAATCAAAATCATCATCAAACATTTCTTGAAAGTCTTCTTGTCCATCCTTGCTTTCTTCACTAGTATTAAGTTTGTAGATCTGTTCATCCTCATCTTCTATGTCTTCATTATCACCTTCTTCAATTTGTTCATCTTCAGCCCTTATTCTACTAGAGCTTGATGGCACAGAAGCAGTTTCCTTCCTGAATCTAGTTTGCTGCCTAGTGTAACTTATAGGCTCATTAACAGCAGTTACATTAGCAACATCTCCCCAAGTCAAGGTATCATCATAAAAAACGAATTCATTTTCTGCATCTTCACCCATTTCTCCCACCAACCATTCATTACTTTCATCAATGTCTTTTAGGACAATGGGATCAATCAAATCACGACTCTCAAAGCGTTCTTTAAGAGCTTGATTATACTTAATAAAGACTAAGTCTTGCAACCTTTGATGCTCAAGCCTGCTTCTCTTCTTAGAAGGAATCTAGTTTACAATTTCCAATAAAGAATATTAGTTTCACAATCATGATATGAAATTATACAAACAAAAATCATTTAACAAATACTTACATGTTCAAAAGTACTCAAATTACACTCACATCCCGATGAGCTACAAGTTAAGTCCAACACTCTAACAGCAAGGTTTCGCAAATTTGGAACATGTGCTCTATACGACTTCTACCATTGAGCTGTAATGCAAATTGCAACAACTTGTTAACATTACAACTTGTTAAATAAAAGCTTAAAGTGATCAAATAAATGTGCTTTTACTTACCAGGAGCGAACTTATTCCTTTGTCTTATTGATGCATTCATACCAAAAAGGCCTTCTGCAATCCTATATTTTTCCTATTGTCCATGTATCTTGTCCACCTCTTCCTCATTTGCACTTAGCTTGTCAATACATTTATATAATTCAGCTATCAATTCAGCATCATCATTAATCTTTGGATTGGCATAAAAGTATTCAGGGTTTAGATGATAGCTTGCAGCATGTAATGGATGATGAAGTTGGTAGTCCCATCTTCTATCAATTATAGCAAAGACATCCATGTATTTATCTTCATTTCCATTGAAAGATTTTTTAATTGCTTCCTTGGCCCTATCCATTGCTTCATATATATATATATATATATATATATATATATCCAATTGTAGGCCTTCTTTCATTATCAACAAGTCTAAGCACCCGCACAAGAGGCCCCATAACCTTTAAAGGATAAATAACATCATTCCAAAACGATGACATACGTACAGTGTCAGTTGCCCTTTTTCCCTTTGGGTCTTTTGTTGTATTTGATTTTAGCCAATCATCTGATGTGAACATCTTTCTAAGATTATTTTTTTTTGTTTATGAAGCCTTTGCAATGTGAGGAATGTTGTAGCAAATCTTGTCACTCCATGCCTAACTAATTCAGTCTTGCTTGTATACTTCTTCATTGTGTTCAATGCCAATGTGTGATTATAGATGAACCCAACAAGCTTGATGCCTGTTTGTATTGCTTTTTTAACTCTCTCAATTTTTCCAATATCTTCAAGCATCAAATCTAAACCATGTGCGGCACATGGAGTCCAAAACAAATGTTCTCCCCTGGTTTGTAACAATTTTCCAACCAATACATAATCGCTTCCATTGTCGGTCACCACTTGAACAACATTTTTCTCCCTGATCTTCAATAAAATTATCTAAAAACTCAAATAATTTTACTCCACTCTTGACATAAGAAGAAGCATCAATGCTCTTCACAAACATAGAACCAGATGGAGAATTCACCAAGAAATTTATCAATGTCCTATTCTTTCTATCAGTCCATCCATCCAACATAATGGAACATCCATAGTTGGCTCTTTGTACCTCATGATCTTTTAATAAATCCTTGGTGTAATCCAATTCCTTCTTAAGTAGAGGAACTCTACATTCATAACTTGGGAGCTTTAGACTTGGACCGTAATTCCCAATTGCTTCAATCATGTACTTGAAGCTTTTTGAACGTACAACATTGAAAGGTATTCCATTCGTACACAAAAATCTTTCAATGTATTGAATAGTTCTGGCCCTTGTTTCTTTATTACAAGCATCATTTATGCTTGTTTGCCTCTTTCCTTTGCCCACTTTAATGCTTGCTTCTGGTTTCTTAAAAATCATTAAATCCAAGGGGCTTTTAACTTTCTTGGCAGGAGTAGTATTACCAGTAGAGGCTTCACTTGAAGTTGTCTCATTCCTTTTCCCACTTTTGATGTGTTGAATTTCTTGCACCTCTTCTAACTTATCATCATCTTCATGTATATCAACACTATATGCCTCCTTTTCAGCAAGCTTTTGCATATAAGCATCTTTCATAGTCTTCTTAAATTTGGGTGAGATTTTTCTACAAGGACCCATATCTCCCTTCAACCCAATCTGGTGTCTTTTGGCTCTTGTGATGCCACCCGTTGTAACTTTCCCACAAAAATCACATGTTACATATCTCTTGTTGTTGATATCTTTTAAACTATTCCACTGACATGCCATATCAAGATTTTCACCAGTGGGTTTTACCAATTCGCTAGAACCCATGGAAGCTAGAATCTCTTGTGATGCCATATCTTTTGAAGGCTGAAAGAAGAAGAAGGAGGCAGAAACCGAGCCAATATCAAGAAGCAAACCTATTGTCTCCTGCATGTGAACCTAACCAATTAAAACAGAATGAAGAAAGAAAGGGAGTAACGAGGCAATAAAAGAAACAAGACAAGAAGAAGAGGAGTAACGACCCTTCATTGTCCAAACCTGTGTGGGCTTTCTTTCTTTCTCTCACTCACGCACCACATCTCTCTCTCTGCATCTTCTAAGAACACGAACAAGAAGAAGAAGAAGGGGAACGAGAACGACCGGACAACGGAGAGCAAGCTTCATCGGAAGGGAAAAAATGAAACACATGAATGACAGAGGGAGTTAGAAAGTGAAACACATGACGCTCCCTTATTCTGGGCCCTAATCAGTGAAAAAAAAAGGGTAAAAGTCCATACTACCCCTCAGTTATTCTAGGCTTTTACCCTTTTACCCTTAACTTACCTTTAATTTTCAAAACACTGCCCCCCCCGATAGCTGAAGCTCTGCAACTGTTTCTCTTCCATGGAAGTAGCAGCGCGATAGTGCCGCACGAGCTGCCAATCGCACCTCCATCACTGAAAACCGTCACGTTGCGGCACGGAAGTAGCAACTGGGTGCCGCAACCCACAGTTGATGCAAGATAGTGCGCTAAAGCGCCGCTATGTTAATCATAGGATATGCGACACCTTGAGAGTGAGAGAAAGAGAGGAGAGAGAAATATATGTATGATAGGTGATATAATTTGATAAGAAGAGAGAGATACACATAAAACAAAGATATCAATTAGGTGTTTGAAATTTATAGATGTCTAAATATAAACACTCGTATATTATTGACATTTGATGTACATTGGAGTATCTATCTTGACAATGGTTGAAACAAGCATGTTAAGGTTTTTTATATATAGGCAAATGGTGAACCTTGAAGTTAGACATTGCAAATAAAGTCGTATCCATAGGTATCATCTCGCACCCGCCCCAACTTTGAGACATAACTTCCACTTTGACAAGACATGGGTATAGGTAATATCCAATTTTTTTTAAATGGGAACAATGACAAGTATGAATATGTACGAACCCGCCTAATACACATCCTCGTATCTAACACAATTATTAAAATTACTCTTATTTTATGTTATGTATATTACTTAATAACTTTTATTAGACTTTTATACTTATTATTCCTTGTCTATTCTTTTTATTATTTTAAAGACTGAAACTAAAACTCTAATGACAAACATAAGTTATAAGATATTAGGTTCTCTTTTTCATGTTTCAAGTCTTGCTATAATTTTAGGTGATGGGGATCTAATTTTTATAGGAAATTTTTTACTAGACTGGATTTTATATTTGGTTATGACAAGTTGGTTGCCTA
Organism: Glycine latifolia; assembly: GCA_013407115.1. Lineage (NCBI taxonomy): Eukaryota > Viridiplantae > Streptophyta > Magnoliopsida > Fabales > Fabaceae > Glycine > Glycine latifolia. The sequence continues at coordinate 4,567,791 of CM023953.1, forward strand.
AACTCAACTTTTTAAATAAATAGTATATTTAGCTTTTTTTTAAAAATATTTTATATTTATTTTTTTGCAAAAAAAAAAAAATTCTTAAATTATTGGCCGGGGATGAGTAGGGAACATGTATACCCGATCTCAACAGAAATGAGAATGGAAAAAAATTCCATACCTATAGAAGACACGGAGATGGTTTTGGAGAAATGGGTGAAAATTCGAAAAACCACATACTTGTCCCTACACCGGCCCTGTTGCTCGATCATGTGCCCTCTGTGTTACTATCTTTGTGCTATTGTGTGTCCTTCGTACTGGCATCTCCATGCCATGGCTGTGTCATGAGCCCTTAGCAATTACACCTCTAGTCTTTATGACTGTTTAAACATAGTGGAAAAATATTTTGATTCCTCAAATCAGAGCTATCAATCACTTTAGTTTTTATTACAACAATAATAACAAAGTCTTATTCTTGTAGATGATCAGTTATATGGATTACAACTTCATTCAATTTGGTAAGATTAATCTCTAATTAAATTATTATCTTTTTAATCTTTGATGTTGATAAAATAATTTAGGCCCTTGATATACTTACAATGCCTAAAAAGTAAAACTAAATTTGATTTTTAAGTTTCACCATGATACACAAACTCCAAGATGTTGACTAAAAGTGATATGCTTTACAAAGAGTTGAAAATGGCCAGATGCTTTTGGTCATGTAACGTGTAAAAACTTCTCCAACAATGCGCTTCAACGTTTAATACACTTACAATGGCTAAAAAGTGAAACCAAATTTTATTTTTTGAGAGAGAGGGAGGTAGGGCGGGAGGGAGAGAGAGATAAACACATAGATCATACATTCATATATAGGATGTCAAATTACGACTTCAAATATCAATACCGAAGGTAAAAAAAAGCTACATTTATTTTATACATATAGGATCCTTTGATATATCCTTAGGCTTTTCCCCTTCGAACCAGGCTGTCTCATTCTTCACTCTTCAGCAACCTGAGAAATCAAGAAAGGCTCCTTTAGAAGTTTCAATATTACTTGGGACATGAAGGCATATGTTAACAGAGACAAAATTTAGCTGCGGTAACTAAAGTGCTTTTGATGTTTATTCTCTAATCAAAATTGACTTAATATTGAAGGCTGGCACGGATTTCCAAGACAAAGTTATGTCGATTTGCAATCCATTATTAGCCTTTTGAAACTTTTATGGTATTAGGCAGAAAGAGAGCAAGAGTGGAAAATCACTTAATAATAAGTGAAGTCATGAGTGTTATTCTTGAAATCACTAAAGGGAATACTCTGTCAATAGCCATCCCTTACTTGGGTGTAGGGTTCAACACTTCATCCTGAGTTCAAAACTAAGGTAATGGCAGGACCACAACAACAGCCCACAATTATTCAGCTGTTATGTTAATGGTAAAACGCAGAAATATATACCAATGCATATTGGATTAACAACCCACAACTATTGCTACTAAAAGGAATACAGTATACAGAGACCATGATTCAGGAGAAGCAAATAAATGTAAATGGGTTCAAGAGAATTTGAGCAAATGATAACCCTGAAAATGACTCACTTTAAAATGATTTTTCTTAAAAAAAGAAAGCACTTTTGAGCACTAAATTAGTCATATTATACTCCACCTTGGTCCTTAAGTGCATCGAAAGGTCATTCTCCCTAATCCTTATGCCATAAATACTTAGAGAAATTTTGTGATAAAATGTTTCACTTCCAAAAGTCATGCTAAGGTCCAATTTATCTATCAGAAAAGGGGAAGCCAAAAAAAAAAAAAAACTGGAGTGAATCCCAAATTAATAATTTCATCAAATGTTTAACAAACTTCATGATCACAACATATCACTGTCATTACCCTCAAAGCTGATTCATCAGCAAAAATGAAAAATGAAAATCCCGCAAATCTTATAGCAATGATTATCAACAACTTATTGACATGTTACATAGAAACCTATACACCAAATAGTAAATAGTAATTACATGCCAGTAAAACTACAACTTGTTCAACTTTCTATAAAGCACCGATAAAATGAATGAACATTATCAATCATCAATATCACAAGCACTGTACTGACAAATAATGCCTAATGTGTAAATCAAAAAAACTGATTCAAACTTCAAGTTCTAGTTCTTTAACTCTGTTACCCCACTTAGTTCCCCATTCATTCTAACCTCAGTTTCTGATCCATCTTAAGAATAGCAAAAACAAAAAAGAAGTTGATAGTAATACTATTGAAGATTTGCATTCATCTATAAACAATTTCATAATTAAAAATCAAGCAAGGGAAACTGGGTAATGTTATCAAATACCTAATTAACCACTAGACTATGCAGGTGCATCTCCAACAAGCTTGAACTCTTGCACCTCCTTGAAGTTCAACCATGACTTCTCCCAAACTTTGGCTTCATAAACCTTCTTTTGCCCACCATCTTTTGCCTCCAAAGTGATGGTGTACAGGGTACCAGAAACCACTTGCTGTTTCGCAGCTACCACCTTTTCAAACTCCAAAAGAGCATTCTGCATAGCCATTAACAATTCAATAAATATAAAATATAATTCATATTTACCACAAAATAAAAAGAAAATAGAAACCTGTTTGTGTTTCTATAACTACAAAGAATAAAAAATTAACTTAGTTATTGAAATTGGCACTACCAATCTATTTATTCCTTGACATAATGGAAATGCACATTTATCCCAACAATCAATTAATTTTTGGTGAAAAAAATTTTAGGGGAGGGGTAATGCCCCAGTACAACACAGAAAAAGCCTTCAAGCTCAAAGAACCTATGTAGCACGGATACGTGCAAAAAAAAATTTTCACCGTATCGGACACACGTCCGATACGGATTTGTGGCTGATACGCAAATTCGCGTATCCAGTGGTCAAAAATTGTCAAAGGGTCGTGGGTCGTGAGGACTGAGGAGGTGAGGCCGTGAGGGAGACCGTGACAGCCCGACCGACGATCTGAGAGCAGAGAGCTTGATGCTAGGTTGGGAGGGAGAGCCGGAGAGGCCGTGACAAACGGGCACGGGCTGATGGTGTGACCACTGAGTCACTGACCTGTGACCGTGAGCCGTGAGGGAGAGGAGAGTGGAGGGCGACGGCGCCGGTGCGGCTGGCCGCTGGAGAGGTGAGGGAGCTGGAGAAGAGAGTGGAGCCGTGGAAGGAGTCACGGAGATCGGGACAGCAAAACAGGAGCCTGGAGGGAGAGAGAGCGTGAGGCGTGAGGCGTGAGGCGAGGTGAGGTGACTGCTAGCTGTGCTTTTACACTTCAATTCATTTTATTTATATCATTTTCTATTACCATTATTCATTTTCTATTATCATTTTATTTATATCATTTTCTAGACATTTTCTATTAGTTGTGCTCAGTGTTTTAAAAACTGGCCCGGTGACTGACCCGGTCAGGGTACTAGGTCACTGGGTCAGTGATCGAACCAGTGAGTCACTGATTGACCCGCATGACCCGGTCAGTGGTCGAACCGGTGAGTCACTGATTGACCCGCATGACCTGGCTAGTGGTCGAACCGGTTGACCCGCATAATAATGTCTTAAAATATTTATAAAAAAAATCACAAATTAATATTTTTTCATAATATAGTGTCATAGATAATTATATAGCAAAATATGTATTTGATTAAGAAAAGTATACTAAAAATTTCAAAATAAAAATTAAAATATTAAAGTTGATAATACAAGTAAAGTGCATTAATAAAAAAGAAAGTGTAAATAGTAACTACTTAAATTAAAACAAAAGTTCAATTTTTAATAAAAAAAAAGACAGAAGGAGTATATTAAGTAATAAGGGGAGTGCAGGAAGCAAAAATGTTATGGATCTAGGCCCAAAAGCAAAAAACCCTCTTCCCATGTATATAAAACTTTTGTGCTGCGCTTCCATTCTGCCCTTGCGCCGCTGCACTTTTTTGTTTTCTTCTTTGGTAGTTGCGCTGGACTTTCTTCTTCTTCCATGCTTCTTATCTCTGCGTTTTCTTTTTTTCTTCTTTGGCTGCTGTTTTCTTCTATGCTTCTTTTATTGTTTTTGCGCTTTCAACAGATGCAGTTGGATTTCTATTCAGCCTCTTCTCTCCGGTTTCAAGGTCCGCCTCCTTCACAGTGTGCGTGAAGGCATTTGATTTTATGCCAAGTGTGGAGGGAGAAGGCGGAAGCAGCTCGAGGCAGGAGACTTTTTTTTTTCTTTTCTAAATAGCGACCCGGTCCGGGTTAGCGGGTCGACGGTTGAATCATGAATCCGGCCGGGTCGCACCGGATTACACCGGGTTAAAAGCATGCCCGATCTGTTGATAGACTCGACCCAGTCCAGCCACCGGGTCACGGTTCGACCGGTCCGACCGACCGGGTCGGTCCGAGTTTTAAAACACTGGTTGTGCTTATGATTTTCCTTCTATTATATTTTATTAATATAAAATACACTCTATATAAAAAAATATTATTTAATACTAAGACGTATTGGGAATGTATCGAAATATTAGAATTTTTGAAGAACGTATCGAAGTTCCGTATTGTGAACGTATCAAAAATGCCATGTCGATATCGATGGTACATAGCAAAGAACATTCACAGAAAAACTTACATTTACCCCACTCTAAATAAACAAATGAGGGTTCAAATCTGCGACCTCTTAGATGCAGGATTATGTCTTACTCTACTTAACAAATCTCTTGAGTTCCAACAATCAATTAATTTAGTGCTTAATGATATGAACAACCATTTGGTTCTTAACTTTATAATTGTCAGTCAACTAGATCCTCATTTTGGTACACATCAATCAATATAGTCCTCAATCTCATTAACTGATAGCTGCTGAATTCGCAAACTAAATTGATTGAGTTGATAATACTCTATGAAACTGATCGGTAATGTCAATTTCAGAGTATTTTTTGAAGTCAATATTTACCATTTGTAACATCAAAAACTATATCAACCGTAACCTTTGGAGAGTAAGTGCATGATTGGAAATATTGGCTTGTTTTTCAAAAACTCTCTCACTTCAGAAAAAAGAAGTGAATGTTCTAAAAATAATTATAGAGTAAATTAGACTAACACTCCTGTAATTTTGTCAAATTTCTTTTGATACTCTTTCTTTTTTAACTCATAAACTATCTCCCTGAATTGTTTGAAAAGATTGACATCTCTTACACATTCAACTAACTCCTTAATTGTTTGAAAGATATTACAAGTAAGAGAGCGTGTGCAATCTCAAGAAACCAAGAGAGAGATAAGTGTAATTTACTCATAATTATTCTAACAATAGACTTAACCAACTATCTACTATCCCCAGACGAAAATTCCAAAAGTCAATAATTGTTCATTAAACAAAAGAAAAGATAGAAAATCTAATTCAACATGTGTATTTCCGAAGAAACGTTAACATGGCCAAAACCGATCATCGGCCTGACCCAATAAAAAGTAACACCTTAAAACAAATCCTAGGAATTTCTCGAGAAACAAACGAATGCAGAACAAAGCATAATTAAAATTTTCTTTCATCTTTTTTAAGAAAAAAGAAAGAAAGAAAGAAAACCTGTTTTTTGTTGTGTTCTTCCACAGCAAAGCGAGCTAGACCATCGATCTCAAGGCTGTTCTGGCTTCCTGCCACATCACGATTGCCACCAAGTGCTGCCATTCTCTCTCTCTCTCTCTCTCTCTTCGATGCAACTGAGGAAAGTATCGTGCGCTTCTCCTTTTATGTAGTTACCAGTAAGAGGGGAGAGTGGATTCTCTGCGTGATTGTTATCTTCATTTCTCTAAGAAATGGGCATTTCCAATTCCTTTTATTTTAATCAGACACGTGGCGCAACAAATTTTCAATGGCTGAGATCCGTTAATTGGTTCAATTGTACATACAAGTATAATTTCTTTTTATTAAATCCTTTTTATTTTATTTTATGAAGAAATAATTTCTTTTGTGGTAATTTTTAAAAAATGTTAATTATTTGATAAAATTTTATGTTAATATCATTAAAAAAATTAAATTATTTATTATTATAATTACACTGTTGTTAACATTAACTCTAATAAATTATGTTAAGGACTAAAAAATTATAATTTTGTATTTAATATCATAGAAAATAAACTAATTTTTTTGTTTTTAATTAAGTGAATTTTTTATAATATAATGTTAGACAAAATATTTCAGGTAACTTCTAATTTTTTTATTAATCGAAAAATTTATTTAATTATTTGATAAACAAGTCTTTTAAGTAATATATGACATTTTTAAAACGTTAACTGGAGTAACATTTTTTAATATGATAGTTTCTAAATTTTTATAATTTATTTACATTTTATCTATATAATATTTATTCAATTTTTTATTATTCTTTTTAAATATATTATTTTATATTTTTCAACTACTTTGAATAGTTAATTTTATCAAATATTGTAATTTAATAAGCTAACTTAAAAACTTTCATTTTTTAGTTAACTTTTTAGCTTTCATAAATTTTTTTAATTAATTTTGTCCAATATAGTCTTAATAAAATATTTAAAATAATCCTTAATGTTAACAAATTTTTTAAAATTAATATAAATTTTCATTTAATAATAAAAATATTTAAATTACTGCATAAGAAAATTGCTAAATCAATCAACAATTTTTTCACCTATCTTTATATTTGTGACCGTAAATAACACAACTAATGAATCTTAACCTTTCAAAAAAAAATTGTTCACGTGTCTTGTAGAAATAGGGAAATGGAGCTGTCCATTTCTTTGAAAATGGAACGGATCCAATCTCCCTTGAAGTTCTTTTGATTTGACACGTGTCACAAATAATATGTTATTTTTATGGTCATCTTAGATTTTGTTGACGAAAATGAAAGGGAAAGCGTGTGGATATTTTCCCGCTTATCATTTTCTTAGATGTTAAGCATTTGAAAATGGAAATTAATAGTATGCTAAAATATGTTTATGTGTGGTATATATTTATTTTTTATTTTTTCTGATATTTGAAAAAGTTTTGTTTAAGATTTTTATTATCAATTAATGATAATATATTCGTTAAATATTTAAAATGACGATTTGTGTCACTTCAAATACCGTTACTAATTGATTCTCTTCTCTTTTTTAAGATACAACAGATGGAGGCGATGGCGATGATGGTCTCAAGTTGAAGAATCACAATAAATTGGTTCACCCCCATTGAGCAAACACAAGCCCAATCAGATCAACAATCCCATTAACCATTGCAAGAACTACATCATTTGAAACCCTAGCTCCTTCGTGGGGTTGCCCTTCGTGTTTTGCGTCATCGCCACGGTAGCACCCCCCTCTTCCATGGTCAACCTCGTATGGCCAAAGCTCGGTGTCGGTAGACTATTGCATTTGACAACGAACATGCTTACCAATAACCAAAACTCAACATTGAGTCGCACTCAACCTTGACCTCCACAGTCATGAAGGGTTTGGATCTAGCAGTGGCGTCCTCCTCATCATCAACACCATTGAGGGCTTCCACATCCAGGACCACACTGTATGTCCTGTGTCGTCGTGTTGCTCCGCGTCTTTGTATCACTCGCAACATCATACGCCTCCACGATGATGTTGTTTCTCTCCATTTCTGCTTTGCTTTGTGATGTTTAATTTCTTGGTTTAAAGTTTGATTGCACTTAATGTTGTGTATCTACAAGTTGTTGATTTCGTTCATGCTTCGAGTATTTATTTATGTGGGTTTTAGATCTGGACAATGTTATCAAACTTGAGAGTCTACGTACACTTATGGGAGTTCTGGAAACTCGACATGCAAACTCGTAAAAGTCTACTTAATATTTAGAAAAATGATAAAAATACTTATAAATAACATACTAATTCAACATTCAAGCACCATAGTAAAGCAAAATAGTAAATCACAAATTCCCCAATACTAAAATAACTAAGTCTAGTAGTACATCACTACTAGATAAGTTCATAATACATCAAATAAAACATAAATAAGAAGTTTACACAGTTACAAAACATAAGTTCTTAAAATTGATAACACTTAAATAACTACAAAAAGGATAAATGTCACTTAGATAATCCATAAAATAACTTAAATTAATAAATTGTAGTGCATTACATGAACATTTTAAGTTAATTTTTTTAATTCAGTATCTCAGACTTAAACTCACAAATCTATCGAGTTTGCTCTGAGTCTACCCGATTCTGCATGAGTTCACTCAATGTTTTCTTTTGTGTGTGAGTCAACCTATGGAGTTAAAATGCGATTTCGATACCCATGGATATGGGTATTTGTTGATATGGGTTTCATATGTAGGTTGTTGATGATGTTTTTCTCTCATTTAAACAACCATATCTTTTTTTCCTCGTTTAATTGATTCTGACAATTTTTAACTGCTAAAAATCATCATTTAAAATTTGAAATGAATATGGGCGATTTTTAAAACCATCACAACTCATAGTTTTAAGAAGTCATGTCACCCGTTAGTAGAGAAATCCTAATGATAGAGATAAAAGATAAACTTTTGAAATATTAGCAAACAAATTGTATATATATCAGAGATCACTAACATATTTTAATTTGTTTTAGTAGTATACTCGTTTGATATCTTTTTCTATTATTTTTATTATCATTATTAATAAAAAGTCATCTTTTAAACCAAATATTTTTAGATTCTAAATTTGTATGGTCACTGTTTTAGTTCACAAGTCCTGAGCTGAATTATTCTAAAGCATGACCTAAAGTCAATTTTAAAATAAATAAGAAGTGAATTGAGTTTTGAAAATTCACATTAGCTAAACTTTGCTAAAAAAAACTTAATTTAGAATTCATATAATTCAATGATTTAATTATACCTAATATAAGAAATGATATATTACATTCTTACAAATTGCATATTTATCACTAGAATGACTAAAAAAGTAATTTTCAAAATTTAGGAACTAAAAAAAAGATCATCTAAAAAGTTAAATATCATAAGGAGAGTTGAATTGTGTGATTTTAACAATTCTTAAAGCCTTTTTTTTTCAAAGAACAAGGTTATCGTTAGAAGAATAACTTTGTAAGACAAATAATACAATGGATTTTCACAACTTGTTCAAACGATGAAATTAGACTTTATAGAAACAAATGCATTTTAAAAAAAAATTCAAATCATAGCTAGGTTAGTTTAAAGAAGAGAAAAAGGAAATGCAAGACACAAATAATTACATTTGTTCGTGTTTATCATTGAGATTACGTTTAATTTTTGACTAACTATCAAGTTTCACTAACTTCTCAAAGTTACAAGTATTTTGTCACAACCACTTTTAACTCTTACAAATCAAGCTATATACAACTCATTATTCTTTATCCTATCAAGTCACTTCTGACTCTACAAAGATCAGAAAGATTTATTTTTGTATTGCACAATGACTAACTCTATTAGAGTACTATTAAAGGCGAATTTACAATCTATGTGCTTAGTTTTTTCTCCTAAGGTGTTCCATTTGTTTTGAAAGCTTTTTAGAATTATAAAAAATCACTCTTCCGAAAAATAAGTTTATAATTAAAAACAAAATCTCATAATTTCAGTTGATATATATTTTCACTTCCAAAGATTGAAATTATGAACTAAAATTATTTTTAAAGTATATAAACTTTAAAGAGTGAATTTCATTTACAAATAGGAAATTATCTTATTGTCCTTAAAAATTTTTGGGGAAAAAGTGTGGACAAATATGTATATTTTTTAAGTAATAAAGGATACTTAATTTACTAAGTTGATTTTTAAAATGGTGGAAAAAACTATCTTTTTATTTAATCAAGCAATTAATAAATATAATCTCATAACAATTATTTTTCTTTTATTAACAACAATCATAACCACTTGATCTAGGGCTTAGTTGTACTTAAGACTTCTTTTTAGTCGTCACTTAGAAGAGGATATTATGTGGGGATCGTATTAATTTAAATCCTTTTGCACAAACTCAATGTGTATTATTAATTGAGGTTTTATTATGTTTTAAAAATTAAAAATATTGGATGGTTGAAAAAACCCAAAGAGAAAAAAAGTGGGTTAGTTTGAGCTTTTAGAACTAAAATCTAAAAAATGGTAGTTTTTTAAATAATATTGGTTTATTAAAAAAATTAGAAGAGAATAGTGCGGTGTTTTGGAATATTAACATAAAAAAGAATTGAGAGTTTTTAAATCGGTCCTTAAAAGCCAGCAAATACGTTAATGTTTCATTCATTAAGAACTTACTGTTAGGAAACCGGTAGATTAAAAAAAATAGTTAAATTAAAATATATTTTTTCATTCTTATAAACTTTAAAATATTTGAAATTCTTTTTATAAATTTTTTATCTGTTTTGTTCCTCTCGCAAATTTTAAACGGATACTTTGATTCGGAGCTAGGTTCTGAACATATGTGTTTGATAATTGTAAATCTAAGTCAATCCATTAGCGAATTGAGTTTTGATATGTGTTCAAAGACTCTAATTCATCTCTCTTGAATCCATTCCATGCTTGAGCACAACTTGTGCTTGAGTATTTTTTTATTAATAATATTTGCTTTCCTAGCTTTTCAAAAATAAAATAAGTCTATTTAATACATATTAATTAGTTTACATCTATAATTTTGATTTTCGTTATATTTGATCTTTTTTTTTTTTTTGTTACAAATCGTTATATTAGAGCTAGAGCATAACTAATTAGGCTTGTTGCAAGTCTCGGACTCTCGGTCATTAAAAGTTTGTTATGTTAGTAACAGTTGAATTTCAGTTATTTACAGCTGTGATTTATTTATTTTTGTGAATAGCTGTCATTTAGTTAGGTTCGTTCTAAGTATAAATATTTATTTATACTATATCTAGTATTTCGAATCATGCAATATATATAGTATGTGATTGATATTATATATATATGTACAACAATCTAATATGAACTTAGGAGCACTGGTGTTCTCCTTTTCTTCTATCCTTCATGTTTTGCTCTCGTCTAAATCCACCTTTAAAGAATTAAAATTTTCCTAATTTTAAAACAAAAGTTCAGTTATTAATTATTTACGTAAATGTGCTTTAAAAAAAATTAAAACAATAAAGCCGGTGTTCATTTACTAACTTAATCAATAAAATAAGATGGACTAAAGCCCAAAACTACCAAAAAAATATCCCCAAACTACAATGCTACCAGATTAATATTATTTTCATTTTCTCCATCTTATGGGCTCCGCCCTTTTCATTTTATTCATTTTTATTTAATTTAATTGTGTTTTTTTTACAAGGCGATGAGGTTTAAAATTAGGACCTACTCCAAACTACTTAAATCCCCCACTACTGGATCCAACTTAGTGATTATGGTTAAACTGTGTTTGGGTTTAAAACAACAATTTAATTATGCCAAGTGATTTTATTTTAATACCCATCAACACGTCTATATATTTAGAAATAATTTTTTTAGAAAATTAATTAAATATATACTAATAAAAAAAGTATGTTGAAAAGAAAAATGATACCCTAAACATAGACAAAACAGGATGTAAAAAATGATGATCTGTTACAGAAAGCATTCTCTAGTTGGAGGAGCTAACAATTTACTGTGCAACACCTAATCAAGTACCTTCCAACCTCAAATTAACTAACTGCAAACTTGTATACTCAGATTGCACCTTGGTGATTCTATATATCTAGTTGAATCCCAATTCTACTTTTCCTCCTACCTATCTAATTCACTTCGTTTTCTTTCCATCATAATTAATTCATTTCATCAATTAATTGTTCCTACCTTAATTGTGTCAAGTCCTTTTGCCTGCAACCAAGATGAATTTGATCAATCAAACAATCTTCTCTTCAGCCACGTTCGTGTATGACATTCCTCTAAAGAGACATGAGATCTACAACGTGTGTATGCATCAGCCAATGAAGATAATATCTGATGGCATATGGACTCCAGAAAATGGAGCAATACCTTCAGAATCTGCATTCACAGTGCTTGAGCTACAAATAGTTACCATTTTTCTCGTCACGCAAGGCTTTCATTTCATTCTCAAGCGATTAGGGATCCCTTATTTCGTTTCACAAGTAATGGTATGTGGCATTTTTTTTCTATGGTCATCGTTTTATTTTGGGTTGTTTAATTTTAATTTCCATTAATTATTCAGAGGCTCTTAAAACCATTTCAATTAATTAATGACATATTTAAATGTGTAATAACTTAACTATTTCAAAATTCAGCCATCATCACCATCTAAATCACTTAAAACTAAATAATCAAGCATACACACACATTCATCTTAAAAAAAGCATACACACACATGTGATCATGAACTAATTAAACCCTACCTTCCCATTTCTTTCAGGCTGGTTTTCTTCTAGGCCCATCAATTCCCACAGGACCCTTCGAAAAGTACAAGAAGATGCTATTCCCCTTCGGTAGTCCAGACATCCTTAACACGTTGTCAGCGTTAGGGTACTCATTCTATCTCTTCCTAAACTCAGTTCAAATGGACCTAAGCTTGATCACGAAGACGGGGAAAAAGGCTTGGGTCATTGCAGTTTCCTCCTTCGGTATTTCCATATTGGTTGGCTTTATCATGATGGCTTTCTTCCTTCAGACATGGCAAGAGCTCCTCGACAAAGACGTTTCCTCCGTCCTACCCGCGGTCATCATCTCTCAAAGTGGTTGTTCCTTCGCCGTCATCTCATCCTTGCTCAATGACCTTGGAATCCTTAACTCGGAACTCGGACGCCTTGCACTCTCCATAGCTTTCGTCACCGATCTCGCAGGTAAACTCAAAATTGAATCAACAGAAAAACCAATAATTGAAATTTTAAATTGCTTAATATTGAATTAATTTTAAATTCTAAGTCAAACTAATTTAATGTAGGATGAAATAACAAATTTGAAGGAGTGATTATATGTTTTTTTAATAGACAAATGTTAGTAATTAGTATGTTTTGTTAGTGAAAAAATTCGAACCCATGACCTCCTTATCACTCCAATTCTTTTATCCCTCTTAACCATCAAACCACCTTATTACTCCATCAAGTAGTGATTAGATAATTAGATTCTTTTTGCTTTAAAAACCCATTCAATCTAATTTGCACACACCTTAGTTGTTATTTATACATATAAAGAAGGTTGCTAGAGTACACCTTGATAAATATAGGATGAGTACGTTTTGGTAGAATCAGTTTTCTGGCCAATAGTTGCATGAATTCTCATGAAATTATTACAAAAGAATTGCCATGGGGTTCATTAAATCGGAACTCATGCAAACTATTGGTCCAAAAACTAATGTACAAAACCCTTAGCACCATAGAATTTATGTTTGACATATTAAAAGCTGTGTTTTCTCTCTCTCTCTTTTTCCATGTATATATCCAGTGGCGGAGCTTCTTGGGAGCAGGGGACGTCATGGCCCCCCCAAATTTTTTCTTTCCTTTTATAAGCATATAATTTTCTTTATAAATAATTTTAAATATTTATATTTAATCAATTGGCCCCCCAAAATTTTGGAGCAACATCCGTCAATGTATCTGATTTTGCTTTGGTGTCCCTTATCAGGTGGAATCGGGACAGGATTTGGCGCCGACTTTTTGAGAACCCTAAATTTGGAATTTTCTATCCGTGTTACAAACATGGTGGCATTTTTCATTTACCTAATCTTGGTTCCACTAATTGGGCGTCCAGCAATGAGGTGGGTTGTGAAGAACACCCCAGAAGGCAAACCCGTGGCTAAGAGTTATATCTATGCCATCGTAGTGTTGTTTTTGGGATTAGGTTTCTTTGCAGGGTTTTTCAACCAACCCTTCTTGGTAGGGGCAGTTATTTTAGGGCTTGCGGTTCCTGAAGGCCCTCCTTTGGGGTCTGAATTCGTTTCCCAACTTGAGTTGTTCTCCTCCTGGTTCTTGTCTTCGATTTTCGTCACGTGTTGCACCATGAAGGTTGATCTGAAACAATGTGATTCTCTCTCCTTCGTTATGGTCATATGCTTCTTCGTTATAATGGTCTACTTGATTAAGTTGGTGGTGTGCATGGGAATTTGCCGCTACTGCAAAATGCCCTTTACTGATGGCTTCTGCCTTGCTCTCATTTTGAGCTGCAAAGGTGTTGTTGATATCTGCTCCTATGTCCTGGTCTACGATACAATGGTAATTATTCAATCACTCATATATGCATGCATTTTAAGTGTCTCATGTTAGAAACATGTTTTTTTAAAAGATACCTTTTCAAGTCCTCACTATATATTAAGTAGATCTTATATGAAGTTGGCTTAACTAAAAAATGTGATTCCGGCTCCCTTTTTAGTCGGGCTTATATCAATTTAATTTATTTAATAATGTAAAATTTGTTGAAAAGAAATATATTAGAGAATGTATTTCTCATCTTGCAATTAATTATAGCAGATGACTATTTGGGGCTTTGATGAAACATACTATAATTGGATTGGTTTTAAAACTATTAATTACATAAAATTAGACTCCTATCCTAATTTAGGCAATTAAGACTTCATAAATGAATTCCATATAGCATAATTGTAATATTAAATGATCATTTTGATTTGATTATAATTATGGAATTAATTAATGTGAAATACATTTTTTGAAAAAAAAATCTTAAAATAATATTATATATCTAGAGTGAATAAGTGAAGTTAAATTTAATTATTTATAAATGTTAATGAGTTGGCGTTGTAATACATTTTAGATAAAATAAGTTTAGATATAATTTTAATTAGAGAACTTTTACTTTATATTTGAAAGAATAAATTAGACATTTATTATTTTATCTACAAATCTAATGGTGTAATATAATGCTAGTGAAAACAATTTTTTTTTAATGCTGGACAAAAAACTAATCTACATGTGAAAGATTTTAACTTGTTCAATGGATTTCTTTTTCATTTTTTTACACCTATCTTAACATTATTTTATGATAAAAGGTTAATTAATGAGAGAATTAGATGTGGATATTGGAGTAATTAAGATGGATTAATGGTTCTTTGTTCGATTGTTGAACTAATAATTAACTAACCTTAACCACTTCAACTATTGCAGGCACAAAATAAAGGAATAATAGCTGTTACGATGATCTCAGTGTTGCTTATGGGAACAACTTCGAGGCTTGGTGTGAAGGCATTGTACGACCCTTCAAGGAAATACGCAGGGTACCAAAAAAGGAACATTATGACCTTGAAAAACAACTCTGAGCTTAGGGTTGTTGCATGCATCCACAAGCCATTCCACCTGAATCACATCAAGAACATGCTCCAACTTTGTTCCCCTGCACCAGAGAACACGCTGGTGGCAGATATTGTGCATGTAATGGAGCTAGTAGGAAGGTCCAATCCAATTTTCATAGCACACAAACTTCGGCACAAAGTGGGGTCCTCCCACAACTACTCTGGGGAACTAATTGTGGCCTTTGATCTTTTTGAACGTGACTATGCTGGTTTTGCCATTGCCAACACCTACACTGCCATATCCCCAACAACCCTAATGAATGAAGATGTTTGTTACCTTGCTTTGGACAAAAATGCAGCCCTAATAGTCCTTCCATTTCATGTGAAATGGGGAGGGGATGGATCAATTGAGTCAGAAGATAGCAACATTAGGGCACTTAATTCCAAGGTTTTGGAAAGGGCACCTTGCTCAATTGGGATTCTTGTGAGCCGTGGCAATTGTGGCTTCAACTTATCAAAAAGTTACAAAGTTGCCATGATTTTCTTGGGTGGACCTGATGATAGAGAGGCCTTGTGCTTGGCTAAGAGGTTTGTGAAAAACCCTGAGAATCAGTTGTCTGTGTATAGGTTGCTAGCATATGACCACAATATCTCGGATTGGGAACACATGATTGATAATGAGGAGTTGAGGGAGGTGCGTGGCGCTTATGTTAAACTAGAAAATGTGACATATGAAGAGAGGACTATAGAAGATGCATCCCAGACAACATGTTTCATCAAAGATATAGCGAACAAATTTGATTTTATTGTAGTTGGGAGACGCAATGGGGTCAAAACTTCTCAGACATTTGGGTTGGAAAATTGGACTGAATATTCGGAGTTAGGGGTTGTTGGTGATTTGCTTGCTTCACCAGATACGGAGACTAGGGCTTCAATTTTGGTTGTGCAACAACAGCAGTCAACGTTTGTGTCATGATGAGTTAATGACACTAGTTGGCATAATTTTTTGTTGTTTAATTTTGAAAAAAAAATCCATTTTATATAATTTTTTTTGGCTTAATTACAATTATTTTGATTTTAAGTTCTAATGCTGTAGCTCATTAATTTTCCCCTTCTTCATTTTCATCCATGATCACTTTTTGCAACGAGTTCATCCATCAATATTATTAGCATCGCTAAAATGTTAGGTGTAGGTTAAAATTAATACAGATGAATGCTAGTGTACACCATCTTTATCGACCCTAAAATTCATCTAGTTCACATAAGTATAACATACATCTTATACGTACACTAGAATGGATACTCTTTCGCTGCATCCAGCTGTGCTACAAAAAATTAAATCATTAGTGACAAAAATTGCCAAAAACAATTGTCACTAATTTTGGTGTTACTAAAATTTTGGTGACAATTTTAAAAATGACATGTAAATTAGTTTGTCACTATTGTCAACTTTTTTTTGTAACTGATCCTAAGCGTTGACGTCCATACATATACCATACCCAACATGATAATATACAGTTTTATTGCCTGAAGCAAGAAATAAAAAAAAGAGGGAAATAAGAAAGCTTAGAAAGTAAACATAGTGTAGTTTCGGAAGATCAGCAATCGTGAATGTAAACCCTCACTTTGCACTCCTCATCTACACATGACCATGGCTGAAAGTTTCGTAATGCTCGAGCCAAGGCTTCTTCTCTCTCTTCCTTCTTTGTCTATGCCATCCCAAGGGTCGCACTCATGTGCGGATCAACTCATTTGCCCCGTGTTAGACTCTCGTCCTTGAAGACCACCACACCAACAATGTCTTCTCAACACCTCATCACCATTCTTGATTTGCTAGCCCTGGAAAAATCCCATGCCTCCCTCTCACATTCTCCACCTTCTCTTTGAAACCCTCGATTCCAACCCTAATGCTTTCCAATTCGACTGTGCTAATGTCGCCAATAGCTTTGTTTCTACTATTTTTTTTTGGTGTGATGTGATTTGTAAAGTTTTTGGCTTGGTGTGGTTCTTGCTTTTGTGTTGTTTTGCAGTCGAGAATTGGTTATGTTGAAACTAAATGAGGGATTTGAGAAGAGTCTCACAATGTTGGTGCAGGTTTGGGTTTAAGGAAAGGGTATTGGGAGAGGAGAGGGCAATGGTGTATCCATGTACATTTGGGGGTGTAAATGCACTTGACTTTAAGAACAATATTGGCGTATAAATGTTTGTAAAGACAAATATCACAAGAAGACGATTGAATTGTGATTTAAAAATTTTCACCAACCTTTCTTGAACACAAAGTTTTTGTCTATAAAAAAAATCTAACAAAGCAAACAAGGTTTTCGCAAATAGGCAAAGTAAGATGGCACTTAATAGATTCTGTAAACATTTTTTAGAACCAAAATCAAATTCTAATCGCTAGTCAGTTAAACAAATAAGAGATAAAGATAAGACACAATGAAATTTATATTTCTTTCTCACTACTATTGAGACTACTTCAAGTTCTTGACAATCCACCCAATTTCCACTATTTTTTACAAAGTTACAAGTATTATTTACTGTTTTTCTAACTCTTACAGGAAAGCATATCCCCAATCTTTTACAACTAAAGTATTCTTTTCTCTACCAAGCCAATTTTGGCTCTAAACAAATTAGTAGATTTGTTGATGTTTGTTTGCACACAGACAAGTTTATCGTCTTATAGATGGATGTCTAACTTAAGCTCACTGTCTTTTACTCTCAGGATATACAAAGTGTTTTGAGAGCTTTTTCCTAACTTAGAATATTATAAAAAGAGCTTGAAGATGAGAAATAATAAGAGATTCAAAAGTGTTCTTCTTAATTTCAACTCTTAAATGCTTGTGTTTTTATAGACTTCTTCAGCAAGTAGTCATTGTCTCTAAATGGTCTTTGTTTGTGTCTGAGCTTGCATATGAAGAAGGTGTTTATTGGTACATTAAATACGAACATTAAATGTATGTTTAGTCCATGCTGATACACCACCATGCTTATCTTCCTGGAGCCATACTCAAGAAGCAAGCTTTAGAGGTCAAATCGACTTTAGAGCAAAGCAAATTTGACAATAGCAAGTACAATAAGTTGGCTTATGTTTTGAGAGGAAGAGAGAGATTGATCTAGATCGTTCTCTTACTTCCTTGGTTTTGACAAATTCAAGAAGGAAGTTCAAACATTCTCTGCAAATAGAATCTCAAACACAAAGCATAAATTCAATATTCAATGCTTATAAGAGCATAACATCTTTTGGCATTATAAGACGCAAATTTTAGACATGGTAATTATTTTCATCTAATCAAAATTATTGAAGAGCCTGGTTTGTCTTATGACTTAATAATCTCTCCCTTTTTGATGATGCCAAATAAATATACAAGTTTTAAGAGATGCATATAAGAGTAAAGAGAATGTATATAAGATGCTAACAACCAACAATTTTTTGTTGATGAAGCATAATGGGCATAAGACTTTAGGGAAAGTATGAATAATTCACTTATTTTATTCATAAAAGTTTTCACATCCAGATGACATGTTCTATTGAGTACATGAATAAAAGTATGAGAAGAGAATGAATCAAAACAAATACTCCCCCTAAGAAGGATGTTTTCTTGGTCAGCTCCCCCTCAAATGATGTTTTCTTCTTCTTTTTGGTCTTGCTTCTTGATAAGCATATGCATCTTAATAAAATACTTACTCTCCCTTTTGATTGGTAGGCATCAAAACCCATGAATGATCTCCACAGAAGAAATCTTAAATCAGAGCTTATTTCATGGTTGCCTCCTCAACATACTTCCTGCCTTCAAGAGCATGCTTAAGAGCTTCTCTGGTTTGCAAAAATTTCGCTTCTAGAGCTTCCACGTAGGCTTGAGAAGGTTGAGGCACAAAGGGTTTCAAAATCTGATATGGGTCTTCAACTATTGGACACACCAAATGGGTGAAGAAGAAGTTTGAAAAAGGAAGATGAACAATAAAAGAGTAATTGGGATCAGACTCAACAGAAAAATATGTTGTCCATCTATTCAGCATGTTGGTGTCAGATGGGTAGACAAAACCTTGATGGCCTTGACAAAAAGAAATTCTGTCATTTTGCCAATGAACTTCGTTTGCAGTAGGCTTCTCATCAGGTTCCAATTTTGAGCAATATTCCTTGAACTTGTGCATCCTCCTTAAAGTGTACCAATCCAAAGATGTCTTGTTGGCCTTCTTCTTGATAACTTCAATCTCATGTTTGAAAGGACGATCGAGATAGACATTGATGAATCAAGTTGTTGGTGCATCATCGTGGTCTTCTTCTTTTTCTTCCATCTTCTCCTTTCCCTAGTAACATTTGGCCAAGAAGTTAGGAGTGCTAGGGGTAGCAATGCAATGGAACTAGGTTTCAAGCATGTGAGGTAGACAAATGTTTAAATGTTCCAATCGTCTTAGTGAAGCTTTTTGTCTAACAACCTATTCCTTGTATTCAACCAACTTCATCCTTAAGTCAGTGTTTTAATCTGAATTCTCCCAAATATCAAAATTTTGACTTGCCTCAGGGTTCTCAAAATCAATATCCTCTTCATAGAAAGTCTCCCCAAGCATAGCACGATTCCAGGGAAGCACTAAGTTGATCTTGCAAATTAAAACCATGAGTTATTAAAGGTCCAAAGGATCAATGAGTGAGAGATCATAGGTGTAATTTTATCATCATCATCATTTTGTGCCCTGATATCTTAGTCTTTGTTGAGTTATATATTTTAATTTTCTCAATAAAAAGAGCTAATATATGGTCATTTGGCATAATGACACTTGAACTTGCCCATGGTCATGCCCCATTTTCCAAGTGTCCACCTATGAAAGTAATTTTATTGTGTTTACATTTAACTATTGACAAAAAGTCTTTGTTTCTGTGAGCTCAGGGTTGAAATTTTTCCCCTTATTTTTTCTAGATGCGGGTTTTGCTTATGACTTTACAATACGTCCTTCCTAGCCTTGATTATGAAGAGATAAGAGAATTTCTAATGTTTGTGGTGTTTGCTAAACACTTTGTAGCATTTATTACTTATATTGGTTATTTAAATCTAATTTTTCCTCATCTCTTTGCAAGCTTTCAAAGAGTTGGTTGCCACTTGTTTAGTAGAAGACCAAAAAAGCGTTCATGTTCAGAAAAGCTTATGAAACACCACTTCTTTTGACAAGCACGTGCCAACAAACATCTAGCTCACACCATTCTAGAAGGAATTGCTCCTTTACGAGATCACATTTTAGAATGTGTGCGTTGTTCATTTTGCAAATTCTTCTACTCTATGTAAAAATTGTTTGGTTTTTGTTGTAATTTCTCTTGCTTGTGTTCCAGACTAAAGAGTCGGATTTATTGGTGCAGAACAAGGCTCTTTATAAGGATAAAGATCAATTATATCCTATAGTTTCATTTTAAGTTCTATGTAATAGATGCTTGCTTCTGGCATGGTCTATGCAAGTTGATTTTTTAGTGCAGTTTCTCATCGTCATTGTATTGTATTCTTGTGTCTGTGTTGGATTGTATTCATACTTTCTTTTGTAAATATTTTTAATATAATTAAGAATTACGAATGTGCTATGTAACACCCCGTATGCATCCGGTTGTTAACATTCAATTATGGTCGTTAAGTGCAATAATTAAATTAACAAAATTTAATTAGGAAGCAGCTAATAAGATGACGTCATCATACGTCCATAAATAATAACGACTGTGCATTATGTATGGTAATTGTTCACGCATTTACAACAATATATAAGACCTCGGGTACGTCCTCCTCTCAGGGCCAGGTTACAAAGTGCATAAATATATGTACATAACAAAACAGGGAGCCAATGCGCTCGCAGAATAAGCTAAGGTTCATTCGGACCTTATGTCCGGAATCCTTCGGACCACCACACTACTCGGGCCTCTTGCCTCGGGATCCGCCATCTTCCCTCTGCTCAACACCTGCAAAGATATATGATCCCCAACCGAGGTGAGATAGAAATCTCAGTAAACTCCGGGTCCTTGGAGGCTCCTCCTTCCCCGGGTTTACTTTCACGATACATAACATCAAAGCATGCATTACACAAGCTAGCCATCCCGGTTGTCATAAAACGCATCACATGTATATAATTACACGGATATAGCAAGAGAAGATCATCCAACTTAATGGGCACATTCTCTGTATATCGTTGCCTGAGGAAGGCCATCCAACTTAATAGGCACAATCCCTCAGGACTTCCCGTAGACACTACCTGAGGAAGATCATCCAACCTAATGAGCACATTCCCTCGGTTTCTACTCGGACATATATGGCTCTTCCAAGAGAGGATCATTCTTATAAGGCCTTATAAGGGCACACTCTCTCAGAGTTTATATATATATATATATATATATTAATTGACCACTTAGAGTTGTTCCACATTACTTTGGCTCCAAGGGAAGTCCATATTTAGTCCATTCTACTGGTCAGAGAATCTCATACATCACAACATATCATCACAGTGCAAATCATATATATGTTCTTAATCAAAAGGCAGTAACACACAATTTCAATACATGCATCATGACATACAATAACCATCACTCTCTCGGAGTATGGTGGAACACAGTCCAAAGAAGGACTCTCAATAACAGAGAGCTTACCTGTTCTAAGCGTGACACCAGTACTCTCGACGTCGCGGTCACGAACACCACTACCCTTTGCGTCATGCCCTACATACATGCATGCAAGCGATCAATAGCGGTTCTCAACCATTGCATGTAAAGAAACTCTATAATTTTCCAGGTTACAAGAATTAGTCACCCACAGGTGACATGCAGATCCCCAAAAAGGGCCGATCATTACCTAACCCAAAAATCCATAACAGTTAGATTTTAAGGTTAGACCGGTGTTTCTTACCTCTAAAACTGTTAACGAGGCTAGAGAGCAGCTTCTCCAAGCTCGACGTCCCAAAATCGCCTTCTCTCCCCTAAACTTGAAGCTTTCCCTCATTTGTCAATGGAGGGAGCGAAGAAAGAAAGAATGCTTTTGGCGAAGAGACAGTGAAAGAAATGATTCATGTAAGATGTGACCCACACGCATGGTACTTATATATCCTGTGAGTTAACGCATGTCGCATACGTCACTTAAGTCAACACGTGTCACTTAAGCAACCCCGTAGTCAATGCGGATCACGTGCATAGGGTAAGCTTGTGAAAGCACCAACTATCGGGTTGGCGAGTCAGATACATTTTACCTATTTCACGTGTGACTGTTGGGGTCTCAATATTCTTACTAACATTGCCGAGTTGGTTTAATAACGTAGAACATGAATAGGATACGATCCTAAGTAGTCCACTATTGGCAAAAGCCAATGCCCCGGGTTCCCGGGGACTTATATTAACAAACAGGGTGGCACCCGGGTTGGCGAGCCAAGCGCATTCGACCTCCCCACTTGATATGCGTAGCCCAGACAACCTTGTCTGGGGTCCTACCTTGGCCATTTATAAAACCTGAGGTTCCTCATTTAATCGATTACAACACTTATGAAATCAATTACATAGTGCTGAGGTCTCGTTCGGGTTCCTGCCTTGGCACTCCATAAGTCCAAGGCTTCGCCCTTCTACCGACTTCATCCGACCTCGCTTGGTTCTTACCTTGGTGCTACGACCTCATCCAACCTCATCCGGGTTCCTACTCCATGTTAACATTGTCGCATCTCCTTATAGAAACGACATCCCGGTTACACGAATCCATATGCTTCATTAGTTTTGACTTAGGAAATGCGAACTCGAATTCGTTATAAACAATTAACTCTTAATCATAATATTATTATATTAACGTGCCGACGTGGACACCCAAAATCTTACATGCTACGTTTGAGCAACTATTTCATGTACAAAAAGAATATATATTCAAGGAATTAGTGCATGGAATTTTGACATTCACCACTCTCATATTCATTCCTAAGCCACTCTGACTAGAATGAATTTGCTATATATTTATATTCTAGAGTTATGTGTGTGTAGTGACAGTGAACTTTTGTGCTTGTTTTTATCAACAAACATAATTCCATAGGTAATTAAGGAAGGGGACAAGTACTTCCTTTAGAAGTCTTTTATCCTCCTCAATAGGTCTTTTACCATGGGCTAATGAGTTAAATGTTTTATCATGAGAACAAATTAAAACAATGTAGTAGAAAGAAATGTGCAGATTGATCATGAGAACAAGTTAAAAAGATAGAGTGCAAAAGAAAATAAAATGCATGAATATAAAGATGCAGAAAATCAAAAGAGAGTAAAGAGTTTCAAGAAGAAATTGAAATACTATAATTGAAATGGTTCATTGTAGAGACTCATCAATCCATGAGTGTCACAATCATGGACAAGATGATGGGTGAGTGCTTACAAGTTCCAACCTTTATTACATGGCGCAAACTAATATTTATAGGCAAATATTCCTAACTATCCATAATAGCTAGTAAGTTCTTCTTCAATCTCCACCATTGATGACTTGTGTCTTCAATCTCCATTGTTGATGTCTTCTTCTCGGTCTTGATGTTCTAAATCTTCCATTTTTTAATATTGTAGCATCACACTACAAGAAAAATAGCTATTTTCGACAAAATATTTCCCATGGAATGTATTTTGTCGAAAAGGTATGAATTATCGACTGCATTTATCGATAGAATCGAATCCGTTGGAATATTAATATTATTGACGAACAAATTTTTTGTCAGAAAGTATTAATTACCGACAATTTTACCAATAGATTTATTTCTGTCAGAAATTACCGACGAAATATGTATCTGTCAGAAACTAAAATTTACCTAAAACAAAAAGAACTAACTCTAGCCATCTCAGTCACTCACCATAGTGTTTTTCATCGTCTAAGTCAATCCACCACCGAACGTCGCTGCCGCACGAGACCCCGTTGGGCCCACTTTACCATCGCGCCCACACCTCCTCTGTCATGACCATGTCATGGCGTCATCATTGCCTTTCTCACTCACTGATGTTAGCACGTGTCTTCTCATCCACAGGCCACCGCTGTTGAGCCCACACCACCATCTCACACGCTGCCACACAGTTGTTGTCATGCCCACACAGTTGCTGGTTCGTGCTTTTTTCAATTTTTACATTTACTTATTCATGAAAATCTTTTCCTTAAAATTTGAAAAACTGAAATGGATTCGATGTTTGAGTCTCCTTCCTTGTTTGAAGATGCGTGTGGAACAATGAATCTGTGATTTTAGGAGTAGGTTCTATTGGGGGGTTTTATTTTATTAATTATTTTTATTCTCTATTTTTTTTATGCAAATCTTTTTGCCCATTCTCTTGAGTATGCCAAGATTAATTTTCGTCCAAGATAAATGATGATTGTAGGGGGTTTTCAATACATGTTTCTAGTGACATAATTTTTGTGTCCTTTTTCAATGAAATCCGTAGCTTTATGAATTATGATTGAAAGCTTCTTTTTTTTTCAATTCTATTTTTAATGGTTTCTTAACCCCATCATGTATGTTCTTACTTGTGTTATGGTGTGACTATTGAGGGGCTTTTGAGGCTTCATCCTTTTGGGGAAACTGATATTGAGTTTGGGTTGATGATAAAATGTTTTGTGCGTTTGTGGTTTTGAACCTAGCTCATATTGCCCACTATTTATTTGTTGAAGATGAATGTTATATCTACACCAAGATTTCTCTTGGTAATTGAGATGTTAATGAACTTAAAACATTAAGCAAACGATAAACGAGGCAAACTACTAATTTACATGTAAGTAATTAACCGTGTGTAAATATAATATTACTACTTGTTTAAATTATCATTGTGAGTGGTAAGCCATAACAATTGTTCACTTCTGATATTAATGCAAGCACTCTTTCTCCTATCTGGAAGGGCTTATGGGTTATTAATGGGCTTCTTGGTATAGTTTGTCAAAATAAGTTCTTTTGAGTTTATTTTAATAATTTTCATGGCCAAATTTATAAGTTATCATGTAATAAGAGCTTATTGAATGAGTGCTTAACTGAATTATTTACCCATATACAACCTTTGTCCATGCAATGTTTGCTTTCCTAAATGTCCTCTTTATCCTGCATTTTGCAATTATTGATAGTTTTTATATATTAAATCATTTTCCACCATGGTTATCAACATTCTTTTTTCAATAAGTTTTGATAATTATACATCATTTTGTAGTTGTTGATAGTTTTTAGTTTATTTCAATAATTTTCATTGGTGAAGACAATGTTGGGTCAGTTCAATAATGGTTGAAGTGGGCTTAAATGAAATCTATTTCAAAACAGAAAAGCATGCCTATTTCCTAGTTTGGTTAGCCAACTTTAATTTTAACTTGATTGGAGTTTTTGATGTCTTTTCTAGTCTAATTTGTCAAATACTAGAACTTCTAGTTACCAACCATACTATTCTTTGGTATCTTTGATGGTTTTGGGATATATAAGTACTCTATGGAATAGTTTTCTGAATTTTCTATTAGAAATCACTCACAGACTTAAACTGCTTGATATGTCCAACCAAGGTAAAATGCAAGGCTCCCTTACCTCTTAATTTCCTGTTAATCACATATGAATGTAATGCTACTATATTAAGCTTTAGAAATTCAAAATGTTTACACATAGAAACAATGTAGAGAGAAATCATTACTCAATTTTTTCTTAGGATATGTTAGGCATAGAGGTTTAGAAAATTAAAAATAAATAATTGGTAAGCTGCAATGTTTCAATGGTTTTAATACTGATTTTGATTTTAATTAATGTATATGAAGTATATGGTTGTGAACTCAAAGGGATACTAAAAGTATACAAAATATGTGCTTAAACACAAAAGGTTCAAATCTGATTATTTTAAGGTTTAAGCTAGTTTTAGGTGTCTAATGTGTAAATGAAGTCATTCGCATTTAGTTTATACTAATACTTACATGCGTCCCAAAACAAGATTTCGAAATGTTTAGAAGTATGGTCTAATGCAAACCATAAGATTAGTAACATGACTGATTGGTTTCCTAAGTTGGAATGTAAAGATAGTTAGATGATTAAATTAATAAAAGAAAGCAAGTGTGAGATAAAATTAGTATGTGACACTTAGAAGATAATGCATGTTTCGTGCATATTAAGGAAAGAAAACTCTAAGACAATACAAGATGAATGAGAGTGTAAGATTTTATGATTTTATTGGTCTTCAACAATCTTTTCAAGTTATGCTCCATCACAAAAATTTAATAATTACATGTATAATTAAATAAGAGAAGAATAATAATTATACAACTTACAATGTTAGTGTATCAAAAGTATGAATAATAAAAAAGGGTTTTTTTTACACATTACTAGTTTTTAAGGAATAGTGTCAGGTTGTCCTTCATTTAGGTT
Organism: Glycine latifolia; assembly: GCA_013407115.1. Taxonomy (NCBI): domain Eukaryota; kingdom Viridiplantae; phylum Streptophyta; class Magnoliopsida; order Fabales; family Fabaceae; genus Glycine; species Glycine latifolia. Next base: position 4,594,272 of record CM023953.1, read on the forward strand.
CATTTGTTCACCAGTAAATGTAGTGAGATTTTATTGTGTAGTTTTGTTGGGCTTAAGCTATTTTAGCTACATATACCAAGTAGAAACTTTGTGTAAATCCACACATAAACATAGGAAACTAAGTTGTGATGGGAAAGATGTATGTTTTGTGGCTCTTTCTATCTTTTTTTTTAACAATACAAATGGTGCACTAAGCCCAATTAACGTAATTAGAATTCCAGATATATCATTGGTCTAAGCGAGAATTGCTGGCTAAATTTTTCCTGCAAATTTTGTTGCTTAGCGACCAGTGCACGCTTAGTGAGAATGTATGGCTCGCTTAGCCTACACCTGTGCGCTTAGCCCAAACAGAGATATTACAAAACAAAGATATTTTTGGGCTTAGCGAAGCATGCAAGCTTTGTAAATACAATGAATATCTAATCTAATAAACCAAGAGGGGAGGGGTGAATTGGTTTATAAAACTTTTTGACTTTTCTTGCAAATTCAAACTCAGCGGAAGATTAACAATGGATCGTATCTTTAAACCAAACACTTTTAATAATCAGAATTCTCTTTTCCAATCACTTAACTCTTATGCTGAAACAAAATCAGAATTGATTCACAATCCAATACCACAAGCAATTGAATGTAATGTAAATCAAAACACAATTACACACAAATTTATACTGGTTCACCTCTAACCACTTGAGGCTACATCCAGTTGTCTTCTAATCTAAACCAGATTAGAGTTCCACTAACAAGATTCAGTTCTTTACAAGCAATCAACCAAGTCTCTTTCACCCACCCTAGGCAAAATTCTAAATCTAACACTAAGATTTATCTAAAGACTTTAGAACCTGAGCACTCCACTCAGTTCTACCCACTAGAAACACTATCTAGTAATGCTTTAAAGAATTCTAACTTGTTACATGGATAGTTTCAACACAAACTAAACAATACAAATAAAATCTCCCAAATAACAAAACTAAAGATTCAAGAAGGACATCACCTTAATCCTTTTGCAGCAGAAAAGAAATTATACGAAATTTAAAACCTATGATGTTGAATGAACATGCAGTCTTGAATGATCTTGCAACAGATTAATGCATGAATGTTCACTTGAAAACTCCTTCTTTTACTCTAGCTTCATGATTCTCTATTTGAAGAACAACCCAATTGAAAAAGACTCTTTCTTCACATTAAAGCACTCAGAGAATGTTAATACACTTTTGTAATGAAAGCTCTCGAATTATGTAACTCTCAGATTGTGAGTCAATGCATGCTATTTATAAAAAAAACAGATTTAACAGACTGTAATCGATTATTTCGTCAATGTAATCGATTATTTTAACTAATGTAATCGATTAATTCGACAACTTAATCGATTAAAGTGTTCGTAGCAGTTCTGGAAAATAAGCATGATCAATGTAATCGATTATTTCATGATATAATCGATTATTCCAGTGAGCTTCCCTTTTTGCTTCAGGCCTATTTAATCGATTACGATTACTTTGTAATCGATTAAATTACCTTCTGTATTACACAGGATTATGCAGAATGCTTATGTAATCGATTATTAACCTATGTAATCGATTATTCCAGTCTTAAAACATTTTATGCATATTTGAAACACATCAATGCATTTCTAACTTAATGCATATGGTTATTACTTTATACCTAAGCATGAATGCATGTTGATTTAGTTTTATTAGTAGCTGCAAAGGGATTTTTGGGTTATTCCTTTGAATGAACCATACTAAACAAACAAAATAAAAATTACAAAGCATGAATCAAATATCAAAATTCTTCTTCTTGAGATTCTTCAATCACTTGAATCTAACAAGCTTAGCCTACACCTGTGTGTGGTTCACACTTTCACACTTAGCCCAAATATGAGATTGCACAAATAAAGTATTTTTTGGGCTTAGCGCAACGTGCAGGCTTAGCACTACTTTCCCACAGATATTTTAGTTGGAAAATTTGTTTAAAAAATTTTGATGGATATATTCGTCGGAAATTACCGACGGTCTCTTTTCGATAGATTTTTTTGTCACTAATTGATGAGGACCAAGAAAAATGAGTGAAGAGCCCAAAGATCAATAAGTGAAGAACCTAGATTGTTCCAATGTTTTGAACGTAACTTGAGTTCTAGATGTCCATTTTAAGTGTTCTTTGATGCGTTTGAAAGCTCTAAAGATTTCCTACAATTTGTATTTCTAGTCTCAAGTCCTAATTCTGCATCTATGATGATGAAAATTAGACATGAAGTTTAGTAAGAATTAGAATTTTTTTAGTATAATTTTGAATAAGGAATATGTGCCTAAAGTCCCACATTGGAAAGAAAAATGAGAGAGACACCACTTGTTGGCTATAAATAGTCATTCATTTGTCTTATGTATCCACCTTTGAATTGAATAAAAACTTTGCACTTTTAAAAGTGTGTGAGAGGAAGTTCCTCTTGGATTCTTAATTGGACCAAACATTGGTTCTTATCAAAGATTTCTATAATCTGTGGCGAATCCCCGCGGGACTTATCACTTTTCATAAGGTGTGGCGTCTTCTTTCATTTCTCGTCTTTCCAGCCTTTTTATTTTATTTTATTTTATTTTATTTAACATTTTGTTCATGTTAAATTCGTTATTTTTGTTTTGCACTTTTCTTCATACTGTATTTTATCTTTGTTTCTCTTCGTCAAACACTTGGCATGCACATTTTTTTCTTATGTTTTAACAAGAAGCCTTTTCAAGGACAATCCGTAAAAATAATGAACCCCGTATTGGTTCATATCACTAATTACCGACAGACAACAAAATTCTGTTGGTTAAAATTTCCTAGGAGCATTTTACCGACGGATTTTGGTCCGTCAAAAATCCGTCAAAAATATTGATTACCAATGGATTTTTGGGCTTACCGACAGATTTGTGCCATCGAAAATACCTTTTTTTTTTGTATATCAACATTAAACATTAAAATTATTTCCTAGGAATGGCTTAAACAGAGCTCCTTTATCATGGTTATTTTATCATTTTCTTGTCTTGGAGGTGTTGGATGATTGGAGTGAGTTGGTGTTGATGGGGAGGAGTGGATGGTGTGACATCGTAGCTTTTGTGGGATTAGATTGCTAGGTGTTAAAGTGCAAGGGGGTTCCCTTCATATATTTACTATGGGAGTATGCTTTATATCTTTCCTTATGTGTTTTGGACCAATAGATTGGTGGGGTGTTGTTGCTTCTTTGTGTGTGCATGAAGTGTTAGGTAGCAAAGTGTATGGCCATCTCATGCGCTTTATATTTTTGTTTTACCATTTTGACTGTATTATGTACTTTTTAATCATGTAGATGTACACCTTGTGCTTCTTTAAGGATTTATTTTTAAGGGTTAATATGTTTTTGATCCCTGATATATATACCATACATTTGTGTTTGATCCCTGATAAATTTTTCCTTCGCATCTGCTCTCTGATATTTGAAAAGTTTTGTTTTAAATCCCTACCGTCAGTTAAGTGATGACGTGTCTGTTAAATATTTGATAACGCGATTTGTGGAGACTCCAAAATCCTCAGTATTTGTTTTAAAATCAAATTTATTTTTTCTAGCTATTAAAAATCGTCATAATCAATTAAAGTAAAAAATTTAAATTTTATTCTTTTTCCTTTTTTGAAAAAAGGGTAAAACGTGCATTCACTTATTTTTTTAAAACAAATTATAAGTAAAACGTTGCATTTTACTTTCTAAAAAACAGAACATTATACAAACACAAATTCTTTGCTTTCTCCACAAATGCTTCTCTTTTCCTTTCTCTTCCACAACCACAAACTTACAGTATCAACCCTTTCGTTTCACATTTAATAAACTCCTCTATAATGACCCTATGATAATCTGGGTTGTCACATAAGGGGGCGTATGTTGGAACTCGGATAAGAAGGGGGTGTAGACAGCCTCTCTTCAAAACCGAGTTCATGTGACCGGGTTGTCACCTAAGGGGGTGTCTTTTTGGAACTCGGACATGAAGGGGGTGTAGATAGCATTTTTTCAAATCCGGGATCATGATGTATGTTAGTGCTGATAGGGAGACCGGGTTATCGCCGCGTAAGTGGTGTATATACTTGGCACTTTTTGAGAAACGCTGGCGCATAGAAGAAACCCGGATAGGGAAGGAAAGAGCAACCAGGTAGCTATCTTAGCAGAGCTCGTATATTCCTCCTTGAGTGTTTCCTTTTCTTTGAGGTCCGAGTTGTTATCTTGGATAAGCTCGGGTGAGCTTGTTTTTGGTTGACTTGTAAGAGCTACCGGGTAGAGAGACCGGAAGAGCTAGTAACCCCTTTTGATAGAATTACCGGGTTAGGAACCCGGAAGAGATTAGGAGGAATCTTGGACTTATGAAGTACCAAGTTAGGAACTCGGATTAGATCGGATGAAGTCGGATTAGATCGGAGGAGGGCGGAACCTTAGATGTGCTATAGTACCAAAGACGAGTTCATATGCGATCGATTACGTGAGTTTTGTAAGCGATCAAAATAGTAAGTACTTGCTGTTTAACCCGGACTTAGCCTTGTGGTTAGAATGAGTGCTCAAGAACCCGGGGTATGGTAGTGAAGTTGTACTATATATATATATATAAATCCAATCCGATAGCGTTAGTGATATGAAGAGAACTCAACAACGTCAGTAGGGTTTAGAGAACTCAGAAAGTCACACGTAAACTGTATGAGATATAATAAATTGACTTGCCAAACAATAGACCCAACCCGGCAGTCAAATATCTCCACATATTCAATTTACACAAGTGACACGTGTTGGCTCTTTGCTGGTTGTTTTGACGTGGGAAGATCCTCATATTACGATCTGACGCGTGTCAATTTTCAGGATATTTAAGATATACATGAGTGAGATATTTCAGTAGAAACTTTATTTTCATCGTCTTTGCTAAAACACTTTCTCTTTCTTATTCCATGCTTCCTCCATTGTTAAAATGAGAAAAGCTTCCTAGATAACATTTCCTTAACCTAAAAGCTTCACATCCAACGTAAGGATTTAAGAGAATCATCTTACAAACTAGTTTCCAACCCAGTTAGTAGTGAAAATCATCAGGCAAAGAGATCATTTCTCCAAAGGAAAGTTTAAAGTTTAACCTTTAAGGAGTAGAAGGCACAATAAGGACATCTAAGCTTGGAGAAGCTGTCCTCTAGCCTTCCTTGTTGTTTTTAAGGTAAGATATGTAAGTTTCACCGTATCTTTGAGTTTGGTTTTAAGAGGAAAAATGACCCATATGAGTTGGGGTTGGTTTTGGGTGGTGTTTCTTTGGAAAAGTATGCTTAGGAAGTTGTTGTGATGAAGGTTCAACCTTGAAAGCTAACTTTTCTAGGTTTTGGGTATTTTGTTATGCCAGATAGATCTTTATGGGGTTTACAAGTCACTGGTTGGTGGTATATGGTTGAGATCTGGAAAAGAACTGGGTTCTTTTCATGAAACGGTTGAGAACCGTTCTTGATATCTTTCTTGCCTGGTGTAGGGCTTGATAAAGAAGATATCGACGGCGGTAAACACGCGGCTAAGAGGAAAGGTGCTGGAATCAGAGAAGGTAAGCTCTCTATTCTTGGGGAGTTTGTATCCCTTGATTGTGTTCCACCATACTCCTGGGGGGTTATGGTTATCGTATGATGCAGTGCATGTATTTAAATTGTGTGTTATTACTTTTTGATTGAAACATACATGTAAATAATTTGCACTGTGATGTTATTTGTGATTGAGGAAGCGGACCATATATGAGAGTGTAAGACTCATCCGGGATGAGCTTCTCGAGAATTCATATACGTCCGAGTGCATGAGATGTGCACAGGTGCATGAGATATGCACGATTGATATACATTTGTGCATGAGATGTGCACTGGTGAACTTGTATATCAAGATATACATTTGTGCATGAGATGTGCACTGGTGAACTTGTATATCTGTGCTGGAATGTCACGTGCGTGCGATTATATACATGTGATGTTATGAAAGCCGGGATGGCTATGTTTTTATGAAAGCCGGGATGACTATGTTTTTATGAAAGCCAGGATGGCTATGTTCTTATGAAAGCCTGGATGGCTATGTTTTATTAAAAGGCCGAGATGGTCATACTGCTATTTTATTAAAAAGTCGAGTTGGCTATGTTAATTATAATGCCAATGTAAATGCTATGTACTATGGAAGTGAACTAGAGGGAGAAGAGACTCCAAGAATCCTGAGTTTACTGAGATTGTATCTCACCCCGGTTGGGGATTATATTTTATTGTAGGTGATAGCCAGTGAGCAGAGGACGAGGTTCAGGGTAAGAGTCCCAAGTAGAGGTTGTTCGGTGGATCTCGATTAAGAGGCCGAGTAGGCCGAGGCTGGGTTGGCTATAAATTGAGGATCTCGGACAAGAGGCCGAGGTCGAGTTCGAGTTCGAGTTCGAGGAAGCAAATTTTGGAAGGCGGAATTTTGAGAGTTTGTTGACTCAATTTGTTTTTTTGTACCTTTTGAAACCTGATATGGGTTTGTATATTGATGTACTTTTGAGAACAGAACCCAGGTATCTAGATGTATACAAATTCTATACATAATGTTTTAGTTGTATTGTGTGACGTAAGATGACGTCTTATTATTTTATGTGCTTCCGTGTTTACTTAAGTTTATTAAGTATTTGTTGTGCTTAAGACCATATTATAATGTTAATGAACCGGATGCATACGGGGTCGTTACATCCTCCATTTTCAATATGCTCATGCCCCTATCCATATTCTTATGTGTGATTTTAGGATTCTTCATATTCCATATCATTTACTATTAGACTTCCTTATTTGTCGAATCCTATCTTCGAGTCCGTTTATATTCTCTCCTTTCTCCTAACATTATACATCCTTAATAAAACATTAATAAAAAGAAAAAGCAGCAACCAAGTTCTTCTCTTTATTCTTTTCCAAGGTGTTTCTTATTATGGTAATGGTCTCGTAGTTCCTAGTAGTTAGATTTCTGAGGTGTTTTTTTTTTTTGTTTAATTTTTTTTCTTCAGATGAACTTTGTTTCTTCCATGTGTGTTTGATTTTCATTTGTTAACATGGACAAACATTAGTCTTTCTTCCATATTACAAGTACCCTTTTCCTTTTGTGCAAAGTTTGTTTAACTGGGAGACATTATTTTGGAAGTGTCTCACCAGGGGTAATAAATGGTTCTCAAATGCATTGGATTGACAGAGATGGCAAGGTCCTTATCTCAAAAGTTGGATAATTTGCCTTTGCCTCTGTCACAACAGTGAATGACTCCACAGCGCGTGCCTGATACCGCCACCCCTTAAGGTCTACTGTGGCTTCGACCCCACCGCAGAGTCTATCCACCTTGAAACCTCCTTGGCCTCATCATCCTCTCCTAGTTCTATCCCTTTGGCCACCGTGTTGTTGTATTTGCAATAACTTTTGTCTTGTTTGCATTGATCAAGGTTTTGCCAGGTTTGCATTGATCAAGGTTGTGCCATTAAATAGGTAAGCGACGACAAGCAGTTACATAATTTGAAAATACAATATAACCAACCTATCTATAAATTTGAAATAAAGCTATAAATAACCAATAGAAGATAATAACCCCAACCTAGCTATAAATTCGAAATAAAGCTACAAATAACTAACAGAAGATAACAGCCCCAACCTAACTATAAATTCGAAATAAAGCTATAAATAACCAACAGAAAATAACAACTTATAACAACCTTAGCTGCAAATAGAAAACTATTATTATCTTCCAATATTTTCTCCAATACTCCCCCTCAAGTTAGAGCATGAAGATTTGAAATGCTCAAGTTGCCTAGATTAGCCAGAAAAGCTACACGACCTAGTGTCTTTGTAAACATGTCTGCGAGCTGAGAATTACTACGAACAAAACGAGTGGCAATAGTATGAGATTGAATGTGCTGCCGAATAAAATGACAATCCAACTCAATGTGTTTTGTTTGTTCATGAAAAATAGGATTAGCTGCAATCTGAAGAGCAGCTTGATTATCACAACTTAATAACATAAACCCTGTATGATCAATACCTAGAGAAGTGATAAGCGTTTGTCGTGTCGCTTCAAAACAATTAAACTATGCTAATTCTGTAACACAGGATTAACCTAGGTCGACTCAAAGATACTATCAATATGGTTCTATCTTCAATTCACTACTAACAGTAAAGGAGATTTTTGTCGAACAGTTTGCAGGTGCGAAGTAAAAATTGCAAAAACACAAACTACGATTAAAGATCAATGCAGAAACTAACAGAATTGATAACAAGTAATGTAAAACAGATTAAAGAGTATCAATCCAATTCACCAAACCAAGCTATTTGAATCATCATCGTTCTCAGAAATTTATCCTATTGTGAAAGTTCATTCAATTTCATTAGAAGCAGTTCAATCGAATTAACCCCTAAATTAACTGAAACCACAGCCCTAATTGAAATATCATCCAATTTATCTGTGATTTATATTTGAAATTAGGAAATGAATCCATAACCTAATCTGCTTTCAATCGTAAATGCATTCATAATCATGAAAACATAATAGCAATTGAAGAAGAAAGTGAACATTCACACAAAATTTGAAATACCAAACCAGAACTCAAATTCTTCTCTTGCTTGGGTTGGATCCTTGGATTGATTGATTATTTAGCCTTCCATGATCATCATCAATGAAATCCCCATGAAATAAGTGCACGAAAATGGAAGGGAAAACGAAAATGAAGAACAAGGAAGAACAATTGAGAGAAAATAAGAGAAAGGGTTTTGATTCTAAAAACTTAAAAAAAGAAATGTAAAACTGTTTTTTTGTAAAATGAAATGTAAAGTATTAAT
>CM023953.1:4603198-4657822 GCA_013407115.1 Glycine latifolia
AATTCCTCCTAATGTCACTAATATATAGTGACTAAGTTTGAAGAAAAGAATGGGCCATGAACAACCCATCAATTCTAATTATTTATGCTATTTACACCAATAAAAGTCCAACTCGCAGGCCAAAATACAAGTGCAGTGGTTCTGACTTCAAAGCCTAAAATGACCCTCCAAATGGCAGAATTGGCCTCGGCTTATTTTTGACAAACTTGTAGATCTTTTCGTTATCTTTCCAAGGACTACAAGAACTTCCAATTCAAAGTTTCGTAGAGCTCTGTAGGTCCTGTACAAGGCAGATACGTCAAGTGAGCATAAAATCCGAAAATACGCAACAATTAGCAATTAAGCCCACTAACTTGCCTAAGACAAAAACTGAATTAGAATGGGAAAATAAAAGTCCAAGAGAAGTCAAATAAGCTAAGAATGATAGAAAAATATTTAACTAAAGGCACTCCATCAAGAAGCAAGGAACAATTTTAGCCATAATAATTATGCAGTTGTAGTAGTCATTGATCAGTACTCAGCCTCGACAGATGAACGAGAAACTATAACCTGCTTCTTGGATTTCCAAGAGATAAGAGAATTGCCCAACATAATAAAATAACCAGTAATCGAACATCGAGTTAGAGGACAAGTAGCCTAATAAAAATCACAAAAAGCCTAAACTTGAATATCACAATTAGCATAAAGAAACAAACATTGACCTGGATTAGCCTTAACATAGCACAAAACTTGAAGCACAGCCTCAAAATGTTCTTGTTTTGGTGCTTGCATAAATTGAGACAAAGTGTGAATAACATAGCTTAAATCTGGGTGAGTGATAGTAAGATAAACCAAACGACCAATAAGCCTATGATACCTGCCAGGATCAACAAAATCAAGACTCGTACTAAAAGCTAATCAATGGTTTTGCTCAATAAGGAAGAGAGCTAGTTTACAGGAATCAATATTAGCTTCAGCTAAAATATCCAAAGCAAATTTCTGTTGAGAAAGAACCAGGCTGAAATTATTTCAAGCAACCTCAATACCTAAAAAATACTTCAAAGCACCAAAATCCTTAATTTTAAAACAAGAATCCAAATACGATTTAACCTTAGCACACTCAAAATCATCATTACCAGCAAGCACAATATCATCAAGATATACTAGTAATGCTAAAAAAATATTGCCACAAGTCAAAGTGAATAAGGTGTAGTCAACTTTGGATTGCACAAAACCATAATGAAGAAGAGAAGAAGAAAGCTTGGCAAACCAGTTGCGTGGAGATTGACAGAGGCCATACAAATACTTCTGTAAATGACACACCTTGAATGTTAAACCCCCACTAAATCTAGGAGATAATTTCATGTAAACCTCCTCATCAAGATCACCATGAAGAAAGGCATTATTGACATCAAGATGATGAAGATGCTAATGTTTTGCAACTGCCACAACAAGAAAAGTACGAACGCTTACCATTTTTCCAACTGGAGCAAATGTCTCATGAAAATCCTCTCCCTCAATTTGTTGATTCCCTCCAATAACCAGCATAGCTTTATAGCATTCAATGGAACCATCCACATGATATTTAATACCGAAAACCCATTTAGATGGTAAGTCTCGTTTGCCAAGTGGAAGATCAACCAAACACCAAGTGTTATTATCTTCCAAAACATGAATCTCTTTACGCATTGCATCAACCCATCGAGAATTAGACAAAGCAACATGCCAAGATCGTGACTCAGAAGAAGCATCTATTGCTGCCAAAAATGATTGGTGCTTGGAGGAAAAACAAGAGTTAGTCACAAAATTAGCAAGTGGATAAGGAGAACAAGTACCTGAAACAGAAATTGAATTGGAGGAAGAGTGTGAAGGTTTATGTGTACTAGGAAGACTCATGTGGATAAGCAGGAGTCAAACTCCCCCTATCATCAATGATTGGACCAGGCACATAGGGATCAAGTGCATCCTCAATGTCAGGAGTTAAAATTTTTGATGAAATAAGAGGGACATCATCCACAGTGAGAGTCCCATAGCTATTAGCACAAGGAACATGGGGAGAAATTGCATTATCATTTGTAGGAGTAGAAACAACAAACTGGAACACTAATTCATGAAAGGAGACATCGTGAGACATAATATATTTTTTTGATTCCAAGTCAAAAAATTTCCAACCTTTTTTATTAGAAGGATAACCAACAAATATACACCTAGTTGAACGTGCCGCAAACTTATCCTTAGGTTTAGGCTTAAGAGTGGCATAACAAAGACATCCAAAAACTCGTAGTAATGAAAAATCAGGAGCAACACCATGCAATTTTTCATAAGGAGTGACACCATTAAGCAATTTGGATGGCGTATGGTTGATTAAATAAGAAGCAGTCAAAACGCAATCACCCCAAAAATGTATTGGCAAATGTGCTTAAAAATGCAACGCTCTCACAACGTTTAAAATGTGACGGTGTTTTCGTTCAACACGACCATTTTGCTGCAGAGTATAAACACAAGAAGTTTGATGAGAAATGCCTAACTCACCAAATAAATTTGTCATTGCATTACTTTTAAATTTTGTACCATTATCCGAACGAAAAACCTTGATCATTTTACCAAATTGATTTTGTATCATAGCCAAAAATAGCTTAATACGTGTAAAGATCTCATTTTTTTAGCAACCAAGATAGTCCAAGTGGCCCTACTATAATCATCAACCAACGTTAGAAAATAATGTGCACCAGTAGAAGAACAAGTATTATACGATCCCCATGTATCACAATGCAGTAAATCAAATGAAGTTTTACTGTTATTGAAACTTGATGAAAAATGAGAGCTAGTTTGTTTTACTCGGCAGCATACATCACAAGGATCATTACTTATTTAACTAGAATGAAATTTTAAAACATTAGGAAGCATAGAAAAATTTTTATGTGAAGCGTGTCCAAGACGTAAATGCCATAATTCCCTCATGCCATCAACACGCACAGTAAATGCATTCCTTGGCCTGGATTGATACACATACACACCCCCTTGCAAATCATCCAGTCCAATCTCCATTATCAGGTATTGGTCTTGCAAAACACACTACTTATTTGTGAACATAAGTCATTTATGATTATCAGACGAAAGCTAACAGGCCATGAAAATTAAGTTGCATTGAAGGTTAGGGACAAACAACACATCGTGGATAAAAAAAATTGGGAGCAAGAAAATAGATCCTTTTTTAATAGCATGAGTAACAGAACCATTGGGCAAGCTAACTGCTAAATGACTGATATTTGTCACATGATGAAGAAGACTTAGAGTACCAATCATATGTTGAAAAGCTCCACTATCAACTAACCAATAAGAAGAATGAGCTACATTACCAGAAAGCTTATCATTGGATGATTGTGATTGCATCAAAGCTATCAAGCGATCCAAGCGTTCAGCCACATAAGAAGAAATACCAACTTGAATATTGCGTGTTGAGGTAGGAATAGGAGCAATGTTAACAGCAGCATTGGCCATTCCCTTCACGCCTTTAGGGCGGCCCTTGTCACATCCCTTTCCTTTATACCACTCAGGATACCCATGTAACTCCCAGCAATGAGAAACATCATGATTTGTATTACCACAATGAAGACAAGGTTGCTTATCCCCACAGTCAATAGGCTGAGATTTTGTGTGAACCGCAAAGTCCACAATATTGGTACGATCAATTGCTCCTCGCTCTATTGTTTTATGAGTTTCTTCCTGGATTACCACGACATGAAGCTTACTGAAACTAGGAAAATCATTACCATTGCTATTAAGGATTTGGGATCGAAGTGTCCCAAATGTGGCATCATCAAGCCCCATTAGAAATTGGTACACACGATCCCTATCACGTTCAGTTACTGCCTCTTTGGCATACGTGCAAGAATCACCATAAGTGCACATGTTATAACTGCGGCTAGCATCTAGCTCATTCTAGATGGCTCGAAGCTTGGTGTAATAAGCACTCACAATCATGCCTTGTTATTTAATAGTAGTCAAACTCACCTTCAACTGGTACTGACGAGGAATATTAGCTATAGAGAAATGATCTTTCAAGTCATCCCACAAGTCCTTGGCATTCTCAAAACACTGGATTGAGGGTTGCAGCGGAGGATCTATAGTATTATGAATCCAACCATTTAGCATAGAATGACACACATCCCATGCATGTAGCTCTTCAAACATTTATGGGTTATGTTTTTGAATAACACCAGTAATGAAACCAAGTTTGTTCTTAGCTTGCAGTGCATTCTTTAGAAGCTTTGTCCAATTCTGGCGATTAATCTCACCACGTAAGGTGACATTAGTTAACACCATGCCATGATTATCTGACGGTGCAAGAAAGAAGGAGATCTCTGGTGAAAGACCTTCAAAGCGCCACTTGAATTAGTGGCAACCATACTATATTAGAGTAAATGCGAAAGATATAGAATCAAACTCTTCTGATACCATATTAGAAATTGTATTTGCGATAACTTTTGTCTTGTTTGCATTGATCAATGTTGTGCCATTAAATAGGCAAACGGTGGCAAGCGGTTACACAATTTGAAAATACAATATAAACAACCTTGTTATAAATTTGAAATAAAGCTACAAATAAGCAACAAAAGATAACAACTCCAACCTAGCTATAAATTTGAAATAAAGTTACAAATAACTAACAGACGATAACAACCACAACCTAGCTATAAATTCGAAATAAAGTTACAAATAGCCAACAAGAGATAACAACCCATAACAACCTTAGCTGCAAACAAAAAACTGTTATTATCTTCCAATATTTTCTCCAATAAATCCCTCGAAAGACCTGAACTTGATGCTGAAATCTCGGAGAGGAACCAATTATGGGTCGTGCTTAAAATTCAAACTTGGTCGATCATAATTCTAATTCTAATTGTAATTCCTATCTTGGGATTTTGAATAACTATGATTGGTGGAAAAGGTTGGGTGGGGTGTTGGTGTTTGGCTTAGATCTGGACTTGCGGGTGCTGTTTGGGTGGGTTAAGGTGGTGGTGATGGAATTTGCGTGGTAGGTGAAGGGTGGGGTTGTGGCAGCGTGATGGTCTATGTGGCCAGATCTGGTAGACTATGGTGGTACGTTCACGATGATCTGTCTGGCCAGATCTGGATTTTTTTTTAATTATGGATGTTTTTTAATATATTTTTAAAAATCAAACATTAAATACTGACTTTTTTTGAGCTGCCACAAATCACGTTATGAAATATTTAACGTACACACCATCACTTAATTGATGGTAGGGATCTAAAACTAAACTTACTTTTCAAATATCATGGACTAGATGCAAAGGAAAAATTTATCAGGGATCAAACGCAAAAGTCAAGTATATATTAGGGATCAAAAATATATTTAAGCCTATTTTTAATAAATTTGACCATTCATTTAAAAAAAGTATTTTTACCTTCCTACTTTTCTTATTTATTTATTTTCATTAGGTCAAAAAGTTGGGCATTACTAATTATTGTAGAAGAATCACCAAGGGATAAGAAGACATATTGGATGACTTCAAAGTTTTTGAAGAGGGACTATATGTTGAAGCATCTAAACATGTAGATGATGCACCCATTGTATATAAATTGGACATGATTTACATCACATCCTTTTTCAAGATGGATTCAACAATCTTTAGGATTTGGAGGGCTCACTTGCTTCATTCCCTAGTAAATATTTTCAAACACTTAATATGACTATCTTCTCTATTCTTTCCTTTCTACTTCTTAATTTATATTTTGAAGATGGTTAGTATTGTGTTTGTGATATGATATTATATGTTTCTAGTTATATGGAAGCTTATATTTCAAGTTGACTCATGGTTGGTTGCTTTGTTGGAATTCGGGTGGTTCATTTTATGTCTTAAATATGTTTTTGGCCTATGATAAATTAGCAAATTTTGTTTTGGATCCATAGTAATTTTTTTCTTTGTATTGAGTCCTTAATAATATAAAAAAAATTGTCCTTGTTATTTTGTATAGTCCTTCTAATATATATTTTCATTTTGCTCCTCATAAAATTCTATTCATTTTGCATTAGGCCATTTGAAAAGTATTGGATAGGGACTCAAAAAAATTTTGCTAATTTATGAGGGACCAAAACAAAAAATAGATATATTATAAGGACTAAAACAAAATAACCAGATCCAAAAATAAAATTTTTATTTCATTAAGAACTTAATGCAAAAAAATAATATTAAGGGTCCTAATGAAACTTCTCTAATTTATCATGGATCTAAAACATATTTAAGTATTATTTTATTATTTGTATTCATTATTTATAATAGAGCACTTAAGTTATAACATAACTAAGTCCTGTATTTACCTCTCATATCAATTCATTAAAGCTTAGTATATGATGTAGGTGAAAGTTTATGCAATTTTCTTTCAAATTCATTTCTCCATTCATTTATAGAAATATAGAATGTTTTACTTGTTTTTTTTTCCTAGAAAGGATTAAAGAGAAAATTTGGTTGTTGGTAAATGGGATGTACTTATTTGACTTTTCTAATTTAAATTCCTCCTAGAATTTTCTAAAAAAACATTGTACTTGTTTAGCAAATAAGAATGCAGTTTTCATTATATAATATTTTTATGTTATATATATATATATGGCAAAAGAACCCAAATAATACAATTTTAATAAAAAAATTACCAATTTGGGGCTGTTTTGAAACATATTACAAATCTGGGGCAGTTGAACACGTCCAAACTGGGCTGGACGTGTTCAGCTGCCTTAAATACCCATCCCAGCTTCAGTTTCCATCACTTGTGCTGATTTAGTTTCTTTATAAAAGCTCCTGAAGTGTATCCGTGTTAGAGTTTAAGGTTTTATCCCTGCAGCGAAGCTCTGCGCGTTTGTGAGTGGTTTTCAAAAAGTGTTGAAGCTCTGCTAACAAGTAAGTTAATTTATTTGAAGCATATTATTTAATATATTATATTATTGTAATATAAAACTGTTAGCGATTGTTAGGTATAACTAGGTTTGTATCAAAACAGTTAGGTATTAGGGTGTAGGGTTTAGTTTCGGTTAGGGTTTAGGGTTTAGGGCTTAGGGATGATGATTGAAAGTTAGGGTTTAGAGTTGATGGTTAGGGTGTAAGTTTGAAATGTAATTTACTTTACAAAATTTAGGGTTTTGGTTTAAGGGGTATGACTTAGGGTTTAAGGTTATGGTTTAGCATTAAAGGGTTTAGGGGTTTAGGGTTTAGCACGAAGGGTTTAGGGGTTTAGGGTTTAGCATGAAGGGTTTAGGGTTTAGGGGTTAGTTTCGGCTAGGGTTTATGGCTTAGGGATGATGACTGACAGTTTAGGGATTATGATTGATGGTTAGGGTTTAGGTTTGAAATGTAATTTATTTTACAATTTAGGGTTTAGGTTTAGGGTGTATGACGTAGGGTTTAGGGGTACGGTTTAGCATGAATGGTATGAAGGGGTTAGTGGTTTAGGGTTTAGGGTTTAGGGTTTGTTAAATTAGGTGTATGAATATGTATTTATGTTGTTTTATGAATTAATTTATTTATTAGTAATTATAAGAACATATTATAACACAATATTATTTTAATTTATGTGAAAAAGGCAGGTCAACCGAAAAGTTTGACTTTTGTTTACTGAAAGAGATGAGTTCAGGTGGTCAGGAGTTTGCTTGTTTTGTGTTGTTTTTTAATGGAAGGAAAGTTCAAGGGCCAGGCGGTGTTGTTTTTGAAGGGGACAAGAGGCGGACACGTATCAAGAGAAGGTCGACACTGATTGAATTGCATCAGAAGATACGACAAAAATTAGGTTTGGAGGACAACCAACATATCACTATGCTTACAGGAAGATCATGGCAACGTGAACAGTACATGGGTTTTCAGCTTGTGGATGATGAAGACATTGAATTTTTAATGGAAGAATATTTCAATCAGCCAAACCCAGATTTTATAGAGTTGTACGTGGAGTATACTGGAGCAGAGGATGTTATACCAGTGAGGAGAGTTCCTTCAAACCGTGCGCGTAATGCATCATCACATGGTGCTCCATTTTTACATGTGTCTGAGGAAGACTCACATGACCCAACTTGGGTCATGGATGAAGAAGAAGAGGATGACGATGATGAGATTTTTGCAATGGAAGATCGTCTTCTTCAGGAGGATGGTAGTGCGTCAGATAATGATGACGATGCTGGTGTGCGTGCGACTGGATTCCAAGAAGACGCTGATGTGGGGTCGTCTCAAATCCATGATCATGCGGACGTTGGATGTACGCGATCAGAAGCACCTATTGAAGGTATGGTACATGATTGCAGTAAATGATGAAGTTCTATCATATATGTGTATAGTATTTTATTTTCCATCACATGGTTATTGAACTGATTTATATTTGAAGGTGGTGAGGTCATTCCTTTTTGGGATGGAATTCCTCATTACACATATATTGATTGGAGTCATCCAAGCGACGAAGACCCTTTTCGTGATTCTGTTTCGGGTTCGGGTTCAGGTTCAGTGCAGGGTCCATGGCAATTAGGGGATCCATTGTTTGTTAAACAGGAGTTTCCCTCTAAAAAGGACGCACAAATTGCAATTAAGCGGAACTTGATGAAGGAGCATCAAGAGGCATATGTTGTTGAGAGCAAGCCTAACAAGTTTAGCTACAAGTGTATTGCTCATAACGAGGGTTGCCCATGGAGGGTTAGGGTAATTAAACCAACGTACGGTGAGAAGTGGGTTGTTTCAAAGTGGGGTGGCAACCACAATTGCTTGAATGACCATATTACATAGGGTCATAGACAGCTTGATGCTGATGTTATTGCTTCACATATAGTAGGTATGTTTTTATCACCATTTAATTTCGTGTATATGTCTTCAATAATGGTTCTTTAATGTTGATAATGTAAATGTGAGTCTTGCAATTTCATTGTTAGGAATGATTAAGGAGGACCCGTCTGTGTCAATTGCATTGGTTCGGGAGAGGATCAGCCATTCATTTGGATTCCAAGTTTCATATCGGAAGGCCTGGTATGCAAAGCAGAAAGCAATGGCAATGATTTATGGGGATTGGGAAGAATCTTACGCATTTTTGCCCAGGTGGTGTAGCTACATGCTTCGTTTTTCCCCAGGTTCTTTTTATGATATCCAGGCCAATGATTATTTCGTGGCACATCGCCTGGTACGGACAAAGCGTGTGTTTCATCGCATGTTCTGGACTTTTAGACAGTGTTGTGAAGCATTCAACTTTTGCAAGCCCATGATTCAGATTGATGGAACACATTTGTATGGCAAGTATACAGGTAAATTGTTGATTGCCACGACTCAGGATGGCAATAATGAATGTTTGCCACTGGCATTTGCAATAGTTGAGGGGGAGACTTTGGAAGCCTGGGAATATTTCCTTGCTAACATTCGTCTCCACGTCACACAAAGACGAGACATATGTCTGATTTCAGATAGGCACCGGAGCATACTATCTGCTGTGGCGAATCATCCTGGTTGGCAACCACCTTTTGCTCATCACGTGTTTTGCCTTCGTCATATTGCCAGTAATTTTAATCAAAAGTTCAGAAATCAACAGTTGAAGAAGGCCCTTGTGAATTTAGGTATGGTTAACAAGTTTTTTCAATCTATTAAATAAATAAATTATTCAATAGAAAAGTGTTAATAGTATGACTGTTTTGCAGGTTACAATCCCTGTTTGATTCATTTTGAGGCAGACTTTGCACGATTTTGTGATAGTAGTCCTGAGGTTGCCGAATGGATTGATGCCATCCCCAAGGAAAAGTGGACACGTGCATATGACGTTGAAGGGAGGAGATTTGGTCATATGACAACAAACTTGTCTGAATCAGTTAACCGAGTGCTGAAGGGAGCAAGAAACATGCCTATCACAGCTCTGGTGAAGCACACATACAGCAGATTAGTAGAATATTTTGTGAAGAGGGGTACAACGGCTATTTCACAAGTTGATTCTTCAGTACGACATTGCAAAATTGTGGTTGATGCTATGAGGCATAATCAGACAGTTGCTACAGGCCACCATGTATGCACATATACTGTTGATCAAACATCATTTGAGGTACAAGACGGCTGTGAAAGGTCTTATTCAGTAAACTTACGCGAGCGTTATTGTCAGTGTGGTAAGTTTAAGGCCTTCAAATACCCATGTAGTCATGCCACAGCTGCTGCTTTACATGTTCGACAGAATCCTCTTCAGTTTGTGGATGATGTCTTCCTTCTAAGCAACTTGGTTCAGGCTTATTCATTCCCATGGCAACCAATTGGTAATGAACGTGCAATTCCACCAAGCGAAGGTCCAATTATCATACCTGATAGGCTAATGTTACGTGGAAAGGGTCGTCCAAAGTCTACCAGAATACGTAACGAGATGGACGAAGTTGAAACTAGTCAAGGACGCCGAAGATGCTCCATTTGCAAGCTAGTCGGGCATAATCGGAGAGCTTGTCCTGATCGCCATGCTATTTCCTGATTTTGTAATGATGTTTCATTCGTCTCCATGTTAATGTATTTGATTGCATGTATCAAAAATTTGTTTAAAATGTGTGTTGAGACTTTTCATGTTTTGTGAATTTTGAATAAACAACGTTGTTTAACAAATGAAAAATGCAAAATGCACAATTACCAGTACAACATGTTGTCGTGTTTATTAACGACCTATTTCGTAGTCATTCATTCACATTTTAGCCACACTACAAAATAAAGTCTATTACATGATATGAATATAAAATAGGTTACAATTACAAACACAACTAATATATACACAAACAAAATAAAAAACTAAGACAGAGGTGGCCATGGCTGATGACGCGCGTGTCGATCTGGCATGATGCGTCTGCTACGGCGCAGAGGAGGCCTGACCTGAGACGGGCCTGACTCACTAGGGGCGGGCTGTGAAGGGCCAGCATCAAAAGAGGTAGCCTGAGGAGGGACAACATCGGCAGCTTGTGCGTATGGACCTCCCTCATATGGCGATGATGGCTGGGGATAAGAAGGAGGTGAGGTGCCACTGTCTGGCAGTGGAGGGTAGACCACACAACCGGCGGGAGTACAATCAAGCTGATCAGCCATCTATAACAATGTTAATATTAATGAAACAATATAATAATTGGTAAATTAATAGCTTAAAATTATTAACTTAACATAAACCCTAAATTTGTGAACCCTAAACTCCCAATTTTGTAAAACCTCAACCCTAAAATTTGTGAACACTAAACCAACACTTATATCAACCCTAAACCCTAAATTTTGTGAACCCAAAACCCCAATTTATGTCAACCCTAAACCCTAAACCCCCTAAACCCTAAACCCTAAACACTACATTTTGTGAACCCTAAACCTAAACCCTAATTTATGTCAACCCTAAACCCTACATTTTGTAAACCCTAAACCCCTAACTTTGTAAAACCTAAACCCTAAAATTGAACTAACAAAACATTGTCATATCATTTTAATTTAACAACTAATCCTTGGACCCCGAACCCTACATTTACCAAACACTAAACCCTAAACAATAAATTTTCTAAACCCTAAACCATACATTCAGTCAGCCCTAACCCCTAACATTTGTAAACCCTACACCATTACCCATAAACCCTAAACCTAGGTTGTGTCAACCCTACCCCTAACCTAAACCCTAAACCCTAGGTTTTGTAAACCCAAAACCATTACCCCTAAACCCTATTCCCTAAATCCTACCCCCTCAACCCTAAATCATGCACATCAATACCCTATGCCTAAATCATCAACAACACTAATTATACCTAACAGTTTTCTACAAATATAATAATACCTAACATTTGCTAACAATTTCGTATGGCCCTAACAATTCTATTATTTAATAATATAACATTTTAAATAATAAATTTACTTACTTGTTCGCAGAGCTTAAACACACGTATATCACCGCAAACTGACAGAGCTTCGCCGCAGAGGAAAATCTCTCACAAATCCTAGAGAGATGGACTAGAGAAAGCTTTAGAGAGAAGGTGAAATGTTACAAATGGTAAAAAGTAACTTCCGGGAGGCATTTATAGGCAACTGAACACGTCCAGCCCAGTCTGGACGTGTTCAACTGCCCCAGATTTGTAATATGTTTCAAAACAGCCCCAAATTGGTAATTTTTTATTAAAATTGTATTATTTGGGTTCTTTTGCCATATATATATATATATGTGTGTGTGTTTTTAAATTATGCAAAGGATGTTTGAGTATGTGTAAAGATGACATTAATTATAGCAGTCTAAGAGATTTGGATCATGATTATGAAAGAATAGAAAACGAACAAGTATTTCTATAACAAAATGCTATCAGTCCAACAAAAACATATTGTGAGGGACTATTTCCTACTTGATAATTTTCTATTTCCCATAGAAGGTTGTTATATTATACAATGAAACAAGGTTACTAAGAATTCATGAAAATTTAGTATATGTTGAAAACTTATCTTTATAATGATATGGGATTGAGAAAATCGAGATAGATTGTTTTTCTACTAAACATTCTTTAAACTTTAACAATATGCTATCACATCACGTGGCTGAACAATAGAGTACAAGCAGTTGTGCGAGTGAAAAATATCATAAAACTTTCATCCATTGAAAATTGAAGAAGCGCCTTGTATGGATGGATAATTATGTCTGTTTGTAGAGGAAATCAAACTATTTATTAAATTTATATTAAATTCGTAGATAATTTTCTGCATTGTAATTCGCAAACAAATCATTTGGAAATTTATGGGAATTTCAAAATTTTCTGAAAAATTACCTGCAGAGTTTTATGTGAATTTAAAATCCGTTGGTAAAGTTATTTGTGGATATTAAATATGTAGAAAGTTTATTGTGAATTTTCCCGCATGAATGTTTCCTGCAAATTTTTTCCACAAAGTCCATATAAACTTCCTGCAAATTGTTGATTCGCATCAAACTTGTTATACACAAAAGAAATTATTTGCAGATCAAAATACACAAGTAACTTGTTTCCTATGAATTTTTCATAAAAGTTTGTAGGAAATTCTGCATCTAATATGCAAAATTATGGTAATGGATCCTTCTGCTTCAAAAACAAAAGGGCTCCAAGAAGAATAAAAAGTGGGATTAATAAAGGTTTTAAGAGAACATATATAGAAAATGTGAAAAAGGTAAGATATATTATAATTGTGATTTTCAACTTTTTACAAATTAATGTGATTTCTCATTAGTGTGTTCCTTTCTATGATTTGATCAATGCTTAGACAATAAGGATGCTTTTAAAACATATTTGAGATTTTTGTTCTTAAAATATTTCGGTATGTTCATTTATGGAACAATAAATTTATTTAGAAATGATTAGTTGAATAATTTGTCTTATTTAATAATAGTACTACTGTAAAATTCCTTTTTGTTTTAGTTGTGAACCGGAATTGGAGTAGCTTGGATTTTGAAGGAGAACTTCATGTCAGTTTTATGTATAGGATCTCATGACATTTGGAAGGGAGGCTTCGTGACAGTATAACTGTATAATGTATGCAAAGGGCCTCGTACAAAGGGAAGCTTCATGACAATTTTATACAGCGAGCTCATGATATTTGGAAGAAGGGAAATTTCATGATATGGATATGTCAAAAAGCTTTCATTTTTACGTTGAAAAATAAGTTTCATCTATGAAGCCTAGATACGAGATACAATGAACGATAATTTTTTTGAAATAAAGGATTCGACATGTCCTAGATATGTCAACAAAAAAATATAAAAAAATTATATATGGATGTAAAATAAAATACAATAGTGCTGGGGTTAAAATTCAATTATGCAAATGCTCTTGAGTGTTCTTAAAACACTAAAAATATGCAAATTCTGTTTTAGCATATATTGCAAACGTTTGCCAAAAAAAATAAATCCCTTCATTAGAAGAACATCCAGAACTATCGGTAAGGAGTTGTCATGCTTGGAGAAGAGGGAAGAGGTATGTCGTGTTTTTGTTTATGTTTTGAGAAGAGAAAAGGAGTTGAGTTTTGTGTATGTCTAGACCTTTTTTATTTTAAAAATCATAAAGTTAAAACAGTAAAAAAAAAAATCAAAAGTGGCTCAAGCAGTATCAAAGTTGTATCTAAAACAACTTGAGTTGTATTGAAGCCGCCGTGTCTAGTAATCTTGAACCGTATCCCAATTATGTCCTATAATTTGTTTTTAAATGAAAAAAAAAATTTGGATACTTCTTGGATATGTATTGGGATACATTGGGTATCAATGTCTAACACACATTGAAGATGCATCATGTTTTGACTTTTTTTTTGTGTTTGCGATCTTTTAATATCAAATCATTTTCACATTTTGAGTTAAGTTGGGTTTCTTTTTATTAAAATTATAAAATTAATTCTGCTTAAAAAAATACAACGAGCTAAAAACATTGGGAGGTCTTTTGCGATCAAATGTTGATGCAGAGCCATGGCGGACCCAAGTTGGGGCCAATGTCCACAAGTCCGGACATAAAAATCACCCGATGTCGCACTTCTCCATGGACTCCGATGAAGCTTGGTGTGCGGGGATGGAGAATATGAGGCGCAGATGTAGTGCCAGGAAGCGGAAATGGAGAAGAAGAGTCACGACTTAAGGTTTACGTTTACTTGGGCCAAGATCCATATACCAATTTGCTTCCTGTACCCCTTTTTGCTTTTTGTAATCCTTCTTGCTCATTTTTTAATTAAAAATTAAACAGTGTCAAACTATTATCTATATCTTGTTACAAAAACAATTTCATTTTGAGCGTGTTTATAACCTTGTACATAAAGCGTTGATTTAATTTTTTTTTACAAAAAAATTTTCAAGGACGCTGCCTCCGAACCCCCGCCACTAAGTGTGCGGACATAAATAAATTTTTCTGAGTCCGCCACTGACGCAGAGTATTGGAATGGAATTCTGAACAGTATGAACAGCAACATGTGGGTAAATAATGAAGTTTTACCAGCTTTATGCATAAGTTATCTTCATCTTCCACCACATCTGAAAAGATGTTTTGCCTATTGCTCAATTTTTCCTAGACAACATTTGTTGGATAGAAAGGAATTGATTATGTTATATATGACCGAAGGCTTTCTTTCACAAATCCAAGGAGAGAAAGCAATGGAATCAACAAGTGAATACTACTTCAATGAATTGTTATCTAGATCTTTAATTGATAAAGACAAAAATGAGGGAAATGAACAATTTCAAATGCATGACCTTATTTATGATTTAGCCAAACTAGTCTATGGTAAGAGATATTGTTACTTTGAAGGAGGAGAAGTCTGTATAAATGTTTTCCATTTGACATATCCTCAAAGAGAGCATGATATCTAAAAGATTTGAGGGCTTGTATGGGCTAAAGTTTTTGCGCAGCTTTTTACGACTATATGAATATGGATATCATCTTAATTGTGTATCAAAAAATGTGACACGATTGGCAGCCAAAACTAACATATATGTGAACATTGTCCTTGCTTCACTATAGAAATCTCATTGAGTTGCCTGATTCAATAAGCAATTTGGTATTATTGCGGTATCTTGACCTTTCCTATACTTCTATCAAAAACTTGTCTGATGCAAGGCTTTACAATTTGCAGACTTTGAAATTATCAAATTGTGAATCTCTAATAGAGTTGTCTGAACATATAGTAGATTTGTTACTTTTACGATATATTGACATTCCTTTACTTCCTTCAATCAGCTGCTGAAAAGATAGGAAATTTGGTAAATCTAAGTCACCTTGATATTATAGGCACAAATTTGTCGAAGATGCCATCACAAATAAAGTTACAAGATCTATGTGTGTTGACTTCTTTTGTTGTAGGCAGAGACAGAGTAACTATCAGAGAGTTAAATAAGTTTCCTTACTTGCAAGGTACGCTTTCTATTTTGAGGCTAAAAAATGTTATTGATCCCAAGGATGCTTTTCAAGCTTACTTGAAGAAGAAATAGCATATTGAGGAGCTTACACTGGAGTCACAAGATTCACAATTTGAGAAAGATGTACTTCAGAACTTTCGACAAATTTAAAGGAACTCAGCATAAGTTACTACAATGATACAAGCTTTCCTAAATGGTTGGGTGACTCTTCATATTCTTATGTTATAGTACTTGGCATCACTGATTGCAACTATTGCTTTTCACTTCCACCATTTGGACAACTACCTTCTCTCAAGGAGCTTGTGATAGAAAGGAAGAAAATGGTGAAGACAGTTGGTGAAGAATTCTACTGCAACAATGGGGTTCCCTTTCATTTTCTATAACAAAATGCTATCAGTCAACGAAAACATATTGTGAGGGATATTTCCTACTTGATAATTTTCTATGTATTTCCCATAAAAGGTTGTTATATTAGACAATGAAACAAGATTAATAAGAATTCATGAAAATTTAATATATGCTATAATGATATGGGATTGAGAAAATTGAGATAGTTTGCTTTTCTATTAAACATTCTTTAAACTTGAACAATATGCTATCACATCATGCAAAACATAATTCCATGTCTGAACAATAGAGTATCATTAGTTGTGTGAGTGAATAATATAATGAAAACTTTCATCCATATTATTTTAAATTCGTAGATAATTTTCTGCATATTGTAATTCGCAAACAAATCCTTTGAAAATTTATGGGAATTTCAAAATTTTCTGGAAAATTACCTCCAGAATTTTCTGTGAATTTAAAATACGTTGGAAAAGTTAATTGTGGATATTAAATATGTAGAAAGAAGTTTATTGTGAATTTTCCAGCATGAATGTTTCTTGCAAATTTTTTCCACAAAGTCCATATAAACTTCCTGCAATTTGTAGATTTGCATCAAACTTGTTATCCACAAAGAAATTAGTTACAGATCAAAATCCACAAGTAACTTGTTTCCTATGAATTTTTCATAAAAGTTTGTAGTAAATTCTGCATCTAATATGCAAAATCTGGTAATGGATCCTTCTGCTTCAAAAACAAAAGGGCTCCAAGAAGAATAAAAAGTGGGATTAATAAAGGTTTTAAGAGAACATATAGAGAAAATGTGAAAAAGGTAAGATATATTATAATTGTGATTTTCAATTTTTTACAAATTAATGTTATTTCTCATTAGTGTGTTCCTTTCTATGATTTGATCAATGCTTAGACAATAAGGATGCTTTTAAAACATATTTGAGATTTTTGTTCTTAAAATATTTTGGTATGTTCATTTATGGAACAATAAATTTATTTAGAAATGATTAGTTGAATAATTTGTCTTATTTAATAATAGTACTACTGTAAAATTCCTTTTTGTTTTAGTTGTGAACCGGAATTGGATTAGCTTGGATTTTGAAGGAGAACTTCATGTCAGATTTATGTATAGGGTCTCATGACATTTGGAAGGGAGCTTCATGACAGTTTAATTTATGCAAAGGGCCTCGTGACAAAGGGAAGCTTCATGACAATTTTATGCAGCGAGCTCATGATATTTGGAAGAAGGGAAATTTCATGATATGGATATGACAAAAAGCTTTCGTTTTTACGTTGGAAATGAAGTTTCATCTATGAAGCCTAGATACGATATACAGATATATGATAATATTTTTTGAAATTAAGGATTCGACATGTCCTAGATATGTTAACAAAAAAATATAAAAAAAATTATATATGGATGTAAAATGAAATACAATAGTGCTGGTGTTAAAATTCATTATGCAAATGCTCGAGTGTTATTGAAACACTAAAAATATGCAAATTCTGTTTTAGCATACATTGCAAACACTTGCCAAAAAAATAAATCACTTCGTTAGAAGAACATCCAGACCTATCTGGAAGAAAAATTGCCATCCTTGGAGAATAGGGAAGAGGTATCTCGTGTTTTTGTTTATGTTTTGAGAAGAGAAAAGGAGTTGAGTTTTGTGTATGTCTAGACCTCTTTTATTTTAAAAATCATAAAATTAAAATAGTAAAAAAAAAAAAAAAAAAAAGTGGCTCTAACCGTATCAAAGTTATATCTGAAACAACTTGTATTGAAGCCGCCAGTCATCTTGAACCATATCCCAATTGCATCCTACAATTTTTTTTTTAAATGAAAAAAAAAAATTGGATACTTCTTGGATATGTATTGGGACACATTGGGGGTGTATCAATGTCTGACACGGTACGACATCGAAAGTGCATCATTTTTTTACTTTTTTTTTTTGTGTTTGCGACCTTTTAATATCAAATCATTTTCACAAGTTGGATTTCTTTTTATTAAAATTATAAAATTAATTTTGCTTAAAAAAACCAATATTGAATAACACTACTGCCTTTTAAATGGAACCATGTCAATACAAATAGAAAATAAAGATTAACTATGTTTTTAGTCCTTAAAATTTTTAAAATTTGATTTTTAGTCCTTAAACAAAAGTTTGTCAGGTATTAGTCCTTAAGCTTTTGTTCCGTTAAGCTTTTAGTCTTTGTTTTCTATTTGTGTCATTCAAAATTTTAATAATGTTTTGTTATGTTTACATTTTCAGGCTGTTAAAAAACTACTAAAAATTACTTGGATGAGTGTTTATTACTATTGCTTCTCCCTTTTCCTAGTAACAACTAAAATCTTTATACATCCATCAGATCAAATGTCAATAACAACTCAACCACAATACAAATTCAAGCTTCTCTAATTCTATTTTCCATTTAAAATACTAGTGAAATTGAAAGAAAAAATTGATTATGTTTGAGAACCATTTTGTTTCAGGCTTCTATAATAGGAAGTGTACAAAACAAACACAGTTTTGTTTATGTAACCTCTCCAACCCTAAAACCCTCACTTAATAGACCAACACACATTCAACCCCTCAAATCCAAGCAACCTTGAAATGGCACCGTCAAAACGTCCAAGTCACACTTCTGGATTTGGAGCTTGTGGATGAGCTAGCGTGACATCATTAAGGACATTGTTGACGACGAATATGTCAGTGCGATCAACGAGGTACTAGGGTGCCGAAGCCACTTTCCTTACTCAAAGAATCCTTCTCCTTCGACTTGCTGCTACTTATGAGCTCCTCCAATGGCATTGCAGATCTGGTGCAGGTGATGAGTAAAATATGAATGCACAAAGGAAAGTGTACCCTATGTAATAGTATTGAGGACTAAAAGTCCAGATATCGAACCCACAAAACTAGTTGTGTTCCCAAAATAATATATTTTGTAAACTAAGTGATTGAAAAAAATAAATTAAAATTAAGTTGTGATTGATGGTCAATTATCTAATGCAAGACCAAATCTAAATGAGCAAGATAAGTGTGAAAGATAAGATAGATAATATTCCCCAATCCTAATTCTTACAAAATTCTTTCAATTGTGAATGGATGGTTTCCCAAAGTCAATTACTACTCATATTGTGGACTAATAATGCTCTTTTCCTTAAACAATACTCAATTGATGGGTGACATATTAATTTAAACCAAAGGATTACTTTGATGACAAGGGTAATTAATCATCAGTTCCCAATTAACTTATTGGAGATTATCCAACCAGTTTAGTATAAAACACTTCTTTCCTAGATCTATCAATTACACATAGATTATAATTACTAAGAAGCCTAAAACAAATGACTGAAAAAATCGAGAATCTTACACTACATATTTATATATTTAAATTCAATTATATTGTACACTACATAATATCTTTAAAAAAATAATTATTTTTCCCAAAATATAAATAACTCCATTTACTAATTAACATTTTCCATTCAAACAAGCTTATTGAACTGTAACATATATCATGAGATGAAGAACAAATTGTAATACAAATTGCAAAGATAAAAAAACTCAAGAAGTCGAAATTCGCATATCATCGATGCATCATCAAGTGAAGAAGCAAATCCAATCACAATAGAGTCTTTTAAGGAGAAAGATGCCTGCTACAAACTGTTGAAACGTCATCAGATGAAGCTTACCTTGAAACACATAATACAAACAAAGACATCAAAACGAGTAACTGACACAAGATCGTCTAATGATGAGGCAATTTTTTCTTCAAAGTTTAAAAAGGATCATATCAAAGAAAAAAAGAAGGAAAAAATCACTCACTGGCAAAAAAAAAAAGTCCAAATATAATCCATTTTAATGGTAAATTGTATCAGAATGATTTACAATTTTTCTTTCATTACATAAATATTTTTTGTGTTTCATCACATCAATTCCATTTTACTCTTAATTCTATTTTTACAAATCTTATCATACATAATTTTTTATTTATACCACAAATATATATTCTCTATGAAAAGTAATTAACGCTTAAATTAGAACAGTCTTATGTCAGTTTGTTTCACACTCTTAGTGATATACATAATGTTATATGTTCACTTTTATCCATATACTCAACAATTATAATAGTTATACTTACCAGTGAGACAACTCTCTCTCAATATTTAACGTAACTTATATCCAAAACTCAAATTTATAATTACTAATGAAGTTAAAATAAATATATGTTAATTGATTCATGTACTCGATGATATATTGTGATGATTTAGTAATCTTAAAGGTTTTACTCTTTTCTACAATGTATGAAAAAATTAAAGATCAACTTATTTTCATAAAAGGAGTTAATTTAGCTAATTTTAGATGCGGTGACCTGATATCTAATACAATAAAAATGAACTTAGAAAGAAAATAAAAATTAAGAAATTTACAAAATAAACATTAACCGAGTATATAATTAAGTAAAAAGTTGTTTTCCTATATTCACCTTTAACGATTAAACTTTTCCCTGTTTTTAGGAACATTGATGTTTTCCTTTTCTCCATCATTTGTTGCTCTCGTCAATTAATCCACCTTTAAAGATTTAAATTTTTCCTAATTTTTAAATAAAAATAGTTAATTTTAGTATTCACGTCAATGTAGATTTGAAAAAATTAAAACAGCAAAGCCCGTGCCGTGTTCATAATTTCCAACTAATCAATATCGATCGAATACCTTTTATTTTATTAATAACTGGGGTCAAAGCTCCAAATTAACTACAAACATACTTACCATTAGTTTTTTCTTTCATTTTCTCCATTTCATGATTTCCGACCCTTTTCATTTTTTCCCTTTTTATTTAATTCCACTGTATGTGTCTAAGCCACAAATTTATTTATGCCACATTATTTTATTATAATACCCATTAACGTACACATCTATTTTGAAACAAAAATATTATTAGAAAGTAATAAAAGTAAAAGTTAAATATGTTATGGGTTCTATGAAAATATTTAGAATTTTTTCTTATAAAATTTTTAGTACGTTTTTAGTCTTAAAAATTAAAATGTACTTATTGTTTTTTTTTCTCGGAGTAATATTCTTACATTCAAACTTGCATGCATTACAGCAGGTAATATGTACAATCGATGTGAGAAACACATTTTACATTGATTATGAAAACATCACATTTTGTGATAGATATATTTTAATTTTGTGAGGATAGAAACTTATTAAAAATTTAATGGGGAGATATTCTAAATATTTCATATTTATATAGAAAAAAAACATATTTTAGTCTAAAGTAAATACATAATTAAAAAAGACCCGTGACAAGATAAATGATACCCCAAACATGTGTCAAAAAACATGATCGATCTGTCACGGAAAGCGCATTGAGCAGTTGTTTTCTAAATGGCGAAGCTAACAAAATAGAGTGCAACACCTAAGCAAAATTTGTTGCAACCGCAAATTAACTAATTACAATTATGTTGACTCTATGTTATTGCACCTTGGTGTTTTGCTGTATCTAGTTGGTAAAGCCCCTAAATCTACTTTATCATATGAATTCATCATCTCATGATTTCATAGGAATCCAACATATGATCTATAATAGTTGTTACCTTGCTCTTGCATGCCTCCAAAGATGGATACAAACCAAACAATCTTTTCTTCAGTCACGTTCTTGTATGACATACCTCTAAAGAGCCATGCGGTCTACAACGTGTGCTTGGATCAGCCAATGAAGATAATATCTGATGGCATCTGGACTCAACACCATGGAGCAATACCTTCACAATCTGCATTCACAATGCTTGAGCTACAAATAGTCACCATTTTTGTCGTCACGCAAAGCTTTCATTTCATTCTCAAGCGATTAGGGATCCCTTATTTCGCTTCACAAGTAATGGTATGTATCTCTTTTTAACATATATACAATGTTATGTTGAAAAGAAAAAACCTATTTAGTTTCTTACATGCATAAACCATGTCATTTTTTATGCATGAATCACTGTTAGAAAATCGCGGATTAGCAATAGTATGTTTAGTCTGGGTGCTTTTTACAAGAGACATTTGAGTCAATTGAGAAGCAAGATAGTTTAGCTTATACATTTTTTCTAGTTTTTGACATGAAATTTTCATCATATACGTACATTTCGACGTGCAAACAAACACGTTAACTCGTGTGACTTAAACAAAAGATATGTCTATGTTTTGCTTTAAAGAAAATTAAAATAATCTTTTTAATGGTACAGATTTCTGACGGTTTTTACATATTTTATAGTTGTATAGTTTTTAAAAATATTTTTTTCAGAAGAATTAAGTGGAACTAATTAAACAAACACTGAAAGAGGTTTCATTATTGTACGTTGAAGTTTTTGTTTTGTATTTTACCTTTTTGTTTCCTCAACTACGTTGAACTTTAGAGGCAGCCCTTGGTTGCAAGTTACATACAATTCTTAAGATTATACTCCTAGATGGGTATGGCTGTTTTCTTGTCCTTTCCTTTTTCTTTTACTATTAACATGGTTTTAAATAAGTTATCTTGAATGGGTTTAATATATTTCCACGCTGCAAATTTTAAACGGTAACTCAAACACACATGTAATCATTGTTGTGTTTTGCAACTATTATGATGAAAACTCCCATCAAAACAAAGAAAGTACATATAGTAACTACTCTTTGGCATGAATTATGTACATTTTGACATGATGAGAAATCAAACATCGAAACATTTTTATTTTGTTTAAATGTATTTTTGGTTCATACGATTTAATGTTTTTCATTTTTGTTCTAGTCTTTGTCAAATGTGTTTATTTTATTTTTGTCTATATAATATTTTAAATAACATTTCAAACAATAAAAAAAATTGAACAATGAAAAAATTCTATTTAGAAAGCTTTAAAGACAGAAAACAAAAAAAAATAACATTTTATAAGAACGAAAACAGAAAAAAAAAATTGGAAGGACAAAAATTAAAAAAACACTAAAATGCAAAGACCAAAAATATATTTAAGTCTTTCTTTATTAGTAAATGTTAATTGTTAGTTTGTTAAGGTTTATGTTAGCAAGAAATTTGAATTTGCTTCCTTATTCCTCTCTCCCTCCCTCCCTTTATCCTTTCCCCTTTACCACCCAACTAATTTGATATCTCAATCAATGGATGACATTTTTTATAGAGATTATGAAAGCTATATAAGCATGAGCAAATTAAACCCTACCTTAATAACTTTCAGGCTGGTTTTCTTATGGGCCCATCAATTCCCACAGGACCACTGGAAAAGTACAAGAAGATGTTGTTCCCATTTGGGAGTCCAGACATCCTAAACACGGTGTCATCATTGGGATACTCATTCTTCCTCTTCCTAAACTCAGTGAAAATGGACCTAAGCTTGATCACAAAAACGGGGAAGAAGGCTTGGGTCATTGCACTTTGCTCCTATTTTATTCCCATACTTGCTGGCTCTGCCACCATTACCTTACTCGAGACAACGTTGCAACGCTTCCTCCAAAACAACGCCGATGGTTTGGCGGTTGTGTACATATCTAACAGCGGTTGTTCCTTCGCCGTCGTTTCATCCTTGCTCAACGACCTCGGAATCATCAACTCTGAACTCGGACGCCTTGCACTTTCCACAGCTTTTGTCAACGATATTGCAGGTAACTACTCAATATAGAACAAAAAAGTAATTTTTAGTCCTAAAATAGTTTTTTTTTTTAATAAAATAAGCAATTTTTTAATGGTTTGTTGTGTTTGGATAAATTACTTTTTTTCTTGAAAAACAACAGTTTCCTGATATTTTTAAGAATAAAATCTTATTTATTTGTTAAGAAAATACTTTTTATAATTGCATGAGTTCTGGTTTAATCAATTCATAACAAAATAAAACAAACGACATGACTTTGATCATTAAATGGGAACTTATGCAATTAATCCGAAAATTAATGTTTCAAAATCCTTAGTTCTTTAGAATTTCTCTTATATATATTCTCTCTATTTTCTTGTATGTGATTTGTATTGGTCCTTTTTCAGGTGGAATCTGGGCAGGACTTGGCACAGGCTTTTATAGCAGCAAGGATCTTGAAACCCGTATCATAAACCTTGGCTTATATCTTGCATACCTAATCTTGATTCCACTAATCGGGCGCCCAACGATGAGGTGGGTTGTGAGGAACACCCCGGAAGGCAAATCAGTGAACAAGATATTTATCTATGCTATCATAGTGGTGTTTTTGGGGTTCGGTTACTTTGCAGGGTATTTCAATCAACCCTTCTTGGCAGGGGCTGTTATTTTAGGGCTTGCTGTCCCTGAAGGCCCTCCTTTGGGCTCTGAATTGGTTTCCCAACTTGACTTGTTCTCCTCCTGGTTCCTGTCTTCGATTTTCATCACGTGTTGCACCATGAAGGTTGATCTTACCAAATGTTACTCTCTCAGCCTCATTGCTATCATTTCGGGCCTCATTGTTATGGTCCACTTGATCAGGTGGCTATTGTGCACCGGAATTTGCCGCTACTGCAACATGCCAACCAAGGATGGCTTCATCCTTGCTCTCATTTTGAGCTGCAAAGGGATTGTTGATATCTCCTCCTATATCCTAGTATACGATTCAATGGTAATTATATTTCAAACAATCATGCACGCATATATTTTATTTAGCATTGTCCAGAGAGTCCCGTACAAGATAAAACAATTAAAACTTGAATTTTAGCCTACCAACATTTACTATTAGTTTTTTAAAGTAAAAAAAACCACACATATTGACTAAAAGGCTTCACATATCATTCTTTTACTAAAGTAAATAATTTTTTTTCAATTTTTGTTTTAGGCCTCACATTCTGTTGGATGGATCGATCCTAGCATCATCTAACTTAATAAAAAAAATAAGATTAAAGAACTTCATCCTGACTTGATTGGTGTAATTCTCTTGTGTATTTCAAGATGATTAGTTGCAAGTATTAATTCATCAATCATTTATAATGGGATTGTATAACTCTAATTTTATTTGGGATAAATTACATAACCCCATTTTATGAATTAGACATTTGTTGTTTTCTCTACAAAGGTAATGGTATAATATTATGATAAAGAAAAAAATTAAGATATTTTAGCTTGATCAATCCATTCTTTTTTAAAAAAAAGTTACACCCTATCTTTGCACCTTTTGTTGGTTAATTACTTTTTATTATAAGAGATGGAAGTAGGGGGTGAGATGTAAAAAGTTAAGAAGTCGAAATACAACTGTTCTTTGTTCAATTATTGTTGAATTGATTAACTAATCTTAACCATTTGAATTATTGCAGGGACAAAGTAAACCAGTAATAGATGTTATGATCATATGGGTGTTGATTATGGGAACAACTTCGAGGTTTGGTGTGAAGGCATTGTATGACCCTGCAAGGAAATACGCAGGGTACCAGAAAAGGAACATCATGAACTTGAAACACAACTACGAGCTTCGCATTGTTGCATGCATCCAGAAGCCATGTCACACGGTTCACATCAAGAAGATGCTCCAGCTCTGTTCCCCAGCACCAGAGAATACACTAGTGGTGGACATTTTGCATCTCATGGAGCTTGTAGGAAGGTCGAACCCGATTTTCATTGCGCACAAACTTCGGCAAACCGTAGGGTCATCGTCCTACAATTACTCCGGGGAACTCATTTTAACCTTTGACTCTTTTGAACGCGACTATGTTGGTACTGCCACTGCCAACACCTACACCGCCATATCCCCAACAACCCTAATGAATGAAGATGTTTGTAACCTTGCTTTGGACAGAAATGCTAACCTTATAGTCCTTCCATTTCATGTCAAATGGGGAGGGGATGGTTCAATTGAGTCACAAGACCTCAACATAAGGTCACTTAATTCCAAGGTTTTGGAAAGGGCACCTTGTTCTATAGGGATTCTAGTAAATCGTGGCTCTTCTAGCTCCAACTCAATGGGTTACAAAGTAGCAATGGTTTTCTTGGGTGGACCTGATGATAGAGAAGCTTTGAGCTTAGCTAAAAGGTTTGCAAAAACCCTTGACAATAGGTTGTTTGTGTATAGGTTGCTAGCACAAGACCACGATTCCTCTAATTGGGATAGCATGATTGATGATGAAGAGTTGAGGGAGGTTCGTGGAGCTTATGTTAAACTTGAAAATGTGACATATGCAGAGAGGACTATAGAAGATGCATCCCAGACAACGTTTTTCATCAAAGATATAGCGAGTAAATTTGATTTTATTGTAGTTGGGAGACGCAATGGGGTCAAAACTTCTCAGACATCTGGGTTGGAAAATTGGACTGAATATTCGGAGTTAGGGGTCATTGGTGATTTGCTTGCTTCACAGGATACGGAGACTAAGGCTTCAATTTTGGTTGTGCAACAACAACAGTTATGATGATGACCAAAGATACTAACTAGGCATAATGTTTTTTTTTTCTTTTTTAATTTTGAAAAAATTTCCATTTTATTCTAGGCTTAATCACAGCTATTTTAATTTCAAATTCTGATGTTCGATCTGGCTCATTTTTTTGGATGCCCTTGTTGATTTTCATCCACGAATGATTCTATTGGAAATTATGTGAGTCAATTTGGCTCATTTTTTTTTGCATGCCCTTGTTGATTTTCATCCACGAATGATTCTATTGGAAATGATGTGAGTAAATTTTCTTTAACAATCCCGCATATCGCTTTCTGCCACAAGTTCATTTATGATCATAGTAGCATATATTAGTTAAAATGTTAAATATCGATACAAGGTTTTAACTTTGTAATAACAGTCTCGTGACTGTCTTTTTGTGTTGATACTGGTTAATTGTGGATGACATGGTCCACATTCATTCACATCTTAATTCACAGCTTAATATGTTAAATATTTCTCTTTTTATATTTTTTATATTTTAATTAATCAATGTCCTAAGAACATTTAATTAGCATTTGTATGCGCGTAGAATATTGGAAGTTAATAAGCTTCCTTTCAATGTTAGGAAATAATTAACACTAATCTTAATTAGAATTTTGAAAGACTCAATTGGTAAAAAAAGTAATTCTCTGAAAGAATGGAAGCAAAAGTAAAGAATGATTGAAGAATTGTTATTCAGACTCGCCTAGCTAATGAAACCTCCAGAAGTTTCCAATACATAGGATGTATTTAAGAGCACGTCAAACCCTCCCAACTAACTTCTCACTTTCTAACTAATGAACTAGGAAAAGTATATATGGATACTCCAAATGTTAGTTGGCACTTAGAGATAAGGAAAAAAATAAAATAATATATGTATGATGGATTAGGCATGAATATAGGTTAAGTCATCTGTTAAAGACTTAAAAGCTGACCCGTTTAAGGACTAGTTTTATCCGATCCATTCAACAAAGAGTCAAACTCAAACATTTATAAAAAAAAGTTAAATAAGTCTAGTAATAGGCATTTTAAAAAAACTACTGACTGAAAGAGTGACATATTTAGCAATAATATTATTTTTAATAAAATATTATTATGAATATGATATATAATATTATATTTCTTTCAAAATGTATCACATCAATGTTACTTTT
This sequence comes from Glycine latifolia, assembly GCA_013407115.1. Classification (NCBI taxonomy): domain Eukaryota; kingdom Viridiplantae; phylum Streptophyta; class Magnoliopsida; order Fabales; family Fabaceae; genus Glycine; species Glycine latifolia. Next base: position 4,630,909 of record CM023953.1, read on the forward strand.
AAACACATTTTTAATTTGGTTAGCTTTTTATTTTTTATTTAATTTTTCTTTAATCATATTGATATTTTTTCTGCTGAATCATACTGATATTTTTAATTACTACAGTTTAATCAAATTATTTTTAATAACTACTATACTTGTTTGAATTAACATATTTTCTTATGTTTTAATTAATATAGTTATCATATATATATATATATATATATATATATATATATATTAATATATATATATATATATATTAATTTAAGAGGGGTGTATTGGATTGAGATTTTGAAAAACTATTTTGATAAGTCTTATAAATTTTAAAAGATTATATAGAAATGTTATAATTTATCAGTTTTTTTTAAAAAAAATATATTTTATTTAGATTTTAATAGATTTATATCTTAAGATTTTAAAATATTTAAAATGACTTTATGAATTTATAATATTTAAAAAAATTTAGAAATTGTTCACAAAATTACAAGAATCAATAATAATAATAATAATAATAATAATAAAGAGAAACAAGCATAGGCCATTACCGCTAGACTCAATTTGAAGAAGAAAAAAAATTCCTATGACCTATCATTTGAAAGAACAAGTGCAGGCTACCGTAAGACACAATCAAAAGTCTCTTTTTTATTGTAATAATACAATTTTTATAACCAAAAGCAACATTTATAATATTCGGATATGCAAGCATCGCAAAGTTCTTTCATATCCTGCATGCGATACAGAAAAACAGTGAATGCAAACACCAATGGGAAAATATTATTAACCCTATTATGATACCAATGGTAAGAACAATTCTAATGTTATATGTAGTTTTTTAGGGTTTAACATAGAAGAATGAAAATTTCATACGTGATGGGAGAAAGTATCAGAATAGCGAAGGGACTGTGTCCGGTGGGAAAAAGAAAAGTTTAACAACAAAAAGAAAGAGTTTAAGAAAATTTTATACATTGGAGTCATGGAGTGAGACTAATTGATGGATGTACATAATATTTATATTTTTTTTATTAAAAAATCATGTGAAATTCATCCTAAAAAATAATCTATCAAAATAAGTTACTTTTGAATAGCATAAGACTATTTATAAGTTGTAAAAAAATTTAATTAAATACCAATGAATTTTATTATATTTTAAAAAAAATTCTAATAACCTTGATTGAATATTACAAGATTTTTATTGAAAAAATTTAAAATCCTTTGAAATCCTAATTATATACACGTAAGATTTGATAGAATTATTAAGCAAAGGATATATAAAATCTTTAATTATCAATAAATTTGAATCAATTAATTTATATATACATATGTGTTTCTATATATATATATATAGATATATATATATATATATATATATATCAATTAATTTAATATTTAATGAAATGATTAAATCAATTTAATAGAATAAAATATATTAAATAAATAAAATCTGCATTAATTGAATTATTTAGAGGGAATAAATATAGAGTTGTCATGTGATATTACTCAAAAAATGAAATATTCTTTATATAATAGATATCATATCAATTAATTTAAGATTTAGTGGAATGAATAAATCAATTTAATAGAATAAAATAAAATATATATAAAATCTGCATTAATTAATTAAATTATTTAAAGAGAATGGATATTTAGTTATCATGTCACATCATCCCATAAAATCAAACTTTCTTATAGAATCAAATCTTCTTTTATATAGTAGATATAATACATTAATTATTACATATTTATATTATAAAATCAGTATTGATCTTGTCAAATTTTTAAATAACTTCAATCTGTTTTTATTCTCTCAAATATATAGTTGTATTTTGTTTTGGATCTCTTATAACATTTTAGTTGACTTTTTCGTCCTTTTAAACTTACTTTTCATTTTATGATTTTAGTCCATGCTATTTTAATATAGTTCTTATAATAAATCAATATTTTTTTTTAGCCCCTGTAGTATTTGTTTATTTTGAATTAGTCTTTTAAAAAATATTTTATAAGAGGATTTAAAAAAATAAACAAGGACCAAAACGTCCAGTAAAAAAAAAGGACTTTCATAGCTACCAAAAGTCATGCAAATATTTGCTTACCAAAAGCAAATACGACTACATTTTAGAGACCCAAAATATAATTTCAATTAAAAAATATACTTATGATCTTAATTTGAATATTGAAATCTTCAAAATCTTTATACATATATTAATTGATTAATTTATATACATAATTGATAATTGATTTAGCTAATAATTAAGCAGTACAAACCATCTATAAAATTTAAAAATGGGTGAGGTGCTTCCAAGTTACAATAATGTAACATACATATACGGTAGGGAACGAGCATATGAATTCAGAGGCGTTTGGCCCAAGAAGTAGAACTCCCTGAGGAACTCATAGTGGAAATTATATCACGTCTTCTGGTGAAGGCTCTCATGTGTTTCCAAGACTTGGTATTCCCTCATCTTTTATCCTACTTTTGTTAAATTTCACCTTCGAAGGTCCTCCTAAAACACCCACATCCTATTGAGACTTTGACCAAGTTGTCACGTTTGGCAAAAAAAATTACCTGAATGTCACGCCCAAAAAACTTTTTACTAGACTGTCACGCGTACTATTTCGCTATGCCCTCTAGTGAAATAGGTACGCTTACGTGTCATGAACCTGGTGGTCACGTAATTCACTACCTGGCCAAGCGAATTACGCGGTCAAAGCGTCAGAGGGCGTCAGACATGGCAGGACACGTGGCAACTTCACCTTAATTTGCTGAGCCTCTTAGCGAAATACGTGTACGTTACCACCAAAAAGTGACTGTTACGTCCACGTGGCAGACGTGGGCCGTATTTTGCTGCAGGGCCCAGCGAAATACGTCACGTGGAGGCCTTTTTAAACCACTTCCCCCCCCCCCCTTCATTTTTTCACTCCTTCATTCTTTCCTTTTCACCTCTCCTTTTCACTCTAAAATTTTGAAAGCGCCCTCAGTAAATTTTGGTTCTTTTTGTTACAAGTAAGTTCTCATTTGTTAATATATTGTTTGTTATTTATTTTATCATAGGTATTAGGTTTGAAACATTAGGTTAGAGGATATGTAGTTAAAATTTAGGATTGTTAATTTGTACGATAGACAGTTATTTTATTTTATGATTGTTTGTTTATTATAATTAAAATATGTGGTTATATTATTTATCTATTGTATTTTATTTGAATGTATTTATATATGTAGTAGGTTTGAAACATTAGGTTAGAGGATTTGTAGTTAAAAAATAGCTTTTTTCTATTATTTATTATTGAATTTTATTTTTTTTGGTGGAGTTATTTTTTTATTTTTATAGCATCGTTGTAGAAAAATAATTTTGTAACATGAATTATTTAACTGATTTTTAAAAATATGGGTTTTAGGAGTGAAACATTAGGATGGATCAGCATGAAGATACGCCAATACCTCCATCGGCTGAGCCTGCATTGAGTGTGATTGACCCAGGACCATTTGTCCGCAGTCTTTTGACGTTACAGGACAGACACGTTTCCACGATTGTGTGGAATTCTCAAGGGGAGGCGACGGCACGCGACCGTGTCCTTAACGTGCGACATGCTGCTACACATGATCATCAGGCCATACCTGATGACATTCACCCGTGGTTGGTATAGGCAGGTTTTTACCACGTTGTGCATCTGCGCAACCATGAGGTAACCGTCGTTTCCAACAATTGATATAGTGTTACGATTGTATTTAACGCTTAATGTACTGTTTCAGATTGATCACCATCTTGTTTCGGCGCTGGTTAAGCGATGGCGTCCTGAGACAAGGACATTCCACATGACTATGGGTGAGGTGACCATCACCCTAGAGGATGTACACCATCTGTTAGGGCTGCCGATAGATGGTGAGGTGGTCTTAGGCTGCCACGGAGGACACAACTACAGCGAGATAGTTGGTGAGCTTTTAGGGGTTCAGCCGACTGCAGGGCGTGATTTACATGGAGGATTATTGGGCCTACACTTTTTACGGGAGCAGTTCGATGATTATACCGTCCATGCTGCCATTGAAGTTGGACGGGCTAGATACACTCGCGCACTCATTTTGCGCATCTTAGGCGGCATGTTGTTCGTTGACACTGCCTCCAGTTTTGTGACAGCTCGTTATTTGCTTTTTCTGGACGATTTCGAGTGCATCGGTAGTTTCAGCTGGGGCTCTGCTGTGCTAGCATCGCTGTACAGGGAGTTATCCAGGGCTACATGTGCAACACGGCGTGATATGGGTGGATGTGCCCTGTTGTTGCAGCTGTGGGCGTGGACCAGATTCCCTTCTATCTCGCCTGACCTGCCGACGATCGACGATGAAGATGTCTTTCAACACGAGATTTATGGGCACAAGTATTGCAATTGTAGGTTTGTAAGTATGGGTAGTTTATGTTGTGTTGCTAATGCTTTGTTGTTGCAGGTAAAATGTGTACGCGATGCGTAAGAGCAGATTCACCCATATACACAGATATCGTCATTATATCGATGTCATGCGTAGGAGACACATCCGGTGGCGGCCATACGATATTGTTGACCTAGTTCATGCACCGAATGTTGACATGGCTAGACGCTGGTTGGCCGTTGGCCCCTTAATTTGTTATGAGATCGTCGTATGCCAGCAGCCAGATCGTGTTCTGTGGTAATTTGGGTTTGACCAGCATATCCCAAAGGACCCAACGTATTTCAACGAACATATGAGTAACACATGTTACTGAATTTCATTACCCAACGTATTTCAATAACCTAAGATCAACGAACATATGAAATTGGAGTCAAGTTGATTGTGATCTTGCGAGAGATTATGAAAAACACACGTGTGTTGGTTATTCCATATGCCTACAATCCATTCCGTACCACCCTTTTTTTCATATGCCCTCATCCTCCATGCACAACCCTCATTATGATTTTCACAAACCATTATAAGCCTTCTCGTATCAATTTTAGCAACGACGGTGGTGCGATGCTCGGCCATACAGTATTGCTTTATTGCAATTTGTACATCGAACTTGCTCTGAAACACCTGACCCTTATATAGCTCTTGACCTATCTCCCAGTTAGGTATTTGCACTCCTTGCATGTCATCTACCTCCTCATCTGGGTGTGCCCAATTAATATTCGTGTAATGGCTTATGTTAGACCAAAATACATTTGCCTCTCCTGTATAATAAGACATTAAACACATTGTTATATCGATGACTCACAACTACTATTAACACAAGTAAGTGAGGGGTATTTTGTGGCCACACCTTGATGCGGAAGTGGACCTTGCATTCCGACAATGCTTGGAGAAGGCATTGCAAAAGAACGATCAAAATCACCGTCTACGTCCGTATCCGATGAGTTGGTATCTGGAACAACACCTTCGTTAACCTCTTCCTCTGAACTGTCCATGGCCCAAGTTGCCTCCTGCTCCAGCACCGTTGTAGTATTTTCTGAATCATTTTCTTGTGTTGGTTGCGTCGGTGGTGGTGGTGACCATGATACTTCTCTATCTTCGGAATTCACCATCAGCTCTGCGTTAAGGTCAATTGAACCGTTGTTTCTTACAACATTCAGACTGCTTGACTGTCCACCAAAATTCACTTCAGCATACAATTCTATAAATTTGGGATCTCCTCCATCAGATGTGCATGCGTCTTTAACTAAGGCTAAATCCTCATCATCTAAAACATCCACACCAACCCATTGCACCGGGTTGCCGGATGCACATCGAGCACTCAGTCGAGATACAGACTGACCCCGTTGTAGCCTCAACTTCTTATAAATTATTTTCATCAGTTCATGATAGCTGCATCCACAAGGCATACGAAACATTTTGCTTTCTCCTTCAAACACTACACCATTCGATCCAATATATCTTCTCCCATTATAGTATACAATGGTGATCAAACAATTTCTATTGCCACTCATTTTTGCAAATACTCTCAAAAACAAAATTTACACTTCTCAACGGAAAAAAAGTCGAACGTATGAAAATTGGGGGGGGTGGGGAGGGGATTGGATATATATAAGAGGGGGGTGTGGTAGTATTTCGCTGGATTGGGTAGCAAAATAGGAGACCTATTTCGCTAAGCCATCCAGCGAATAACAAAAGCACTGCCACGTGTCACCTATTTCGCCTGTCAGACTAGCGAAATACGACACGTATTTCGCTGCCATCCATAGCGAATTAAGGTGGAGCTGCCATGTGTCCCCTGCCATGTCTGACGCCCTCTGACGCTTTGACCGCGTAATTCACTTGGCCAGGCAGCGAATTATGTAGCCACCAGGTTCATGACACGTAAGTGTACCTATTTCGCTGAAGGGCATAGCGAAATAGTACGTGTGGCAGTCTGGTAAAAAGTTTTCTGGGCGTGGCATTCAGGTAATTTTTTTTGCCAAACGTGGCAACTTGGTCAAAGTCTCCATCCTATTAAGCTAGCTTGAAAATATGATACATCGCGTTGTCCGTGCAGCACTGTGTTCAATAAGTATTTTACTTTACTTGGTGCACGAAACACCGAGGTTTGTGTTTGTCGATTGGGAGGAGGCTAGCCCAGCCAGGCACACGAGGTGACGTGGTTGGTTTGTGCCCCCCTTCCTCCTGACGACACAAAACAATCAGAGACTGCTTGCTTTGTGGAATCCATCATCCATTTTTAATGACTGTTGCACCAATTCGACCGCAATTACTTTGTCGCTGATGCCTGCAATGAGTTAGTTTCTTGTAAAATTGTTTTGTTCGAGATGAATTTTGAGAACACGGTAAAATTTTGAAACCCAACCACAAGGATCATGTCCTAAGATTCCCCACACTTGCATCTCAATTCAAGCAATTATCAAATTAAAGTTTTGGGGTTTGGATTCGATGATTGGAGTGACACTTTCAAGGTGGTGATAGTTCTTTCGGATGTCCAATCATAGGATTTCGAGGTGAGAGTACATTGTTAGATTTTGTTGGTTTATCGGAAAAGACTTGCTCTATTTGAATGAATTCCCATTGCTAGTTTTTTTTAAAATAACTATTTCCAATTGTGTTCTATTTTCTATCCACGGGAAGAGCTCTATAAATAGTATTGGGTGCTCTCAGTTTTATTCACCAAACCCGCTCATCTCTATTAAATAATACATCATCGATTTGAGTGAGTGAGGATCTGGAATAATAAAGTCGGGTTCTAACTTGTTCTGCAATAGCTAGAGGTACATGATTTGTTATGTTTAGCTTCTATTGTTTGATCTAAATAAGTTGTTTAATTGTTTGAAATGTTTAGATCACAATATAATTTTATGATTTGGTATCAAAGCAATATTTGCCTCTGCCTTGCTTTTGTTTGACGCTCATATATCTGAAACATTGTTTTATTGAGATGTTGATATTCTATTTTTGAACGTTTCAATCATTAATAAGACCAGAAATCATATGAAAATTGAGTTTCCAAGCTTTTTGTGAATTAAAACAATGAGTTCGATGTTAAAAATGGAGAAGCCGTAAGGTTTCTATTCAGGTTCAAGGGATGCAACCGGGTCAAAATGACCTGGCTAAAGGTTGAAGACGGTGGAATAATGTCACCTCGTTATATTGGCATCGCGTGAAATTTTTTTTTTGTTGTTGCTTCCTTTGGCCCATGTAGGGAAGATTGGGTTTTGTGTAGGGTGTTCTGAAAACAATATGAACACACACAATTAACCAAGAGGGGGGTGAATTGGTTAAAACAAGGACTTTAAAAATTTCTTTGAAACTAGCAGCGGATTAAAGATCGTATCACAAGTACACCCTTTTTGAAACTGAAACTTTCAATCAATCAAGACTCACCATTCACTTTAAGCAATAGCAAAAAAACTATTTGTTGATCTTGGAAAATTAACCAAAAGATTAGCAATTAAAGACAGCAAGATGAGAATAAGAGAACACCAAATCTATACTGGTTCACTCCTCAAAAAGAGAAGCTACATCCAGTTTCTTCTAACCAAACATTGGCTAGAGTTCCACTATAACAAACTATGTTCTTTACAAACTTATGAATGATCACCCTTTATCAACCCTAGATAAAGAACATAAATCTAAACACCCTTCAGACTTTTAATGATCAAGACATAGAGAATCCTTCTCTATTCTTTCCCTCTAGAGAACCCTACTCTATAAAAGCTTTAAGGAACCTCTTTGAGATAGGAACTTACAAGAACAAAAGTAAAAATGAATTACTGTAAGAGTTTAAAGGAGAGATACAACCTTATGATCCACAGAATAAATATGAATGAATTTACCAAACTGAAATCAGGTTGAAAGAAAGCAATCTTCACATCAGCTCTCCAAGAAAACTCTTTTCAAATCTTGTCAAAAACAATTTTATCAATGATGCATGTGATTCTTGATTTTTGGAACAAGAGCTATGAATCTTAATATATCTTTTCTCAGAATTAGGGGGCTTTTCGAAATGATGAAAAATTTGAAGTTTCAAGTTTTGTTCAAAACAAAAGACCCAACAGCTTTTTATAGAAAACTGTTTTAACTAAATGTAATCGATTAAATCATCCATGTAATCGATTATTTTAACTAAAGTAATCGATTAATATCCTATTTAATCTATTAAAGTGTTCTTAGTTCTTTCTGGAAAAGATATATGAGCAATGTAATCGATTAAACCGCTATGTAATCGATTATCACAGTTAGTCTAGATTCAGAAATGTACTGATGTAATCGATTACGATTAAATGGTAATCTATTAACACAGGAAGACGTATTTTGTGTTTTTGTATTGTGTAATCGATTACCATTACCTTGTAATCCATTAATTAGTTCTTCATGACTTAAGTATCATCCTTGTCAATGGATGAAGTTTATGCAATGCAAGAGATCATAAGATGAGGCTCTCAAACAACTTAACAAATTACAAATGCCTTCAATTGAATGACATTTAAAAAGCTAAAATCTGTCTAATACACATGGCTTCATCCTTGTCTTGATCCTCTTCTAGTTCCCCCTATTTCTAACATGTTCTACAAAAACAGAGAAGTTTCAGCCAAACCTAGCATGGGAAGCTGCTATGAGGACACATGCATCTTCATCTCTTCCTACATTAATGGACTCTTACATAAGTTTTGACCAAACTCAAACCCATGTAGATGAGTTTGAGCAAGTGCCCTGCTTCTCCATTTTTTGTCAGAACCACACAAGCCCCATTTTCAACCAAGTGGCCACTATGGAGCCTATGTTACCTACCAACCATGCAACTAATGCATATGGAGGAGCACCAAATTTGGGTTATTGCTTAGACCCTTTATCACGTGACATTAAAATGTTAAAAGCTTTTTTGAAAAGGGGAAAGCGACATTGGAGGGAAATGTAAGAATGAAACTATTGCCTGTCTAATATTATGCCATTCAAATCAACTAAATCTAAATAGCCAATTAACAATGTCAGAACAAGGAAAAATGAGGGAGCATACCTATATCAAATATAAGATCTCAAATCCAGTCACATCATCAACAAAGAAGAGCCTAATAGATTATAGGGGGCAAATGGAAAAGGCAAAATAAATCGAGATATCGTAGGCGTGGAAACATACGAAACACCAACGATTGAAGTCCCCATGATCTCATGAGTGTTGTACTTCCTGGAAATGCTCGAACCCCCTTCGCTGAAATCTCGTGTTCGAGGGACTGAACTTTCCAGGATCTTGCTCAGTACCCACCAACAGTTTTGCAGCCCTAAAACCACATTTTATTAAAAAAACAAATGACCCATTTGCAGAATCACATAGAAAAGTAAAAAAGGACTTCAAAATTCAAAACATGAGGTCAAGTGGAAACCCCCAATTTGTTTGAATTAGGGTTTTTGTAAGGGGTACCAGTTTGAAGCAGAGTAGAGCCATCGATCAGTAGATGGAAAGAAAGCAATAGGGTGAAATCGCACCTGATGTAAGACACAAACGAAGAAAACTCACGGTTGGGGTTTTGGGATGCTTGCTTACACTTCCATGAGAGACCAACGTGACATTTTTTAGTAGGATGAGAGAAAGAAGAAGGCCGAGGTTGGTGTGCGCAGTGTGTATGATGTCGACGATGACAATGTGGAGTGCGAAGGTGATGGCGGTAAATGGTGATGGTACGCAAGTATAAAAGAAGGGGGAAGAGTGGCAACTAAGGGTCATTGTTGAGATAACCCTTTTTTGCTTCTTTCGAAAATTGTAGAATAGGAATGTATGATAACCACGACATTTTACATTAAAACTGTCTTTGAACTCAACTTTCTAAGACGGTTATTGTAAAACCGTTGTTGTTCAAGTCATCAATATTATAAATTTGTCACCACACTTATATTTAAAAAAAAATAGTTTTAACAAAATCGTATTTGAACACTCAATATCTAAGACGGTTATTATAAAATCATCGTCGTACATATCCTGTTATTTACATAATTGTCACTGTCTAACATTTTAAGATAGTTTTATAATAATCGTCTTAGAAGATGCATCGTAAATAACTATCTTTTTAGTAGTGTTACACTGTTGCACATGATTAATGTAAAATCTAATAATCTATGACTGAGATTAATTTGGATTCACATTCCAATTACGTAAAACAAATTTAAAATTAAATTCTATTAAAATTAATTATGCTAAACTTGTAAAGAAATAGAGCCTAATATGTGTGGAGGAAAAAAGTAAAGCTACTTTCGGCTTGAAAAGTCAAAAGGGCGAGGCTTTTTTTATCAAGTGATGAGAAGCTTTTTTTCCTATGTATATGTAGGTTGGCTATGCATTTAGGTGTACAGCAAAAGTATCCAACTATATTTTGATGATGAAAAATGAGAAAATGGGAGCTAGTTTGAAGATAAGTATTGAGGAAAGTCTCCATACTTTTGTTATTACTCTGAAGTATAAGCGTTGGACATTCAAGTTGGGTTATTTTGTAATCAGCCGTAAGTTGAGCAAATAGTATATATACTCAAATTGTTGATGCGATTTGTCATTAATGTGAAATCACAAATAGCATAAATCTTGTTAGAAGAAAAATATTTATGTTATATGTATTTACAATTTTTAATAAAGACAATTTTTAATAAAGATTAATAAACACTTTCCATAGAGACTATTTAAAATGTGTAAAATTTCCTCTTTAAAGAATATTTATTATGATTTGACTTGATATGATTTGATGAGTGCATCTAATTCTAAATCTCTTCTCCCTCCCTGTTTTGTTTTTGTGCAATACTTGACTAGATACATTCTACCATCGCAAGATGCATATCAGTAATATTAGGAATGTGTATGGATTTGATTTTTCATTTGATATATTTGCATGTCTTTTTATTCCTATCACTCTGCTGAGTCTAAACGTTATTTTATTATTATCACTCTGGTCACCAGCAATATGTTATGGCTGAATTACTTTAATGAAGTCTATAACTTAAATTTAACCTAGCCTAAATAGATATCGGGGACTACTATCTGTTGTATTCAATAATTTTGAAAATAGCATCAAGATAAAAGTCATTATTAATTATAAAAATTAAAGATTAAAATGTAATGTTTATCTTCTTATTTTTTTAAATTTACAATTTTAATTTTTTTATTTTTTAATTGAGATATTTCATTCATTATTTTTTAAAAATTCACGATTTTAGTTTTTAATTTTTTAATTGAGACGTTTCGTGTGTGTCGCTTTTAAAAATTCATAATTTTAATTTATGACCAATTTTAAATGTTGATCCATATATTATGTAAATATTGATTACACGTATTTGTATTTGTTTATTATCCATATGACAAATGCTTTTTAATTATTTTATTATTAACAAACTAATTTATTTAAAAAAAGAATTAAAAAATGACAATTAAGTCTCAATTAAATAATATAATGACTAAAATTAAATATTTTAAAAAATAGAACAACAAAAATTATAATTTAACCAAAATTAAACTACCCCGCAAAGCACAGAGCTCTCCCATCCAAATTTTATGCCATTCAATAAGATGAACCCCATGTGCATCCTTAATCTCTTTCTAAATATAAAAAAGTGCATAAAAAGCTTGAATTTCGAAATACTTGTGCTATTCTAAATGTGACCAATAGTCACATTAAGTGAAAGGCTGCAAGCTATTGTCAATGTTTTCAAATATCCACATTGATCACAGTTGAGATAAACAACTTGATAAATAATTAGGTCTGCTCCAGTAGTCCTCACATGCCTTTTGTCCCAAGTCCAATTGAACCATACTAGTAATTTTTTAGGAATAGAATTTTACTATGCTCTGAAGGCATTATTGTTGCAAAGGCTCAATAAGTGTTGGGTCTTCCATATATCCTTGTCTGCTGTAAGTCAGTTAAACATGATTAATATTTGTTCTTTTTTAATTTGAAAAACCAACACAAATCTGAGCCTTCAAAACTCAAATAATCTGAAATTGCTCCAAATTTTAATTACTTTTATTGTATCACATTCAGAAATTTGAAATTATATGCAATTCAAAGTTAGATGCATTGGACTACCTAATAACGATTAGGAGAACTTACCTAAAGGAAATAACAGTGTCGAACATATCTAAATCAGTGGAAAACTATAAACAACAAACAAACAAACGAATTAGCTTTCACCCTGGAACAAAAAATTACAAATTAATAAAAATCCCTTGAAATCATGATAATCAAGAATTTTCCACTTCGGCAAATAAAAACACAAAATGACTATGATTTGACTAGAATCAAAATAGTCTTCCTGATGCAGGTGGTCAAAATAGTAAAAATACTTCAAACTCTAGAAAAACAAAAAACTAAAGATTCCTATCATAATGATGATACATTCATTAACAATAAATTGAATGATTCTTTAATTCTTTCAATAAATAAAAAATGTTCAGATAACAAGCCAATCACAATAGCTAATTCCCAAAGGCTAACCCAACTCATGCGTGGGACCACAACCTTAGGTACACCCAATCCAATGATCCCTTACGCACCATTGTCTGCTGGTCACACTACAATGATGCCACATGAACGGCGCAATTTAGCATTCCACACCCACATAGGCGGCGCGTCGATAAACCTCCGGCAAATCCACCCCTCTCCCCCACTCATCGGCGACGCAGTCATAAACAAAAACAAACCCTTCTTTTACTCCTCTCACTTCATTCAAACTTTGAATTAAAATCACCTTATCCCCAATTCCCACACAACTGAACCTAATTCTACTGTCCACTCTAACTTGCGCCGGTAGCGGCGGGCTCTTTATCCTACACCATTCTCCAAATACATTGTTATTATCATTGTCTTTACCATTACCATTATCATTGATTTTGATGTCATTTTTTCTTCGGGCGTGAAAGCTCCAAAACGAAAGCTCCACCGCATGGCTCGTGAGTACATACACGCACCCGACTGCAGCACAAGCAGCCACCACGCAACCTCCACCGGGCACGGTCCGGCTCCGGAGCCACGCGCGCGCCTCCACGTCGAACAAATCCATCGAGCTCGCGTACGCCGCATGAGCCTCAACTCCGCGAGAAGCACGTGGGAACAAATTCGGTAAATTCTGTTCCGTGGCGTCAATTCTCAACCCGCCAATGACATAGAACACGCCTTGGAAAGATGTTCCAACGCAGCCATACCTCTTCCTCGGCGCGTTGGAAACCACGCGCCACGTGTCAGTCTCGGGGTCATATTCTTCGACAGCGGAGGTTCGAGAACTTCCGCCGGAAACGTAGATTTTCCCGGCAACTGCCGCGAGGGCGAATTTTTTGCGCGGGAAGATCATGGATGCGCGTGTGGAAACCGTGGCGGTCCACGTGTCGTATAGCATGGTGTTGTTTCTTCCGACGAGGTAAATTCTCGGACCGACGGAGCACACGCGCGCGTTGGCGAGTAAGGAGTGGAAGTTGTCTAGAGAGAGTGCGTCGTAGCAAGGGACGAAGAGGGAGGGGTGCCACGCGCCGTCGAGGAGGGTGGCGGCGGAGAGGCCGAGATTGGTGGCGGCGATGGCGACTGCGGTGTGACGGAGGAGGAGGCGGAGGCGCCGGAGGTCGGAGAAGTCAGGGGACCTGAGGAGGCGGGACCAGCGGCGGCAGACGAGGGAGAGGGCAGGGAGGGAGGAGGGGGGCACGCGGGAGAGGCAGTCCAAAACGATGTCATCGGGGAGGGAGGATATGGTGGTTGCGGATACAGGGGAGTTACGGTGGGGCTGCGGCGGTGACGCGAGTTTCGCGACGGCGTCGTTTGGGTTGGGGAAGCATGACTTCATGAACCATGCGAAGTGGCGAGAGTTGCAGCTTTCTCTCTCTCTATCCGAACCCATGAGAAAATAGAGTTTCAGTTTCAGGTGAAGAATAGAGAGAGATAGAGAAAAAAAGCGATTAAGTGTGCGTGAAAGAGAAAACCAATGAGGAAGAGGGTACTATTAAAATCAGTGGGCACATAACATGAAAGAAAAAGTAATCACAAGTCACAATGCTTGATGTCCGTGAGTTACTTTTTGTCTTTTGGGTTTGGGGTAAAGAAAGAAACGTTTGATTTTTACTGAAATAGTAGAGAAAAAAAAAATCAAAAAATGGGTCTGGAAAAGAAAAAGTTTAATTGTAATTTTTATCTTTTATTTTTATTTTTCTGAATTTAACTCTTAATAAATTAATTTAATGTATTTTATTTTTAATTTTTAAAAAATTTGTAAATTTCACCTTTTTATTAATTATATTACTTCTAAAGTAATTATACTTTTTTTTTTTACTTTTAGTAAAATTTATGCCTAACTGTCTTATTCTTGGTAAATTATGTTTCGACTTTCGTGTTTATTAATGTTTAAATAAAAGAGGGTAACATTTATAGATTTCTTAAAAGTTTGAGATAAAATATATAAATTAAAAAGTTAAGAGTTAAATTTGTCAAAAATTAAAATGTTGGGAGTAATGTTTTTTTACTGCAACATTATATAAATATTTTTTTACACAAATTATGACACAAAAATAAATAATTAAAAATATTTTATTTATTGGAGGACATATGTTTTTAGGTTGAATTTAGAAGGTCTCTGACTTATTTAGGAATTTTTAAGTGAGTGTCTAATATAAAAAAATTATAAGAATTTTTAAATTAAAATGATATGTGTTTAGTTAGTTTACTGTTACCCGAAATTGTCAAAAAATTATTAATATAATATGATATTATTGTTAGATAACTTTTTTTTAAGTATATGTTTACGAATATTTTATATTCGTACATATGAAACTACTTTTAGAATATGTTAGTCATTTAAATGGATATTTTGAGAAATCGGTGCTTGACTTCCAACCGATGAATTACTCGATTCATCCAAAAAAAGTGTTAAGAAATTATAATTTATGATAATTTTAGGAATTTGATTAAAAAAATTATTTAATTATTCTTATAATTATTAGATCGTATTTCAGAACAAGTGTAATCTGTATTCCTAGATCCAAAACTAGAGTTCATACAGGGTTGTACCATAACTAACTAATTTGATATTCTCATGAAGGTTTATCGCATCTAGGGGCCCAACTACGTATCACAAGATGTTGAGGTTACGAGATCTTTAGGCACATATCATAAGCCGTTTGAGGTTGCTTACCAGCTAAGGTTTTGGCAACGTGTGCAGTGGGATGCTATTAACTGACAGCCCTAGACGACGGTCGGAATCCAAGCCTCCATGGCAACAGAAAACCGACCCAGAGCTACGTTGAGACTAACAACTGACAGAGGAGGCCGAAAGACTATACAACCTCACAGTCTCGAGTGCTTAAATACGAAAAAACTAAATTTGTGAAATGGTTGCTCTCTACATGGCCATGGAGGCTAAAGGGATACACAATCTCAAGTACGTAATCACCAAGAAATTAAGTTTGAGAAACGGTCGTCCTCCACACGATCGCCGAGGCTAAGGGATATATAGACAGCCATGCAATCTCAAGTTTGAGGAACGTTCGTCCTTCGTAGTCCGAGGATGCCAAAAGGGGTGACTGTAACTGGTTTGATTATTCGCTCGAAGCGTTGTGATTTGTTGGAGGAGTTTCACGAATCGGCAGCTCGACGAAAGTGAGGCAGCAGTAACGTCGTGACGCTTTGTGACGTTGTTAATTATGATTGCCACGTGTCATCCGGTGAATGGAGAGAATTTTGCACAAAAGTCGAAAAGATGTGAGGAAATAACACGCGTGCATGCCACGCGCAATGTTGTAATCAATGCAATCCTCGGGGTCCCACTCACGCGCACCCGTTGGGGACTTATAAATATCTCTGGGTCCACGAGTGGTCCCCTCACTTGTTCAAAATCCCTCGTCAACCTTTCTTGTTCTTGCTACTGGCACAATTTCGGACGAAGCATTTGCAATGGTGCTAGCGGTGGCCAAGGAAAAAGCGGTTGCCGGAAACTGGGTGCTGATTTCAAGTTGAGCAATGTCGGATGCTGAGCAAGCTGGGATCGAAGATATCAAATAGTTAACAATGTATGTAGTCCATGTTCAAGACGCCTAGGATTATTGAAGTTGAGTATCGCTGGGTGGATTTGAGGGTTTATATTGGTATGATATATATCTTGTTTTTATTTTACTACCAATGCAATGTGTTGATTGTTGACTGAATGTGTGTATGTGTTGCAGAAAGGTCAACAAGAAAAGCCATGGCTCCCTTGAAACACGAGATGGCACGACTTTTGGCTGAGAAAGAGAAAAGGGAACAGAACGTTGCAGTTGCTGCTGTGAATTTCGCTGGTGGGTCGGCTACTCCAACTGCCCCTCAAATGAATGCTAGGGATGTAAATTTTGATGTGGTTGGCCCTTTCAAAGAAGTCTTCAATGGTGAGATTGTGGATGCAGCCAACTGAGATGCCATTAATCAATTTGGTTTGCTTTTTGTTTGCCATATCATTGTTAGTACTACTCGGTGTCAGCCTGTGAGCCCTCTAGTTTTGTTTGTAATAGTTATTTGTGTAAGTGCCACTAGGCAAGAAATATGAATGAAAATGTATTGCTTTTCTATTTGACAAAGTTACTTACTATTTTTGCTGAATCGTTCACTTTTCGATGTATGTACAATTGTGAAGGAAACATAATATTTGGCCAAGTTGGAACTTGTCATTCGGATCACTTAATTGTCGACACAAAAGTGAGAAAGACATAAAATTGAACTAAGTTAGAACTCTTTGGATTTCTGATTGAGAAAGTAACATAGATAATATTTGGCTAAAGTTAGAAGTTGCCATTCACTCATTTAATTGCCGTTGCCGACGAATAAGTAAGCAAGACATAATATTGAACCAAGTTAGAACTCGTTTGAATATCCGGAAAGTAACATAATTTTTGGGTAAACGTTAGAACTTGCCATTCACTCGTGTAATTTCCGATGCATAATTAAAACAGGAACACTATTTTGGCCGTGTATATTGCGCTGAGTTAGCACTTGCCAATCAATCGTCTAATATCAGGTAAGTTAAAACTTGTTATTGAATCCTGTTGTTCGTGTAGATTCTGACCATGTACTTTTGGTATTACGCCGGCTATTAATCTTCTTGTTTGTGTCGATTTTGATCATGTACTCTTGGTATCATGATAGCTATCAGTCATGTGCTTCGTGTTGATTATTACCATATACTCTTGGTATCATGACTATTATTAAAGGTTAATTTGGATGTAAGTATTTTTAGAAGTATTTTTAAAATAAGGAAATAAGAATAAAAAAATGGAATGAACTTTTTTATAAATTAAAATGAAATTTTCATTAATTAATTTGTAGAGGTTGTCTCATCTTTTAAAGAAATTAATTAATAAAAAGTTGTTTTTTTTATGAATAAACTCATTTTATTTTTTTTCTTTTTTTAGAAATGCTTCTAAAGAAACTTAACAAATTCTATTGATTTTGATCATGTACTCTTGGTATCATGGGAGCTATTAATTGTGTAGTTCGTGATTCAGGCCATATATATAATTTTGGTGTAATTTAATCATATCATTCGTGTATCAAATTAAGAATCAAGTAAATGGATATATATGATAATCTCAATGCATGCCTCATTTTTTTGAATGGTAAAACTTTACCAAGATACATTAATCAGAATATTTATGATTTAAACCTTTAAATTAATTAATAACACTAATAATTAATATGTATCTTCATTTAAATTCATATTCAAATGTGTAAAAATACAACTAAAAGAATTTATTTATCTATCGCAATCCTATCTCCCTTCACCCAATCAACATTTTTTCCTATTTTTTATGTTATTTGTGATGAAGTTTATCATTTTTAAGGTATTGATACATGACAATTTCTTTCTCTACTTCATCCTGTCATTTAGTCTGCGGCTAGTTACAAACAATAATATTCAAAGCGATTGAAATGAAAAATATGTAATAATCTTTTCACTGTTACTGAATTAGCTTATTTTCAGGATTTGATCTTCGGTTGTGTTATGTGTATGAAGAAGCTTTATTATGAGAGACGATATCTATTTCCAGGATCTCTATGGTCCAAATAAATTAAATTAGTAGTTGAAATGAAATAATTTCATTTTTTATCTTCCTAAATTGTAATAGTTTTTTATATACTTTTTTCATTAGTTCTATTTTTTATTTTATGATTTTATATCTTCTTCATATAATGTAATGTTTATTTTTTTATTTACTTTTTTATCATTTAATATAAACATAAATAATATTTTTTATACAAACATAAATAATATTTTGATTAAAATAAGGTAAAATCCTAATTATATGTATTTATACTCAAAAGTCATACGAGAGAGAGAGAGAGAGAGAGAGAGAGAGAGAGAGAGAGAGAGAGATTTTCTGATTGAAGGGTCTCACAAATCTTGTGAGCTAGACGTATACGCTTGGTCAAAGCCTTGGATGCTCAAGTGCGGCTATGTATGCATGCATGTCGAAAATGAAGACAAATCCACATGGCAATTGATAGGTTGTTGTTAGATTTGCAGCTTCTTTCAGAGAAAGTCACATGGTGGCACAATGTAACGTAAGGATACCATTATTCATGTCATGATAGCTCATTTTCAGCCTTTTATTTGAAACTTTCAACAAGTGGGTCAGTAGCACGCTCTATCGTATAAAATTAAATTTATAACTCACATGTTTTTCTTCACATGGTAATCTATATCTATATATGATTTATTAGGAGTAATGCATTGTTGGAGTACACCACAATTAAGTCACTATATTGTATAAAAATGGTATGAAGAATGAGGTGTAGGGTATGCAAAAATTAGTTTGGTTAAAAAATGGAATCGTATTAGTTTCAAATTGTTTTAATTAATTTGGTTTTATATATAAATAATTAAATTGAGTTGGAAATAGGTTCAAAATTGAAATAGTTTTAAAAAATTAGTTCTGAACTAAATTGATTTTTAATCAATTTGATTTAAGAGTCAGATCAATTTCAAATTGATTTTTAGACTATTTTATTTAAATAAATAAAGTATTCAAATGAAAACCAATTTAATTAATCGTTACAAACAGTTCAATTAACTAAATTGATTTTGTAAAACAATGTGTTCTTTTTTATGAACTCATTAAAAAATCAATTTAATTTAAATTTGATTATAATTTGATTCAATTCGATTTTTTCCTACACTCCTAATGGGGTGTGTCGTGTGTTAGTGTGTACTTCATCGGATTATTATTCAACCAATTTATGAAAATCACTCTTACACCACATACCTAGTGGACTTGCGATAGCTAGCTCATGAATATGATGATACTTTTCACTTAACCCCACAACATTGCATCAATTTGCATGACTAGGAGGTAACTGCCTGCATGAGATCTTTATGATGAGTGGAGATCACCATAAATAAACAAGAGCTCAATTAATCTTCAACGTAGACTGTTGTGATGATGAGTTACGTTTGGCTTTTTTGGATATAGCGGTAGAAAGGGACTTAGCATGGGGTAGCTTATCAAGATGTTGGAGATACTATTATATTTATAATTTTTTGGCATCCTTTGTTATTCTTTGTATCCTTTTTCCAAACGCATCAAAATTCTTGTACTGTGTTGAACTTATTATAATATACGTTTAATATCTATGTATTATTTGTGTAAGACTTTTTACACGAGTTTAATAACCTTTTCTCTATTAATATTATATGTTTATTTTTCTATAAAAAAATCTTCAAGGTTGATGCCGATAAAAAAAAACCCTTAAAGGTTGACTACTTTTTGGTTATTGGTTGACCTAATTAATGATGAGAGTTTGGATAATTTGGATGAGATTTTAAATTTAAACTACATTATTGTCACTATAAAAAATGACAAGGAGTTGGGTAAACATAGTTTGGTTAAATTTAAATCTGTCGTGACTGTTAAAAAAAATAAATTTGAGAGAAGACATATTTTTTGCTTTTTTTAAAAAAATATTTACCTACCAAAGTCCTCATTAAGACTAATTAAGGTCAAATTTGAGAAGTTTCTAGTGTTTTGATCTTTTCCCCCATTATACGTTTTGTTTTATTCATGAGAATATATGTTCATAGTAAGTGATTTGTACAAGAATAACTAATTCGAGTAAAATAGAAATTAATATCATTTTTGTTTTTCCTAAGATTCTAAGAATACAAATATTAAAAAAAATAGTGAAATTAGACAAACCATTCATGTAAAAGGGCACTCTAACAACACATTGGATATAATTGCTATTATAAAGAATAGTACTTCTCTTTAGTGATCTCGAGCAGCGTACAGTGATAATATTTATAAAAGACACTTTAATGTTGTTTGGTTTTCGGCAAAGTAATATCGATATAGTGAAGAAAAGAATGTTTTTCTTGATGAACTGAGTGTTTGAGCAAGTATTTTTATTAATAAATTATTTTCGCTCATTAATATAAAATAATTTTATTAAATCAAATTAATTAATAATACTATAAAAGTCAGACGAAATTATTATTTTACTTAACATAAATGTTTAAATCTAAATACAAATTAAAACTAAAATTTACGTTAAAACTATGAAGTCATAATATTTAAAAAAAAATAAAGAAGTCATAATACACTTCTAAGAATTTGAAGTTGTGTAAAAACCTACCACTTCTATGTTATAACAATAAAAAAATAATATAGTCGTATAGAAATTTATTGTTCGGTAAATTTTATGAAAGAAACATAATTTGGTTAAGATTGAATTATTTGGGTATTATTCGAGTTCAATTCTTGATAAAAATAATTATTTGTCAAATTAAGACAAAACGATAGATAACTTCGAATTAAGATAAAATAATTAAGACAAATTATTTGGGTATTATCTTTTAACATAACTTCGAGTTATTTAAGATCCCTTTCTTATGATAAATTGAATGGTTAAGACAAAAAATAAGACTCATCTGCATATCTAAAGTACATTTTTTGTCATTGTAATAATTAAATGGTGATCCGTAAGACTCTATTTTGGGGGAGTAGGAGGATGAAACAAAGGAGAAAGAAAAACCGATATACTATCTTTATAATAATGTGATTTTTTTATGAATATAAATACTGTGATTAAAAATGAAATAAAAATACAAATAAAAATGATGTAGTAATGAAATGGAAAAAAAAAAAAAGAATGAGTATTCTTAAGGAAATGCACTTCAGAATTGAGATGAAATCAATAATAGAAGGCAATACAATAGAACAGTAAAAATTAATTACAATCTCAATTTTCAATTTTTTAATTAGTAACTTATTATTATATTTTATTCCCTAAAATATATACTTCGTCAGTTTATATTAGAAGAGAAAAAAAAAGTTACATACAATTTTCTTATGTTCTTTTAGGGTTATTCTTCGATCAAACTTATAATTTTATTTTAATAATCATTATAATAAAAATTTGCAATAAAAGTTAACATAAATTATCAAAATAAAACTTCAATTTCAATAAAAGAACTTGGTTTTATGTGGGAGTGTGGCTGTTTTAGAAGCCTTATCATGTATCAGACATTTTGTGTTTCGAGTTACATGCACATCTAGTGCTGCAACTCCTATTTATAATACGTGATTCTTAGCCTTTCAAAAAAAGAAAACTTCAATAAAATAACACTAAAGATATTTTAAAAAAATTGCATCTAAACTTTAACATAAGTAATATCTCAGAGTAAATTCTGTTACAAGCATTCCTATGAAGATCGATGACATTCCACAAGAATCTCCCAAAAACCAATGTGGGAGGAATGCTATTCTGGGTATATATATATATTTTGAATGAAACAAGCTTACACGATATAATAGATGTCAATCTAATGGTGAGTTGTGACTATGTTTTTTTTTAGAGCTTGTTCTTAATTCGAGCAATACAAAACAATGCTTAAATATATTCTTACCACTAAAGCATAGTCAATCCTAAGAATTTTGGTGCCCCGGACGAATCAAGAAAATGATATCGTATTCTAATAATTAATTGAATATGTCCTTGATTTTTTTCCCACAAAATCATTAATAATCTGTTCATAATCAAGATTATTTAATTTTTTTATAGAAACCAAAACAATATTATTTAATCGACTTTGTGACAGAGAAGCTTGCAATGATTCATGTGTAGAGGCTTGCAGTTTGATTTCGAGATTCCAGCATAGTTGAAGAGATCATAATTCACAACCCAATTATTTACAATAAAAGCACCAAATTGCTACTCTCCACCACTATCTTAGTTCTTTAGTTCTCACGGATATGAAACGGCGAAGCCCATATCGTGACAAATAATGAGACACAGAGATTATAGCGAGATTACACAACTAGCAATTGCGCAACACGATTGTTAACGGCTCATTCTTATGAGAAGTCAACATCTCAATAGTTAAATTAATATAAAAGATTAAAATGATTATTCTTAAAATATCCTCATTCTCAAACTTTAATGAACTATGGTGGTGTATGATGTATGATTTTACATTGAATTTGTTATGTAGCTGCTTTGCTTTTAATTTTTCAGAGGAAGAAATATACATTTAAAAATGAGTTTGTTATGTAACTGATTCGCATTGAGTTTTACAGTTGTTTTTCTCCATTTTATTCTTTCAATATTCAATGCCGTGACATACTTTCTTTTAGTTTGTTACCAAGATAATTTGTACATTTTATTAGGCAACATTCTGAAGAATTAAAAAAAGGTTACCCCATAATTTACCACACTTAAACTGAAGTTTTTCTTCTTCTTCTTCTTCTTATAATTTAGTTTCAAAGATACATATTCTAATAACATTATAATAAATGTTAAAAAATACACTAAGCATAGAATAATACAGTATTTAAACGAAATAGAAGAACAAAAGTGTGTAAATATATAAAAATGACATTATAACAAATAAACAAAGGTGTATATAATATTTAGGTTCAATATTTAAACGAAATATAATATTTATGGATATTATATAAAATATATTTGATGTGGTTAGGTGTATGCATGGTTTAAGGTTAAGATTGACCAATAAAAAAAAATTATGCCCTAATTTACTGCATAGGATCTGCACTCGTTGTCTAAGCTTTAAAAGATGATAAAGAGAGTCTCACTAGAAATCTTCATCTCTCTTTGTGGGCTTGGTTCAACTCTCTTCATCGGCATGGTATGGATTCCATGGAGGAGAACTGGCTTTAACTTCCTACTCCAGTAGGATTTCTAATACACCCAACAATTTATGCAAATGACAAAAATACCCTTGGTCCTTTTTAACATACACCAGCAACTATTTTCTCAAGCTTTTTCTTCCACGCTTCTTCGTTCTTGTTGCTTCTTGTGGTTGTTCGTTGTTGGCTGTTGGTTGTTGCTTCTTGGCTGCGTCTTGCATTGCCACGTGATCATCAATTTTTGTAGGTGTTTAAGTCTCGTGAGGAGCTATTGGAATGGGCTCGTAGTGTTGCATATGAGATTGGATTTGTAACTGTGATAATGAGGTCTGACACAGCAATTGGAAAGAGGGGAAGAACTTCATTTCTTTTGATAGGTTGTGAAAGGAGTGGAAAGTATAGAGCATTCAACAAAGATTTAGTACGGACGACCACTAGCACCAGAAAGTGTGGTTGTCCTTTTAAGTTGTGAGGGACACCTGTCGTAGGAGGTGAGGGCTGGATGGTGAAGTTAATATGTGGGTTACATAATCATCGTTTGGCCAAGTCAATGACTGGACATCCATATGCTGGTCGTTTAACTGAGGAAGAGAAGGTAATTGTTGCTGAAATGACAAAGTCAAGAGTTAAACCAAAGAATATTATGCTAAGTTTAAAAGATCGCAATTCCGAAAGTTATACAACAATGAAACAAGTCTACAATGCAAGATATGCATACCGTACTTCTGTAAGAGGCAACAATACTGAAATACAACAATTAATGAAACTTCTTGAACGCGATGCATATATCCATTGGCATAGACTGAAGGATGAAGATGTTCTACGAGACATATTTTGGGCACATCCTGATTCAGTGAAATTGATAAATTCATGTAATTTGGTATTCCTCATTGACAGCACATACAAGACGAACAGGTATAGACTCCTTTTGCTTGACATTGTTGGTGTCACACCTACTGGGATGACATTTTCAGTTGCTTTTGCGTATTTGGAGGGTGAACATATCAACAATCTTGTCTGGACTCTTGAACGTTTTAGAGGGCTCTTTTTAAACAGTGATCTTTTCCCTAAAGTCATTGTCACAGACAGAGATGCAGCACTGATGAATGCCATCGAACAGGTTTTCCCTGACATAACCAACTTGTTGTGTCGGTTCCACATTGACAAGAATGTCAAGGCTAAATGTAAAACGCTTGTGGGACAAAACAATGCATGGGACTATGTCATGGAAGCGTGGGGAAGTCTTGTAGATTGTGCTTTTGAAAATGCATATGATGACTGTCTTATGAAGTTTGAATGTGCTTGCGCACCGTGGCCAATATTTGTTCAATATGTTAAAGACACATGGTTGATTCCCCACAAAGAAAGATTTATCACAACATGGACCAATAAAGTCATGCATCTTGGAAACACTACTACAAATAGGTATGGGTTAAATCCTTTGCAAGACATCCATGACATCATGTTTTCCAAATTAATATTGTGTTAACCTTTCACTGCAGGGTTGAGTATGCTCATTGGACCTTAAAGCGACTACTGCAGAAAAGCGTTGGAGATCTGTGTAATGTTTGGGATGCCATGAACAACATGATCACCTTGCAACACAATGAAATAAAGGCTTCTTTTGAGACAAGCACGCATGTCGTAGGACATGTGTTTAAAGTGACATTGTACAAAAGACTAGTCGGCATGGTTTCAAGGTATGCGTTAAATCTAATTGCTGCGGAGTCTGACCGAGTTCATTATGCAGGCTTTGATAGTTCTTGTTGTGCATGTGTGTTGAGAAGCACGTGCGGTTTGCCTTGTGCATGTGAGCTAGCCAAATATAATCTTTGCAGCATACCACTGGGTACCGTACACATGTTTTGGCGAAGGTTACATTTCTCTGACCAAGGTGTCGATGAGTGTGAAGTGATGATAACTGAAGAGATGGAAGCAATTTCGAAGCGATTTCAAAGTCTTGACATGTGTGGCAGAGTAACTTTGAAGACAAAACTCAAAGAAATAGCATATCCTGATAAAAATTCCATGTGTCCTCCTACTGAAAAGGTGAAGACTAAAAGGGCCCAAAAGAAAAATGTCACCAAACACCAAAGATCAACCAACCGGGATCCATCGTATTTTTGAGTATGTGGATGCGTTATATTCTCAGCATGACAGTTGCTCATCTAAACAAAAGTCTACATCAACATCTTCAGAACCTCTATCGATGGGTAATATCGCAATGCTGGATCAATTTTTTCCATGCATGAGGAAGTACATTATTCCTGTATGTGATGTTAAGGCAGACGGTAACTGTGGCTATCATGCCATTGCGAGTTTACTTGGTTATGGTGAAGACGCGTGGGCTGTGGTATGCAACCATTTGTTAAAGGAACTTGCAGAATGGTCTGAGGAGTATATTATTTTGTTTGGTGGGTCACAAAGATATGAGGAGTTAAAGAGGTCACTCCTTGTTGACGCACTGTCAAATGTAAAGGTTTTATTACTCATTTTAATATGTATACAATAATTTTGTGTATAATGATACATATACATTGTTAAACTGCAGGTAACACAGGATAAATGGATGGATATCACTGAAATAGATTATGTCATTGCATCACGTTATAACCTTGTGATTGTTTTTCTTTCTAAGCAACAAAGTATGACATGTTTTCCCCTTAGACATGTTTTCCCCTTAGAACCCAACCGCCTAGAGATTCTACTGTACATCGCGTCATTTGTATTGGTCATGTGTATGGAAACCATTTTGTTCAGGTATTACGAAAATCCTTTAATTTGATTTTGAGTATTATAACTGATGTCATTAACAATAAATTAATTGTCATCAATCTGTACAGGTTTTATTGCGAGACGGATGTCCTATGCCACCAATTGCTTTGTTATGGTCTAGACATTGTCATCCTCAAGCAAAAGCGTGGCCAACTAATTATATTAGTCGAATGCAGAAGTATACCAGTATGACAACATTGCTAGCAACTTATGTTGATTTGGGATGTGACAGGGCGTCATAAGACTGACATACTATGTGACTTTATTTTCTATTTTGATGTGTGTACAACTAATTGTGCCAGGAAGTACCTGAATTGTATAACTGATGGATGTTTTTATTTAAGTTATCAAATTACTCAGACAGATGGATAATGTTGAAATCATGTTAATATCTTGGCATACGCCATCCAAACAATGTCAAAACTAAGAATAAAATGAATGTCAGGGCTCAAATACTAGAAATGACACATTCTGTAATCAAAATACAAAAAATGTCACTACTCAAATACTATGAATGTCACAATTCAAATACAATGAACGTCAAAAGTCAAGTCCTTCGACGTGTTGTTGCGAATCTTTACACGGCAAGTGCACCGATCGTTTCAAGTAAT
>CM023953.1:4667822-4698254 GCA_013407115.1 Glycine latifolia
TTCCTAATAAAACTAAACTAAAATCTAGATATGCTTGCAGCATATCACGTGTAGATCGAACGTAAATAACTCTGTCCTGCCATACACCTCGCGCTAATCGTAAACACTGATCTGTAATGTCGTAGGCTTCAGTGCCAGCAGTGACCATCCCCCCATCAATCATGTGTTACAACCTCTCTGCAATCCTTTGACAGACTCCCTGAAGAATGAATCAAAAACAATTTGTGACATAAGGCAACACAATGAACATTTCATTATATTAAATGAATTTAGATTAATTTTACCACTGCATGTCGAGGCATGTCATCGGGCACATCATCAGGTACTGCATTATGTCCATCTTCTTCTGGCACATGCACATCAAGAGGTACTGGAGCAACGGAAGGATGTCTAGGCGGTTCCCCCGGCTGTGGAGGGGACATGAATGGGTGTGAGATGGTGTAGAACCAGTCCATGTAGTCTAGATGACACTGACCTAGTGAACTAACAGTGTCTCCAGTCACTACAAGGTGGTTTGCGAAGGCAAGCCACCTAGCATCAACCTCCTCAATCGATGGGGGGATGGCTAACAAAGCTCGGTATACCCTGTACAAAGTCGAACTGTCGTAGCACCCTCTCTGGCTTGTATCTGACAATGTATGACCCCCATCTGATGTGACCTGAGAAAAGGAAAATGCCTTCGAAGGCCTAGAATGGACGATGATCAGCGTACGGGGTCCAGCAAACACCGTCAGTAGTCAACCTATCTAATCGCCTACGATAGGTTAAGACGGGTAATGCCTTCCCTGGCCTCCACCGACATGCCCGTGGTAGCCTCTCTTCGTAGTCCTCGTCTGACATCATGCGGGCAACTGTAGGAAAATGCGCATATATCCAGCACTGTATTTACCAATAAAGTTAAGGCAAATTAGTGGGTTATGGCAGAAGAAAACCATAATAAATAAGCATAAATTGATTTGATATTCTTAAACAGAAGTACCTGAAGGAGACTAATGTACCCAGCAAGATGTTTCCCATGGTGTTGATAGGCATAGTTGAGGTTATCATACATGTGCTGTAGGGCCGCCGCTCCCCAACAAAATCCCCCGGACTCATAAAGATCCTAGAAAGACTCCAAGAATACCACACCGATATGTGTGGCACTCTTGTTAGCGAAGATCGTGCACCCAACCGAATGGAGCAAATATGCTCTGGCAGCCACAGTCCATTCCATCTGCTGGCACTTCAAAGCATACAGCTTTCGCAGCCATGACATTGTCTTGTCTCAGCTTCCGCCTCCTCAGCAGTCACCTCCAGCAGGTCAACAAGTAAATCCACAGCCTCCTCCACATCCAACACATCGTACGTCATCAAAGCACCCATCACTGGTAAATGAAACAGTGACGCGACGTCATCAAGCGTGATCGTCATCTCTCCAATCGACAAATGGAAACTACTGGTTTCCTTATGCCATCGCTCGACAAAGGCTGAGATTAAACCCCTATCACCTATCTCCAACGAATAGGTAATCAGTGGGATTAATCCCATGCCGACCACCAACCCCTCAATCTCTGGTGCGGGCCTACCAAATTTTTGGACCTTTCTGCCATGTGATGCCAACTTAAGCTCAGGACGTTCCTGTAATATTGGTTAGTTAGCTTACTACAAATAAATGCAAAAATTAATGGTCAAATGGAGGTTACATTTTCACAACAATCGTACCTCTCTTGCCCAAACCTTAGCAGCCACATGATCAGCATAAAGAGAAAGCACAAAAGTGTCATGGGGCCCACTAGGAAATCCCTCGACCTCAGTGCCAATGCCTCCCTCCTCAGGTGCACGCATGTCACCAACGTCGATGGCTTCCTCATCAGGCACATCATCAACAACATCTGTCCTTCCGCGTTGTCTTCGTGCCAATGCTGTCAGTCTTCGGTGTGCAGGGGGTTCTTCTTCATTGGCTTCTCTGGCTACTCTGCCTTCTCTGGCCAAAGACCGCCCTAGTCCTCTAATTTTCACCATAATCTGACATTCAAACCAAATTGTTACATTATAACTTCAAATCAATTCATACTAATGAATACAACACATAACAAGTTGAAAGCATAGCCATCTGCATCAATATCAAAAACGGTTCCATAACGCATGACAATATGTTTTCAAATTACTCTTAACCATAACCTGACATTTTTACAAAATGTTAAATAACAAGTTCAAAACAAAGCCATTTTCATAAAATCAATACCCTTAACATAGAAGAAGGCACTGCATGATTTGGATAGGTAATTTTGCAGGTTGATTTAAAATATCTCCACAGCAGTTGTGTGTACAAAACAAATGCTAGTAGGTTGCTTCTTCTTAGAGTGGAGCATATTTGATTTTGAGTGCAAGTGCTGCTTGTGTGTAGATAACAAGCCAGAAACGACCTATCTAAATCAAACTGCAAAATAATAGTTCAAATAGCACCACCAGCCAACACTGGAGATACACCTCAAGAACCACAGAATCCATTTCACTGCTAGCCAGTGCCTTCTTCCAAGACATTCCATATGCACTAACTACACACTGACAACACTTGCACTCAAAACCAAATATGCTTCACTTTAAGAATAAGCACCAACATTTTTTCCAACACAAATGAATAATAAACAACACACTTCTGGTTTTTCACAATGCCTTAATGTATTGCTAAGGGTAATGATATTTTAACAGTACTCCTGTTGCTTTTACTTGGCCAATCATTTAATGCACTAACAATCTTATTAATTGAGAAAGGAAGCTATTGGAAAATTCATAAAAACCAACATTCTAGCATCAGTTCACCAATGATCATTTGCACATAACAGGTTAATTTTGATATCAATACAGCATGGAAAGAAACATGTTTCTAAATAAAATAATTAACAAGTTGTCAACTTTCCAATTAACTAACAATAGGGTCATCAATTCACCAAAGCTTAACCAATGGGTTGAAAAATATAATTAACAACATGTTCTAAATATAATATTTTCAAAATTACAACAGAACACAACAACTTAATTAAAAAAAATTTCAAACAACAATAACCCATACGGATTGGCAATCTGTAAGGGTCATACAGATTGGCAATCCGCAAGGGTCATACGGATTGGCAATCCGTAAGGGTCATACTGATTGGCAATCCGTATGAGTCATACAGATTGCCAATCCGTATGACCCTTAGGGATTGAATCATACGGATTAGCATTCCGTATGTGTCATACGGATTGGCAATCCGTATGTGTCATATGGATTGACACGCACAGAATCATACCAGGAAGAGGCAGCGTCACTTACCTCGTCAGAGAAGACCAATACAGCTGCGACGGCAACCACCACACCCACGACAACCAATGACGGCACCCGACTGAGAACCAAACCACGCGACAGCAACCCATAGCACACGACGACAGAGGCACAGAAGAAGAAGAAGAAACGAAACGAATGCTACTGGTTGGGTGTATTAGAAATTTTAAAATCTTAAACTTTGATAAATTTTTAAAAAGGGTATTTTCGGACTTTCACAATTATGTGTTGGGTGTATTAGAAATCCTACTGGTGTAGGAAGTTAAAGCCAAGAGAACTTGGAGATGATTGTTGATGGGTTGGGACTTCATGGAGGAAGGTTCTCCAAAAAAATGCCAGCAATGGATGAGTGATGAGGATGGTTAGGTGAACATATAGGTTATACTCCCTGTCCCATTATAATTGTTGAGTAAGAAAAAAATTGTTTCAAAATAATTATCATTTTAATTTTTCAATGTAACATTAATTGCTTTTTTCACTTATCTTCCTTATAATATTCATAGTATACAACAAAATCTTTTTTGAAATAAAATAGATAAATTAATGATAATATTAGATTATTTTGTAAAATTACTATTCTCTTTCATTTATTCAACAAAGGAGTATCTTTTATTGAAAAATGAATTTTTTTAAAAATATTGTCTCTTTTAGTGGAATTCCAATCTTGTAATTTTAACAAAGGATTGAAATTCAAGAAAATTCTTTAAATTTTAACTTTGAGCATCCAAACAGGATATTTCATCAACTCATAATTAAAATACCATAAAAACATACTTTACTCTCTTGAAATGTTGTATCCGATCCCAAAACCAATCTTTGTTGGACCAGGCATTGATGGAAGATATCAGTTATGACCCAGACAATCCATGACCTCCCCAATGGCTCCCTTTTCCTGCACTACCCACTGTCTAATATAGAGGCATTAAAAAATATAAAATTGATTTAGTGGTTAAGAAAGAAGAAAAAATAAAAAAAGGTTAAGTTTGATTCCCCTTATTAACAAAAACTAATAAACTAACAATTAATATTTGACTATTAGAGAAAAAAGAAGATATAGAGGCACCCTTCCTCATGCATCCCAAATAATTTTGGCAGGGTATAAATTCTTTGCTTTAAAGAAAGCACATCCATCTCTTATAGTCACCACCCATGGTTGGGTAAGTTAGAATGAGGAGCAAATGCAAGGCAGTGCTTTGAAACATCAAGTAGCTCAATTTCACACCAAGCCTTTTATTTTATCTATAACCTATGATGCCTATTTCCAAATTATCAAATTCATAAAATGTTTGGCTTTCAGTGATTTTATTAGTAGCTTTCAGATCACAAGATTCGCAACTGTAGCTTCGACGTATTGTGGAACACTTAATCCATAGTACATTTTTATTTCCAGAAACCAATTCTAGAACAATCGCTCCGGAACGTAATAAAATCAATTCCAGAATCAGTATTTTGGAATATAACACATATTCTATAATAACTACAAATTAAATGTATCGGAAAGGAGTAGTGCACTAATAAAGTGAAATATAACATATGGATGTCATATAAAAAAAATATTGTGCAATTAAATGAAATTTAAACATTACATAATAAAGTTCTAATAACATCTACAGAATATACATAGTTGAGTATTACAATTACATACTGTTTTTTTAATAGATGACATCAATAGCAAAACACTCGACAACACCCTCTTCCTTTAAACCATTAGAAAAGGTACATAACCACTCACAGTTTATTTAGGACTAAAAGAATTGACACAATTTTTTGACAACATATCAATTACGTACTCTAACAGGAACGTGGTTTCAAGAGAAGAGCAAACTCCAAACTGATATTCACAGAAATAACCATAACCATAAACACAATCAAAACGTCAACTTGAAACTTTCAAGATACATAAATAACCATCAAACTCTGAATTAGTGTCTTTAAGCTCCAAGTCCATTTTACTTAACTTTCTAATGGGCCTAGTATATAAAAGAACATATGCTAATAACTTGCTGCCATTTCTTCTTCACTCCTGCAAAAGAAAACATTAAAGGCTTACATTTGCACCACAAACAAAAAATCACCAGCGAAGAAATAGAGAACAGATTATTTACTCATTGTTATTTATGATTGAAGGACAACATTATACATACAAATATATAATCCACTAAAATACATGCAATCTTCTGGAGAACATGCAAAAAGTAGAGAAAACAAGAAGCATAGATAATGGAAGTTAACATACCTCGTCATCTCCACCATCTTCCTTCTTCTTCTTGAGACGGGTAGTACCACCTTCTTTCGTGATGGGCAGTTTCATTGCTCCAAAGGGAGTGTCAACATCAATATGTCCTTTAAAAGTGTAGCCTGTCCCCCTTCCTCTAATCATGTCCCAAAGTGCAGAGCCAAAATCCTTAGGCCTGAAGGTAATTGGAACCTCAATGTCACTAATCCCACTTTTCACGAGCTTTGCGGATTTGGCAAGTTCTGCTCCTCCAATGCTAACATCACCAAGCCAGACCTCATAATCAAGAGCATTGAGGCCAAGGTCAAAGTCATTCTTGTTGTCCAACTTCAAATGAAGAATAGCCACTGTCTCTTCAAAAGAAAACCTCTCAAATTGAATTTTATCGAGATCAATATCAGGCTTGTATGGAATAGGGATTTCTCCAGTTTTCTCCAAAGGTAGAGTGAGCCTTCCAAAGACAGGAACATCCACAATGAGATCAACCTTCACCCTATAAGGAATGATGCTTCCTGGTTTAATATCATCATAGGTATTCCTTATGTCATCATAAATCAAAGTAAGAGGAATCTTGACTGTCTCCTCTCCATGTGCATGGATTGTGCCCGAATCCGGTATCAATCCTGAAACTAGTTTCCTCCCATCACTCTCAACCAAGTAGTTTATGTCAATTAGGGGAATTGGCACCGGATTCGGGTTCTTTATAAGAACATCAACAACTAGCTCTGCCTTCTCAAGATTAATTGATGGAATGTGTATCACTGTGACATCTGCAGTTGGCTTCCCAAACCCAACTGCTCCCTCAATCTTCTCACCAATGTCTTGAATGAAATCCTTAACTGTATCAAGAAATCCACCCTTCTCATGTTCTTCCTTTGGCTTTTCATCATCCTTAGCACCCCTTTCCACCACTTCTGGCTTATCAGATGTAGACATATCTAAATACTAATTGATAAAGCAAATTAGTTGGGCAAGATCCAACCACAACAAATCAAAGAAAAAAAAATGTTACAACTTAACTTTGTCTGCAACAATCAGGATCATTATTCACAGTACAAAATTAAAAACTTTTTACAAAAACATTTTCTATTTTCATAGTTTAAAACATTTACTTTGTTTCCAGTTTACAAATATATACAATAATTGGTAAAAGAAACATGAAAATGCTTCTTTTTTTTTTTTTGCTGATATTTGAAAAATGGAACAAACAAAGTAAAAGCAAGTACTATTTTTGTAATTATTTATGACAATACAAATAGAAATAAAAGGCATGTTCTATTTCTTGATTACCAGTTTCCAAAAATGCATCAAAACCCATGTCGGGATTATACTAAAGTTAACAATTTTCCCATGTTCTTTCTTATTTCTCAATGGATTCTCCACTGATCAAAATGAAGGGTAACCAGAATCAAAATACCACAACTTAATCGATGATCACATTCTAAGACACCAACCAACAAAAATCCAAAACATAAAGTGCAAAATTGTTCCAAAGCAACCATGGTAGAATTGGTCTATAGGGAGATCCTAACACAGAAAAATAACAGTAAAACAAAGGAAAACATCAGAGTGAATGAAGAAGTACCTTAGATCAGTGATGATTGAATTGAAACTTAGGAAAAGGGAGAAAGAAAGAGAGGTGCTTATGACAGTAAATAAAATGAGATCAAGCTTTTGAAAGCCATTAGTCCATCAACCGTCAAGATTTTGCCACATTACGTATGACGAATAATAGCCGTTGATGAAAATTGTAGGTTTTTGTTTTTTTTTTCTCATAAAAAAATTAAGTTATAGTGATATTACCCGATACCGCAGGAGGCGTGGTACTTGTATGGACCATAGTGTTGCTGTCGATCAAATCAATGATGGAATTCGCTGAAAACGATGTCGTTAAGGGAGAGGAATTGCGCCTTGTATTTTTGCAACTGTTTTATTTTTTCATTCTTTTTTCTTCTTTTATTATATGAAAAATAATGTTGTCTTAAAAAGATAAGACCATACAGACAAGACCATACAGACAAATGTTTTTCTTATTTCTTTCCAGAGATAAAAAATAAAGAACAACTAACATTAGAAAATGTTTTCTTACCCACGGGAAGTGTCTGGTCCAAGATTTTTTTTAGTTTATTTGAATTTTAAATGTTGGTTTTTCATGTTTAATTTAGGTTAAAATAAATTTTAGTCCTCTTAATTTTTCAAATAATAATTTTAATCTCTTGAATTTTAATTATAACATTTTATTTTTCTAGTCTTATGTATTGGTAATTTTGGTCCTAGCCTCCAGATAAATTTTTAATAAATAATTATGATTAATTGAATTATTAAGTTAATTATAAATTAATCAAAATTATTGATTATTAAAAATTGAATAAAAATTATTAATCCTAATTTTCTACACCATTGTGCTTCTCCTTTTCTCTACAAACACTTCTTCTACCTTCGCATATTTTATTAAGGTTTTCTTAATGATTAATTATTTTTATTTAATTTATAATTAATTTAATATCTCTGATAATCATCATTATTAGTTACTAATCCCCTTCATCTCAAAACTTTCTCAAAGTCTTCAATCAAGGGACTTAGATAAACATCGATGTCATTTCCTAGTTGTCCTAACCTTGAAATCATCATAGATAACATCATGTATTTTCGCTCCATGCAAAACCAAGGAGACAGGTTGTAAATTACTAGCAAAACATGCCATGAATTGTTATTAGTGCTTAAATTTCCAAAGGAGTTCATTCCATCAGTGGCAAGTCCAAGTCTGAGATTTCTTGTCTCTTTCTTGAAATCTAGATACAAACAATTAATTTTCTTTCATTGCAAAGAATCAGTCGAATGATGAAGCGTTCCATCACAGTTTCTCCCATCTGCATGTCATGTAAGGTCTTTTGGGTCATCTCTATTAGCAAACAATCGCTTAACCTTGAAATGATAGAAAGATACCATAACAACTTTGTTAGGGGGCCTTTCTTTGTCCTTTCATCACTACCACACTTGTCATCCTTCACTTTGTACCGTGATACCCCATACTTAGGTATTTATGCATTTCTTCAAACTCATCTCTATACAATATATATGCAATCATTAGGACATGCATGAATTTTCTGATACTCCATACCCATTAGACACAATTTATTCTTTGCCTCAGTAACTTTTTTGCAACGTGTTTTCTTCTGGAAGCATACTCACTACCTTAAGCAATGATGTGAAGCTTTTATCACTCCACCTATATTTGGCCTTCACATTAACTAGACTTAACACCGTTGACAATAGTGTCAATGACTTCTTGCAGCCCGGATATAAAGGATTCTTCCAATCACTTTCCAATGTATCATATAAAGGGGCCTATGTTTTCTGAAAAGACTCTTGTCCAAGACCACAAATCATATCCTCTAATCGATCTCCCATTTCTACATTAAGCTACTCAGTTTGGGACCCCCTTTGCATGTTTGTCAAATCACCATGCCATATCCATGTTATGTAATTCTTTTTAATTCCATCACAGAGAATATGTTCCCGTATGTCATCTACCATTTGTCATCTCTCATTCAAACAATTAATACAATCACAAATATTTCCCATCCTCATTAGTCGAGTTCTTTCCAAGGAAAATTCCATGAACTATTCAACCTCATTCTCATGTGCAGGGCTCAAACAACTTGCATTCATCCAACTTCGATCCATCATTCCTCTTCTATGAGTTGCTTAAAGTTATTCCATGCACGAAGATCTCAATTTTTTCATTAAAGGTGTGGCACTATCCCATTTAGGAAGACATTTTTCTATACTTGATTCAAACACATAGGTTAAGTATCTTTTCTTAGATTTGATGAAATTTGACTGCATTTTGCATTGATATCCAAGTATACAACATGAAAGCGGTGACATCAATTCCACCAAAATCAAGTATGCACCCAAAGAACAAAGCGAAATGCACTATACCAAAATTTCATCAAATTTAAGAAAAAAATACTTAACCTATATGTATGAATCTAGTATAAAAAATGACTATTTCCAAAACTGTCCAAATAGACAATTCAAGATTTAATACAACGATTAATCCAAATTGTCCATATTAATCATTGTATTGAATCTCAAACGGAAAAATAAGGTTCACTCATAATGAACATAACTTGTATATAAAATAATAGTCATTAATAGAACAAAGAGATACATTAAAATAATCATACACCATACACAACTTTTATCAACTAATTTCAACCTTGTAATAAGCACAAAAGTGTCAACATTATTTTGTCAATTTCCTGTGTGGTCCTTTTACTTATGTGAGGACTGATTGAGTATTTTTAGTTTAATATTTTTCTATTATTCTTAGCTTATTTGACTTCTCGTGGACTTTTATTTTTCCTTTCTAATTCAGTTTTTGCCTTAGGCAAACAAGTGGACTTAATTGATAATTGTTGCTTATTTTCGAAGCTTTTGCTTACTTGACCTATCTTCCTTGTACAGGACCTAGAGAGCTCTACAGAAATCTAAATGATGCATATGAGTAGTCCCTGGAAAGATAAGGAAAAGATCTACAATTTTCTCAAAAGATAACCCGAGGCCACTTCTATCATTTTGAGGGTCATTTTAGGCTTGGAAGTCAAATCATTGCACTTGAATTTTGGGCTGCAAAATTGGTGTAATTAGTTAGATTAGTTGGACTTATTTATGGCCCATCCTTTTCTACTGACTCAGTCACTATATTTTAGTAATTTTAG
The DNA here is from genome assembly GCA_013407115.1 of Glycine latifolia. Classification (NCBI taxonomy): domain Eukaryota; kingdom Viridiplantae; phylum Streptophyta; class Magnoliopsida; order Fabales; family Fabaceae; genus Glycine; species Glycine latifolia. Next base: position 4,678,090 of record CM023953.1, read on the forward strand.
TTATTTGGATGGACACACTTCATTTTAGCACAAACACATTTTGTAGTGACGTTTAGAAGTTTTTAGAATTAAAACATTTTCTCTTAACTGTTCTTCCTTGTTCTTCATTTTCATTTTTGTTCTTCCATTTTCTTGCACTAATTTCGTGGGGCTTTCATTGATGATGATCATGAAAGGCTAAACAATCAATCAATCCAAGGATCCAAGCCCAAACAAGGAGAATTTGAGTTCTGGTTTGGTATTTCAAATTCTGTGTGAATGTTCACTTTCTTCTTCAATCTTCTATTCAATTTTCATGATTATGAATGTATTTAGGATTGAAAACGAATTAGGTTGTGGATTCATTTCCTAATTTTGAATTTTAATAACAGATTCTTTGGATGATATTTCAATTAGGTTTGTGGTTTCAATTAATTTAGGGCTTAATTCGATTGAATTGCTTCTAATGAAATTGAATGAACTTTTACAACAAAATCATTATCTGAGAACTATGATAATTCGTATTGCTTGGTTTGGTGAATTTGATTGATGCTTTTTAATCTGTTTTAGAATACCTTTTTATCAATTCTGTTAGTTTCTATTTTGCTATGTTTTTCTGCAATTTTTATTCAAGCATGCAAACTGTTCGATAAAAATCCTCCTATGATTTACTAGTGAATTGAAGTTAGAACCATATTGATTGTGTCTCTGAGTCGACCTAGCTTAATCATGTGCTACAGAATTAGCGTAGTTTAATTGTTTTGAAGCGATACGATATCGATTATCAAAACTAGCGTTGTTGCCAGGGGCACAGTTCATTGTGTGCTAACTTTAATTCACTCATAATTAGATAATAGCATTAGTAAAATATAAAAGAAAAAAATAATATTTACATTCACTGCATATTTACATCCTGCTGCACAATTGCACTTTGTTACATATTTTCCTTATTTCTGTTGGTTGTTATGAAGTTTCTGTGAGGTGCTGGTGCAAAATAGCGAAAAAAACAGAGGAAAACAGAGGGAAAATAGAGGAAAAAATAGAGGAGTAGTAAGGAGAGATTTTGTGTAGTGTAGTTGTGTTTGTTGTGGAATTTGCTGTCCAAAATTTTTCGATTCTATGGAGTTTTACTGTGAAACTTGGTTTCTAAAGTTTACCCCCCATTCTAAGCAAAAGTAACCCTTAAAAGGGTTAGGTGTGGGTTAAAATTGGCAAATTCGACTTCTAAGTAGGAGTCTTAACACCGTTTTAACAATTAGTATAGGACATTCTGGTCATTTCACAGCAAACTATCTCAGAATGGACTGAAATTTTTCCAGAATGTGGAGAAAATTAATACATCATTTTGACCTATGAGGGACGAACACGGTCATCTGGGGTCCAAATTTCCAAATTCGATGATCTAGACCACTTTTGAATTTATTTTATATTTTCATGATTTTTAAAAATCAACAAAAAAATTACAAAAATTAAGCATGATTTATAGATATTTACTGTGGTGTTTTTAAATTTTTATAAAATTGTTTAAGACATTTTTCCATTTTCTATTTCGTTTCAGCAGATATTGCGAATAGTGTCCTGATAGAGTAGCTGTCTGACATTTCTGTGATTTCTGTGTTTTTGTCCCTTATGAGTTGAACTGTGCATGACTAGGTCCACACCAACTGAGTTGCATTCATATGATCCTGAGATAGATAGGACATTTCACAGATTAAGCAGAAATAATATTAGTCTAGATGAATTTGATAGTGTAGTCCTAGATAGTAGTGTAGTGTTTTCTAAGTCTTCTGTTTCTGAGTCTATTTCCAATTTTGCACATCTTGATTCTAAATTTTTGTTGATACAATGGCTGATAACTGAAAATGATATGAATACTTCACACTTAACCAAGAGGGGGGGGGGTGAATTGGTTAGACCTTGGTAAATCAAAATTCTTTAATTCAAATCAGAGTTTCTAAAAGGATCTTTATCACATTTCAAAACCAAGAAACCTTATTCAATCAATCAACTCAGCCCCTTAGACTTCAATGAATCAAAACTGATTAATCAAAGCACACAATGAATTAAGAAACAATTAATATGAGAATGAAAGATTCAGAAACAACACACAACCAATTTATACTGGTTCACTTCAAACACTATGAAGCTACATCCAGTTTCTTCCACTCAAAACTAGAGTGAAGTTCCACTATTTAATTTCTGTTCTTACAAGTAATCACAAGGTCTCCCTTTATCAACCCTAGATAAAGTACAACAATCTAAAACACTATTAGATTACAAGAGACTAGAACCTGAGAACACTACTCAGTTCTACCCCTAGAGAACCCCCTTCTCTAGTTGCAAGCAAGAACTCAATTACAATAGCAAATTACAAATCAAATTAACAAAACAAAAATTACACCCAGATTAAGGAGAGAGACAACCTGATGATCCAAGGTATGGAATGCAAAATGTGTTTACCAGAACATGTTGAATCTTTAAACCATAAGAAACATATCTTTCCTTAATCTTGAAATGGTTGCATGCTTCAAGAATGACTTAATATCTCATGATCAATGCAACAACTTGTATGATTGAATCAAACTCTCATTAAAGATGTTGTAGAAGCTCAGAAGACTCTTCTTGCTCAGAAAAATCGAATGGGTATGTGTTACAAGAGTTTTTGAACCAGTTGAGCAAGAGTCTTATTTATAACAAAACATTTTAACCGCACGTAATCGATTAAACCGCACAAATAATCGATTAAACTGCACTGTGTAATCGATTAAAATTATGTTATAATCGATTAAAATGTTCTTAGCTTTTCTGGGTTGGAATTATGATCAAGATAATCGATTATATCAATTGGTAATCGATTATTACAGTCTAAATATATTTTTCCAACGCTTGTTTAATCGATTACAATTTCTGGTAATCGATTAAGCCAGTTCAAGTAGATTTTCAAGAAAGCTTAGATAATCGATTACGAACTCTGGTAATCGATTATGCCAGTGCAGTTTGGTTTTTGAAAAATGAAATATAATCGATTACGAATTCTAGTAATCGATTAAGGCAGTTCAATGTGTAAAACAGATATACGCATGTAATCGATTACAGCTTTAAAAGAATCGATTAAACCAGTTCAACTATGCATTTCATTTAAAACAAAGCTTAAATAATCGATTAAAACGATACGGTAATCGATTAAAGTGTTCTAAAAAGCTTTTCCAGTTACAACAAAGAACATAATAATCGATTATATGCTTATGGTAATCGATTATTACAGTGAAGAACACTTTTACTGAAAAACCTTTGAATTGTTTAAAGCACTTGGTTGTTTTGAAAAACTTATTGATTTTAGTTTGCTTATTTAGATGATTATGCAATGAATGAATGTCATGCACTTGGATCACCATGATAGCTTTTCTCTTACACAAGTTTAACACTTAATATATCTTCAAGTTGGCCTTTGCATGTTTGAAAGCTCAAAATCAATTCCCTTTAAGTAGCTCCCCCTAAGTCCAACAATAACAACCTAACTCTTAAGGAATTGGCTACACCTGATGTTGTTTACCAACCTTGGTGTATTCAATATCCTAAGACTGAAGTTAGTTATGAGCTAAAATCTGGACTGATGCATTTGCTTCCAAAGTTTCATGGTCTTGCAGGTGAAGATCCACACAAGCATCTTAAGGAGTTTCATGTAGTGTGTTCCACCATGCAACCACATGACATTCATGAGGATTATGTCAAGATGAAGACATTTCCATTCTCTTTGGATGGTGTGGCCAAGGACTGGTTGTACCTTCCACCAGATCCTATCAACACCTGGACAGATATGAAGAGAAGATTCTTGGAGAAATTCTTCCCTGCATCCAGAACAGCTTTCATCCGGAAAGAAATTTGTGTTATAAGGCAGCTACGAACCTGGAGAGACATTGTATGAGTACCTGGAAAGATTCAACAAGCTGTGTGCTACATGTCATCACCATCAAATCAGTGAGCAATTATTAATTCAATATTTTTATGAAGGTTTGATATTGATAGGCAGGAGTATGATAGATGCAGCTAGTGGAGGCACTTTGATGGACAAGACTCCTTTTGCTGCAAGACAGTTGATTTCTAACATGGTAGCCAATTATCAACAATTTGGTACTAGAGGTGCTGCAACAAGCAAGCCTGTTGCCATTGAAGTTTTTGTTTCTATGGTTGCTGATAATTAGAGGTTGGAGAACAAACTGACAGAGTTGACATCCCTTGTGAGACAACTTGTTGTTGGTCAACAGCAGAATGTGATGGCAGCCAATCAAGCAAGGCTGTGTGGTATCTGTTGTGCCCCTGATCATCCAACAGATGCATGTCCCACTCTACAAGAAACAGAACAAGTTGTCGAAGTTTCTGCCTTACAACCTGGATAGCCATTTAGACCTCAACAACAGCAATATCAACCCTTCACCAGCAAATACCAAGCTTATCCGTTCAGACAACAGCCACAGTTCCAGTAGCCTGCACCTGCACTTGCACCTGTACAACCTGTGCAGACCAGTTCAGGACCTTATTTGGAGGACTTGATGAAGTAAATGACAACCACCAACATTCAGTTTCAACAGAATGTCAGCGCCATCATCCAAGACCTGCAGACTCAGATTGGACAGTTAGCTACAACTTTCAACCAGATTCAACAACAAGGTTCTGGAAACATTCCAGCACAACCAGTTATTAATCCAAAGAATGTGAGTGCTATTACCTTGAGGAGTGGCAATGAGCTTCCAAATGCTGGTGCTAAAATTGATGATGGTGCCAAAACAGATTCTGCACCAAAACACATTCCTCTACCTTTTCCTTCTAGATCCATTTCTGCAAAGAAAGTAGAGTTTGGTTCTGATCTGCTTGAGACTTTCAGGAGGGTGGAAGTCAACATTCCCCTATTGGATGCCATCAAAAAGATTCAAAATATGCAAAGTTCTTGAAGGATTTGTGCACCCACGAGAGGAAACTGAAGGGAAATGAACTAGTAAAGGTGGGTAGAAATGTATCTAAACTTATACAGGGTAAACCTGTTGATGTCATTCCACTATCCACCTTGCCACAGAAGTGCAAGGATCCTGGCACTTTCACTGTCCCTTGCACCATTGGAGATTATACTTTTGCAGATGTCATGTGTGACCTTGGAGCCTCCATTAATGTGATACCCACATCAGTCTACAGATCATTACATCTTGGTGATTTGAAACCCACTGGTGTTGTCATTCACTTAGCCAACAGGAGTGTTGCGCTTCCACTTAGACTTATTGAAGATGTGCTGGTGCGCGTTAATAATTTGATTTTTCCTACAGATTTTTACATACTGGATATGAAGAATGAGTCTTCCAACCATAGTTCCACATTGATCCTAGGGAGACCATTCTTGATGACAGCCAGGACCAAAATTGATGTGTATGTAGAAACTCTTTCCATGGAGTTTGGTGATGACGTTGTCCAGTTTAACATTTTTGAGGCTATGAGACATCCTGTAGAAGAGCATCCTATCCTTCTTCTTGATATCATTGATGTTGCAGTAGATAGTGTAGATATTTCTGATTTACTTTCTAATTTTTCTAATTTTGATCTTGGTTCTTGTAATTATACCTGTGATGATTCTGCTGTTGTATGTAGTATTTATGCAGAGATTTCCTCCGCACTTGACTATGATTGTGTTGCAGATATAGGTACAGGTGTTGATTCTCCTATCTTCCTTCCCTCAGGCACCAACCTTTCCTTGCCTTCCACCATTCAGCCACCTTTCTTGGAGCTGAAGTCACTACCTGGGCACCATAAATATGCATATTTAGATGATGCTCAATAGCTTCCAGTCATCATATCTAGCCGCCTGTCACTTGAGCATGAAGAGAAGTTGTTGCATGTTTTGAGAAGCCACAAAAAGGCCATTGGATGGACACTTGCTGACCTTCCTGGAATAAATCCTTCCATCTGCATGCATCGGATACTCTTAGAGGATGATTCTAGGCCGGTGAGGCAGCCACAGAGGAGACTGAATCCCACTATTCTTGATGTGGTGAAGAAGGAAGTGATGAAGTTATTAGCTATAGGGATTATCTATCCCATTTCAGATAGCACTTGGGTTTCACTTGTCCAAGTGGTCCCTAAGAAGTCGGGTATCACTGTTGTGAAAAATCAGGATAATTAGTTGATTCTGACTAGAGTAGCCAACAGTTGACGAGTTTGCATTGACTACAGGAGACTTAACTAGACAACTCACAAGGACCATTTCCCTTTCCCCTTCATTGACCAAGTTTTGGAGCGGTTGGTAGGTAAATCACATTATTACTTTCTTGATAGTTTTTCTGGTTACATGCAGATTCATATTGCACCAGAGGACCAATATAAGACCATATTCACTTATCCATTTGGCACTTTTGCCTACACTAGGATGCCCTTTGGCCTATGCAATGCACCTGCTACCTTCCAAAGGTGCATGGTGAGTATCTTTTCTGATTTATTAGAGAGTTGCATGGAGGTGTTTATGGATGATTTCACTGTTTATGGTTCCTCTTTTGATGCATGTTTGGATAGTCTCTCTAGAGTTCTTGATCGATGTATTGGGACTAACCTTATTCTTAGCTTTGAGAAATGCCATTTTATGGTACATGAAGGTATAGTCTTAGGGCATTTGGTCTTTAGTAGAGGTCTTGAGGTTGATAAAGCTAAGATTGATGTTATTACTTCTTTACCTTACCCCGCTTCTGTGCGGAAAGTGCATTCTTTTCTTGGACATCCAGGTTTTAGGAGATTCATCCAGGATTTCAGCAAGATTGCACTGCCATTGTCCAAGCTTCTCCAAAAGGACGTAGACTTTATGATTGACCAGCCTTGCAAAGAGGCATTTGAGGAATTGAGGAAGAAGCTTACGACCTCCCATCATGCAGCCACCAGATTGGGAACTTCCCTTTGAGCTCATGTGTGATGCCTCTAACTATGCACTTGGGACTGTGTTGTCAAAGAAAGTTGATAAACAATACCATGTCATTGCTTATGCTTCATGTACTTTAGATGCAACCCAAGTTAACTACACCACCACGGAGAATGAGCTTTTAGCTATTGTTTTTGCTTTAGATAAATTTTGATCTTATTTGCTTTGCTCCCATATCACTGTCTTTACTGACCATGCAACTTTGAAGTACCTACTGAATAAGCCTGATGCTAAACCTAGATTGATCAGGTGGATGCTTCTTCTTTAGGAGTTTGATATTGAGATTAAAGACAAGAGTGGTACGAAAAACTTGGTTGCTGATCATTTGAGCAGGATTAAGGGACCTGTTGAATCCTTTCCTATTAGGGATAATTTCCCAAATGAGCATTTGATGCACTTGCATTCATCACATATCACCCCTTGGTTTGTTGACATTGTGAATTTCATTGTTGCATCTGTTGTCCCACCTCATGCATCTAGGTCTCAAATAGATAAACTTAAGAGTGATGCTAAATTTTATGTGTGGGATGATCCTTATTTGTGGAGGTTTGGTAGTGATCAATGTTGGATTCAGGGGGAGCTACTTAAAGAATGCAAAGGAACTTTGATTCAAGCATTGATTTTGAGCTTTCAACATGCAATGGATGCCTTGAAGTCAATTCAGTGTGAAATGTGTAAAAGAAAAGCAATTTTGGTGATCAAAGTGCATTGCATTCATTTAATCCATAATTAACTTAATTGGTTTAACAAAAATCACAAGGCTTTGATAAATTGACTAAAGTTTTAAAATGATTCAATTGTTTTTGGAAAAATGCAAAGTCTACTGTAATAATCGATTACTTAAGCATAATAATCGATTATCTGCTTCGTCTTCATTTCTGGAAAAGCTTTTATGAACACTTTAATCGATTACCACTATTTGTAATCGATTACATAAGCTTCTAAGAAAAGGATGCTCCACTGGAATAATCGATTACCAGGATTCGTAATCGATTACACAACGTTTTGAGAAAATCATGCTGCACTGGAATAATCGATTACCACATTTCGTAATCGATTACGCAAGCCTTTTAGAAAACACACTGCTACTGGAATAATTGATTACAGCTCGAAATAATCAATTATTTTGCTCATTATTAAACCCAGAAAACTCATGAACAGTTTAATCAATTAAAGTGGTGACTTAATCGATTACATAAGTGTTTTAATCGATTAAAATGGTGATTTAATCGATTAAAAGCAGTTATAAAAATCTGTTATAAATAGAACTATGGCTCAACTGCTTTTCTAACTTCGTGGAACATTACCCATTCGTATTTTCTAAGCTTAAACAGTCTTTTGAGCATTCTTAAGTGTTTTCTAAGGGATAAATTCTTTCTTGCTCCATTGTGCTTTAATCATGAGTGTTTGAGTCATTCTTGGAGCTTGAAACCTTTTCAAGATTAAGGAAAGTTGTGCTATTTGATTTGTAATCATTCAACCTGAGCTGGTAACTTCATTTTACATTGCATCATTGGATCATCAGGTTGTTTCTCTCCTTAATCTGGTTGTAATTTTCATTTTGATTTTTCTTTGTGAATTGGCTATTGTAATTGAGTTCTTGCATGTATCTAGAGTAGGGTTCTCTAGGTGAAAGAACTGAGTAGTGTTCTCAGGTTCTTGTCTCTTAGAATCTAATAGGGTTTTAGATTTTTGTACTTTATCTAGGATTGATAAAGGGAGACATTGTAATTGATTGTAAGAACTGAAAATTATAATAGTGGAACTCTAACCTAGTGTTGGTTGGAAGAAAACTGGATGTAGCTTCTAGTGTTGAAGTGAACCAGTATAAATCTGATTGTGTCTTGCTTCTCTATCCCTTAACTCACTATATTCATTGTGTTCTTGATTAAATTACTAGACCAATTATATCAGTTTTGATTCATTGAAATTCCTTGGGGCTAAGCTACTTGAATGAATAAGATCTCTTGGTATTGAAAAGTGATAAAGATCCTAGAATCTCTTATTTTGATTAAAGAAATTTTTAATTTACCAAGGTTTAACCAATTCACCCCCCCTCTTGGTTAAGTGTGAGATATTCATGTCATTTTCAATCAAGTGATCCGTAGGTGTGTGCCAGATCATGAAATTCAGTCTATTCTTCAGTTTTGTCATGGCACACCTACTGGCGGTCATTTTGGTCCTCGACGGACCGCTAGAAGGGTATTGGACTGTGGGTTCTATTGGCCCACTTTGTTTAGAGATGCTCTTCACTTTACCACCACTTGTGAGCAGTGTCACAGAGCAGGAGGAGCCATTACACGTAGAAATGAGATGCCTCAGCAGCCCATTATTTTTTGTGAGATTTTTTATGTGTGGGGTATTGATTTTATGGATCCATTTCTTGTTTCTCATGGTTTTTTATATATTCTACTTGCTGTCGATTATGTTTCTAGATGGGTTGAAGCTAAGGCCACTAGAACTAATGATTCTAAAGTTGTTGTGGATTTTGTGAGATCCAACATTTTTTGCAGGTTTGGTGTACCTAGAGCCATTATCAGTGACCAAGGGAGCCATTTCTGTAACAGGTCATTGACATCCTTGCTTCAGAAGTATGGGGTTGTGCATAGAGTTGCTACAGCTTATCATCCCCAAACTAATGGGCAAGCAGAGGTTTTTAACAGAGAGATTGTTAGACTCTTGGCAAGCGTACCAATTGTAGTTGCAGGTTACATAATTTATAAAAGATCGTCTCCGCAGGGACTTGAGTTACTCAGTTAATTTAACTAAAAATAACAGTTTAATAGTTATGTACAACAAGTATGGTCGAAGTTGGATGGTTTTGTGGAAATAACATAAATAGTGCATCGAAAATTAAAGAAATAATGGAACTAATAAAATGAAATTAATTGAAGAGAACGTAGGATTGAGTTTCATCATTCATACCCTAAATATTCAATTAATATTACCATGTATAAATCATTTTCTATCATTACTGATGCACATATTAATCCACCTTGAATTGATCCCTCGCATTCAAGAATCCTAAGGATATTTACCGAATATCGATCCCTCGCATACGAAGTAAATAACCCTGCATTACAATCATAATCGCGTGCTATTTGCAATCTAAACGTTATGCTCTATTCCTAGCAACGTAACGTAAATAGTAAAATCATTCAGTTCAAATCGTAAGAGTACTTTCCAGTTAAACTTAGAATCCAATTTTATGAAACTAGTGATCAAGTAGAATCAAGCATTAAGAATAGAATGAAATCACCAGAATGAGTAGAAAAGATTCATATATATATCAAATATTAAAAGAGATACATAAGGATACAAAAGATTTCATCCAATCCTTAGGAGAAACTAACCGATCATGGTGCAAAGCAAGAAATCAACATAAGAAATGACTAAGGTAGCGATCCCCGGCCCGTTCCTGCAGAGTTTCCACTCCTTTTCTCTCTTCTCTCACCTCTCTCTAAGCTACCTAAGGTGTTTCTCACGTTCTCCCTCCAAAATCATGTTTTTAACTTCACTTTGCATCCCTATTTATAGGAGGGGGAAGCTGCTGAAGTCCACTCGCCCAGGTGAGCGTTTTGTGCTTGTTTAACTCGCCTGGGCAAATTTAATGCCTCTTGCTGATGTCCCCACTCGCCCAAGCGACCAGAATGCACATGAATCACTCGCCCAGGCGAGTTAAAGCTTCAATAAGTTGGCCTGGGCGAGTTCTGGGTCATTTTTGCTTCAGGAAATGTCTTTTTTGCCCTTTTTTGCCTTTTGGTTTGCTTTGGATGCCTTGATACACTTGCTAACTATTAAAATACCAAAGATGATTGGACTAATCTTCCAAAAATATGAAAAACAACATTTACATCAGTACTAAATATAAATCAACTAGGTTTAGGGCAAGTTTATAAACAAATTTACTGAGATTAAAAGATAAGTGCCAGCATTGTAAGCCTGAATTTAACTAAAATATGGCACTTATCATAGATCAAGCAAGTGTTACAGAAGGCAGTGCAACTCAACATGAAGGATTGGAGCAAGCTACTTGAAGATGCTTTATGGGCTCATAGGACCGCTTACCGAACACCTTTGGGGATGCCTCCCTATAGGGTGATTTTTGGTAAGTCATGCCAACTTTTGGTGGAGATTGAGCATCGTGCTTATTGGGCGGTGAAGAGTTGTAACATGACATTTGATGAAGCGGGTATGGAAATGAAGCTTCGATTGCAAGAACTTGAAGAGATCCGCTTAGAATCCTGTGAGAACTCCAAGATTTACAAGGAGAAAGTGAAGAGATTTCATGACTCTAGGATTCTTAGGAAGGAGTTCCATATTAGGCAAAAAGTGCTATTGTTTAACTCTTGCCTCAAGCTTATTTCTGGTAAACTTCGATCTAGATGGGATGAACCTTTTGTTATTACTAATGTTTTTCCCCATGGTGCAGTTTGTTGCGACCACGGCAAGTGCACCGATCGTTCCAAGTAATAAAGTGATAAGAAAGTATCGTCTCCACGAGGATTGAGACACTAATATCAATTGTAATTTATAATTCTTAATATTGGAGAAGGAATAAATTTGTTGAAAGAATTGGATTGTAGTTTGAATTTAATGATTGTAACTAACAGAATATTAAAACAATGTAATTTAAATGTTGATCAAGACTTAAGAATAATTATGGCAAAGCACAATCACCGCAGTTCATTCTATGTACTTGAATTGATAATTTAACTTTATTTAATGTAATTATTCAGATTTATGCCTTTCTAATATAGCTAAACCCTGATTCCTTGGTCATTTAACCCTTTAACCTAATTTAAGAATCCTAATTCCTTAGTAATTCCCTTTAGATTAAGCATGAAGATAGCATAACAAGAATCTGCAGTCCTTTATCCCTATCCCTAGGTAATATCGCAACTGTCACTCTACTACGTTCAGAAACTAAAATCCCAATATTCCTATTGCGAATTATAGCCCTAAGTAATCTAATAGATTGATCAAGTCTAATTAGATATAATAATGGAAGAATAAAGTAGAGTAAAACATTATAAGAAACTTTATTAAACCCAATTCAAGAAACACAGAGTTCACATTGGCTTTTGGCTAAACCATAATTACAAAGGATTTAGCCAGACATAATGATGTCTGGCCTAATACAATGTGAAGAAAGGAGAAAAGGAAGAAGCTAAGGTATGCAGAGTCACAAACCCCTCAATGTTGCCTCCTTCTTGTTCTTCTTGGCCTTGAATCTTTTTCCTTTGATCTTGCCTCCTTTGCTCTGTTTTTCAGTGTCTAATTGATACCTAACGTGTCCTACCTAGGTTCTATTTATACCTAGGTTATAAAACCCTAAAAACCCATCATTCTTATGTTATCTTTAAGCTAATTCTGAAATCCCATAGCGCTCACGCGACTGGCGCGAGATCTGGCGCGATTGGCGCGAGACTCCAGTGTAGCTGGCGTGAATGGCGTGGACCTGGCGCGTTAGCGTGAAGTCCCAGCCTCAGTTGACTCTTTCTTTTGCTTCTTTTCTTGCTTTTCTTGACCCTAAACATCAAAATAGCATATAATCAATGATAAACATAAAAGTAATGAATTCTACACTTATTCTCACATTTATTCACTTTATTCTTCCTATTTTCCTAATAAAACTATCCTAAAAACTATATATGCTAACAGCATATCAAATAATTCCCAGATTTAGATATTGCTGTCCCTAGCAATAAAATAAAATTCAATTGTAATGGAAATCATATTCAACAGTCAAGCATATTATCACATACACAATCTCAGAACTATTCTGTTAAATGCAATTGAATTTCATGTGAAAATAACAAGAATACTCTTCAATTCCATCAATCATAGAGTCTTAACTTGATTACCCCTTACTGGAGGTATAAATCACTCATCACTTAAGTGTTTTGGGTAATTATAATCTCTCACTTCCTCCAAAGCTATAATACTACCATAAGCTTGACTATATTCTCAAATTCCTGAAAGTAAAGAATATGAATAAATGCAGAGTTAATCAAAAGGTCTTTTCAAGGTTGTAACTTGGTCTGGCTTCAGGTAGGAAGAATTTGGATAGTAGCTAGGTATTGAGATTGGATTCTTGTCAGAATTATTCAAGTCTACTTATCTAATCTACCTTTCTTATTCTTTTGCCTATCTTTATTCTTGTGATCTTCCTGTTCTTTATTTCTTCCATCTTCTCTTTTCTCTTATTTTTCCTTTTTTAACAACTGTGACAGGAAGAAGGAGGAAAATATATTTAGATTCCCCAGCTGGTATTTCAGACTTGTTACTTCCCAACTAGAAAGGCAGTGCAACTCTACTACTATATTATTCTCTAAATTCTGTCAGATATCAACTATGATTTTTCAAACTAATGCAAAATGCATTCCCCATTCCCAGATTTTAAACATTGCTGTCCCCAGCAATCACTATTCTGTTCAAGAGAAAATACATTGCTGCAAAAGAGAAATCATCATTATGCATCGCATTCATCCAACATAATTATTTAGGTAAAACCCAATTAAGCAAATTCAACCATATCCAAAATAAACAAACTAAATTGTGCCAAACAAACTGAAATTAAAAGTACAAAACCATTAAACAGAAAGCAATTAAAATGATTGTCCTTTATAAATTGTAATGTTACTCCTAATCCTCCATAGTATCATCAGCAGCAGCTGATGGCTGTGAAGGTTCAGGAGAAACCCATGGTATTGCTGGATCATGTGGCTGGTAAGGAGTGAATTCAATTGAGAAGTGTCTGAACAGGTCTTCCATCATCCTGTTTTGATGCTCCAAAAGTCTGTTTTGGGCTCTCAAATCAGAATGAATCTGCTGGTAGCTTGGAGAATCCTCATAAATCAATTCATGGCGTGGCCTTCCAGTAGCAGTAGATGACGATGCTTGTGGTGGTGGCACTGCTCTAACTTCAGGTTGAGGAATATCCGCACGCGGACTCCTCTCAGCAATCTCCTCAGGTGATAATTTTGAGGCTCTGATCAACTATTCCTGCCACTGAGTCTCTACTGCAGCCAGATATGTCTTGTGTGTCATGACAGATGCAGTTTTTACATCCATGGGTTCCTCATCAGGAATCTCTAAACCTGCTTTCATACAAAGCTGAGAGATTAGGGAAGAATGAGCAAGAAGAGACTTACTGCTACCATCATGTATCATATGCAATATCCTATCAGATAAGATACTTGCAATATCCAAATTGTCATCGCCTAGCAGCACATGTAGAAGGATGGCCCTCTCAACATTCATATCTGTAAGATTAGTTGATGGAATAATGGTGTGATTGTTGAACTGGTGCCAAAATTCTGCCTCTCCAGTCAAGTCTTGCTTCCTTAACTTTTCAAGAACATAGTCCATTCCTGACTTGGTCTTCCATGTGGTATACAGCCCTGTAATACCTCTTCTTATCTCATCTGCAATCTGAGGCATGTCATCTCTAAATATATTTTTGCTGCTAATAGGCTGCATCTTATAAAAGTTTGTCCTGAAGGCACAAGCTTGAAATGGATAATATGCAGTAGTTAAAAATTCCTCAATAGTGTTATGATTAAATGGAACCTCTACTCCTCGAACCCAGTTGACTCTGTCTCTATCTACATTTTCTCTATTGACATTGGCCAAGAACTCTTTTAAAATGGCACTGGAACTTGGTTCAGGAAAGCTAACCAAAGTCTGCCACTCCCTCCTGTTAATTACCTCCAAGATTGGTGAATCTTCAGGAAAGAATTCCCAATCTATCATCTTCTCCGGAATGACTTTCTTCGGAGCATACCAGTTCTCATACCTCTACTGACATTCGATTGTTCTGAATCTAAACTCGTCGAAGTCAGTAGTTCTTGCTCTCTTGGTGCCAGATGCAGCACCCTTCCTCTTTTCCTTTTCTACTTGCTTACCCTAAAACTCAGAAAACATTCATAACTATATGCAACGAATTCCCAGATTGCTTGCAATCATATCTAAAACATTTCTTTATTTCAGATTAATAATAGAAATTACCTCATATAGAATTATCATGTATACTTTGAACAAGCATTTAACAATTAATATCCAAATAAATCCTTCATCATAATTCCCAGATTTATTTGGTTCTATATGAATTAATAATAAATTCAGAAGGTGTACTAAGCATTCTTTTATCATTATAAGTGGAAATAAAATCCTTAAATAATTAACAACCATTCCCAGATTTTATTTCCATTCATGTTTAAATTAGCAATTGTGTTAAACCTTAGACACCAATCTAATCTATAAATAGCATGCATATATTAAAGATTCTCAAAGATTTGAACAATCCTTTAACCATCCAACAACATCTCATGGATATGCAGCTGGCACAGATGGCGCCAGTACCCGCGCGAATCGCGTGGGCTGCATATCATGAATACTCCTCAATTTCCAGGTGGCGCTGATGGTGCCAGCCCTCACGCGAGTCGCGTGGGCTGCAAAACCTGGTTGTTCAGACTGTTCCTAAGATTCTTGCATCAACTTCTATTAATCAATCTCACTAATACTCTTAACCACATGCTTTCTAATCTAAACATTAAAGAATAAACAATACAAAGATTAAGAATGAAAATGTGTACCTTATCCTTGGCCATTTGAAAACTCAAGACTTGAAAGAAAATCACAATGTGTTCAACAAGAAACAAAGATGAAGCTTCCCAATGTGTTTGCTCAGAAGTCTAATGCAATGGTGTGTGAATAAGGCAAGTGATACTTTGTATTTATAGGCTTTTAAAATGAGAAGGCTTAGGGTAGTTTTTATTTTGGAATCAGTTTCTGGCAGTTAAAAAGCTTGAACTTCCCTAAATGAAACTACCAATTCGTGGCTGCTGAGTTAAAGATAAGAAGTTATCTTTAAGGTTCAGTTATTTCAAATTTTAAAAGGCAGTTGCGAGTTTTCACGCGAGTCGCGCCACAGTCCAGTGTAGTTAGCGCGATCAACGCCATCCTGGCGCGACCAGCGTGGGTGTCCAATATAGTTGGCGCGATCAGCGCCAGTTGCTGAACTTGCTTTTTCAATTTTTTAATTTTATAACCTACGTTTACCTAAAACTTCCAAATTTAACTATGCTAACTTAAAAACATCTCAATTAATAATGCAATAATTAATTTCAAACAAAACCTATACTTAATTATCTAAAACTTAAATAATAATTCTACTATAAAACAATTAAAACCATAAAATTTCTTGGATTGCCTTCCAATTAGCGCTTTATTTAACGTCATTTAGCTTGACGCATCAAACCTTTTTAATCCTCATGTGAATTTAGTGGAATAGAAACAGTATGTCTTTCCACTTTACCTCCATAATAATGCTTCAATCGACATCCATTTACCTTGAAAGAACGATGACTATCCAATGGAGAAATTCCAATCGTTCCATATGGATAAACTTCACGTACAATGAATGGGCCAGACCATCGAGACTTCAATTTTCCTGAAAACAATCTTAAACGAGAATTATAAAGCAATACCTATTGTCCAAGCTCGAATTCTTTTGACCGGATCTTGTTGTCATGCCACTTCTTTGTCTTTTCCTTATATAATCTATCATTCTCATAAGCATTTAACCTGAACTCATCAAGTTCATTTAATTGTAATAATCTCTTATCATTTGCTTTAGAAAGTTCAAAGTTAAGAAACTTAGTGGCCCATATAGCCTTATGTTCCAATTCAACAGGAAGGTGACAAGACTTACCATATAACATCTGAAACTGCGACATACCTATTGGGGTCTTGTAAGCTGTTCTATATGCCCAAAGCGCATCATCGAGCTTCTTTGCCCAATCTTTCCTGGAACTTCCAACAGTCTTCTCCAAAATTCGCTTTAATTCTCTGTTAGAAATTTCAACCTGTCCACTGGTTTGCGGATGATAAGGTGTAGCCACTCTATGGGTAACTCCATATTTTGCAAGCAAATTTGAGAATTGTTTGTTGCAAAAATAGGCACCTCCATCACTTATGATTGCTCTTGGCACTCCAAAGCGAGTGAATATATTCTTCCTCAAGAAGTCAACAACTACTTTTGCATCATTAGTAGGTAAAGCAACCGCTTCTACCTACTTAGAAACATAATCTACTGCTACTAAGATATATTGGTTAGAATGTGACTTGGGAAATGGTCCCATGAAATCAATTCCCCACACATCAAACAGCTCTACCTCTAATATGTTATTGAGAGGCATCTCATCTCTTCGAGATATATTACCAGTTCGCTGACAACTATCACATTTTTCTACATAGTTTCTTGCATCTTTGAAAAGTGTAGGCCAATAATATCCACATTGTAATACTTTTTGTGCTGTCCTATTTCCTCCAAAATGTCCTCCATAATCTGAAGAATGGCAATGCCAAAGAATCTTTGGCACTTCTGGGCTAGCTACACATCTACGGATAACACCATCAGTGCATCTAAAATAAAGGAAAGGATTATCCCAAACATACCTTTTTGCATCATGAAGGAATCTTTTCTTCTGCTGCCAATTAAGACCTCCAGGTAAGATACCTACAGATTTAAAATTAGCCATATCTGCAAACCAAGGACCCATATCAATTACCATAATTACTTTCTCATCAGGAAAAGATTCATTAATAACCAATTCTGGTCCATCCTGTAACTCCTTCTCCTGAATCCTTGAAAAATGATCAGCTACTTTGTTTTCTACTCCAATCTTGTCCTTGATTTCCAAGTCAAATTCCTGAAACAAGAGCGTCCAACGCAATAGTCTTGGTTTTGCATCCTGTTTAGTCATTAAATACTTGAGAGCAGCATGATCAGTGTAAATAATAACTTTAGATCCTATCAAATAAGATCTAAATTTATCTAAAGCGTAAACTATAGCTAGCATTTCTTTTTCAGTAGTTGCATAATTAATTTGTGCTTCATTTAAAACCTTACTAGCATAATATATAACATGCAATAACTTGTTTTTCCTTTGACCAAGAACAGCACCAATGGCATATGCACTTGCATCACACATTAATTCAAAAGGTAAATTCCAATCGGGTGATGTTAAAATGGGTGCGGTAGTAAGTTTTTCTTTTAATACATTAAATGCATGACCTAAAAAACTTTAATGAACCTCCTATAAAAACCTGCATGACCTAAAAAACTTTTTACCCCAGTAGCATTAACTGGAGGAGGAAGTTTTTCAATCAACATCAATTTAGCCTTGTCAACTTCTATTCCTTTTTTAGAAATTTTGTGACCTAAAACAATACCTTCACAAACCATAAAATGGCATTTTTCCCAATTCAAAACAAGGGTTAATTCCTTTTAAGTCAGATATGGACCACCCAATTGCGGTCTTGTGCTCCTTAAGAACCTTTAACAGCTTCTCTTCTTCTTCTAAATTCAGTTCTTTGTTGATGATGACTGGAAATTTCTCATTCTCTTCTAAATATGCATACTTCAAATTATTAGGTAACTCCTTGAGTTCCATCTTGGGTGTTTCTTTCACAGTATCAGTTTCTTGCTTCTCTAACACTTCCATAATTGTCTCCACTTCCTTTGAGATTTCATCTGTATCTAATGCTTCGAGCTCCTCTCCTAACTTTTGGTCATCTATTTTATCTGTGTAAATCAATGTATCTAAAATATCCAATCTAAAACAATCATGTTTGTCAATAGGATGTTTCATCACATTAAAAACAACAGATTCATTATCCATTCTAAGCTCTAATTTTTCTTGTTCTACATCAATTAATGCTCTAGCAGTAGCTAAAAATGATCTACCTAATAACAAAGGTATTTCACTCTCACCTTCCATATCTAAAACAAAAAAATTTGCAGGAAAAATAAATTTATCAGTTTTTACCAAAACATCTTCAATAACTCCAGTTGGCTTTCTCATTGAATGATCTGTAAGCTGTAATGAAACTCTGGTAGGCTTCAGCTCGGTAATTCCTAATGACTTGCATAAGGATAATGGCATCAAGTTTATGCTAGCTCCTAAATCACATAATGCTCTTCCCACATCAACATTACCTATAGCAATAGGAATATTAAAACTTCCTGGATCCTTCCTTTTTGGTGGAAGCTTCCTCTGGATAATTGCGCTGCACTCTTCAGTAAGTGCTATTGTTTTACATTCCTGCAATTTATGCTTCCTAGACAATAATTCTTTCATAAACTTTGCATAGTTAGGCATATTAGCTAAAGTTTCAATAAATGGAATGTTAATGTGTAATTTTTTAAACATATCCAGAAATTTTGCATACTGTTGCCTCTGAGCTTGTTGTTTCAGCCTCATAGGATATGGTGGTTTTTCAAAACGAGAAAAATCCATTGGTTTCTTCTCAGGTTGACTTGATGGTGCTTTGACTACCTGTTCATCAGGAACTGTGGTATTCTTTTCTTCAACTTCTCTCTGAATCACATCAAGTTTTTCTGGAGATTTGGTGGCAAGTCCACTTCTGGTTGTAACTGCATTTGCTTGTTCCCTTGGGTTGACAACAGTGTCACTGGGAAATTGTCCTTGAGACCTTTCAGTCAATTGCTTAGCCAACTGACCAATTTGATTTTCAAGATTTCTGATAGAAGCATCTTGATTCTTATGATGAGCTCGAGTCTCGCTAATGAAAGCATTAGTCTCCTTGATGAAAGAATTAGTAACTTGAATGTGTTCAGTAGTAGTCTTGGATAGCTGCAACATAGCTTTCTCTAATTCTGATGGCTCCTTAGGTGGAATGGGTGGAGATTGCAGATAATTGTTGGATTTATAATCCAAACCTTCTCCTTGAATTCTTCTTTGAAAATTATTATTACCTGGAGCATAATTTGAATTCCTCTGAAAGTTTGACTGATTTCTCTGATCATACCATACTCCATTAACTTGTACTGGATCATCTCCCACTAAAGAAGGACACTCATTGGATTCATGCTCTCCTTGGCAGTATTCACAAGTAGGTAGCTGTGATATAATAGTTGAAGCTTGCGCTGCTGAACCTTGCATCCTGTCAATCTTCTCATTCAATCTTAATAATTGTTGCGACAAAAGTTTTTGTTCAGCTAACATTGCATCACTACTTCCTAGTTGGATAACTTCCCTCTTTGGTTGAACTTTGACACTCTCATTTTCATTACGAGCTAATGAATCAATTAATTCATATGTTTGAGTAGCTGTCTTCGATCTAATTGAACCTCCTGCTGCTATATTCACTATAAGTCTTGATTCTGGAGTCATCCCATTAAAGAATATGCATACCTTTCTTCCCA
>CM023953.1:4698354-4725959 GCA_013407115.1 Glycine latifolia
ACCTAGGTTATAAAACCCTAAAAACCCATCATTCTTATGTTATCTTTAAGCTAATTCTGAAATCCTGTAGCGCTCACGCGACTAGCGCGAGATCTAGCGCGACTAGCGCGAAACTCCAGTGTAGCTGGCGCGAATGGCGTGGACCTGGCGCGGTTAGCGTGAAGTCCCAACCTCAGTTGACTTTTTCTTTTGCTTCTTTTCTTGCTTTTCTTGACCCTAAACATCATAATAGCATATAATCAATGATAAACATAAAAGTAATGAATTCTACACTTATTCTCACATTTATTCACTTTATTCTTCCTATTTTCCTAATAAAACTATCCTAAAAACTATATATGCTAACAACATATCACAGTTGAGATTAAAAATGAAGTTACCAGCAAGGTTTTCAAAGTAAATGGTCACCAACTCAAGCTATTTCATGAGAGCCCGCTAATGAAGGAGGAGCTTGTGGAAGACATCTCTTTGGTCTTGCCAATTCTATGTGATGATGTGCCTTGAATAACATTTGGGGAGTTTCCTTTTCCCTTCTTTTATTTGTTGTCTCTTTGTTTGCATATTATTGCATGCTTACATTGAGGACAATGTGCATTTCAAGTGTGAGGTGAAGGATTACAAAATCTATTTTCTATTTACATTTCTGTTTATTTGTTTCTGTTTGTTGTTTACTATTTCTGTTTATTTTCTATTTATGTTTCTGTTTTTACATGCTGTCTATGTTCTGTTTTCTGTTTTAGTTTTTGAGTGTGTATGTTGTTTCTATCTATTTTCTATTTTATCTGTCTATTTTCTATTTTCTGTTTCTGTTTATTTTTGTTATTGTTTCTATTATTGTTTTGTTGTGTTTGTTTTGTTTTGTTCTGTCTGGTAAAATAAAAATTAGAATTTAGGCACTTTTTCATGTATTTCATAGGATTTCTAACTTGTATAATTTGTGAGAAATGTACTAATTTTTGTTGGAATGAAATGTTTCATGCTTGATGTGAATCATTGTTGCAATTGTTAAAGTGATAAGTAAGCTTGAGAAATAGAATTTAAGATGAATCATGTGTGATAAAATTATGCCTTGTGAGTTTTTGGGCCTTTGTGGATGAATCACATTATTTCATTCATGTTCTTTCATGTGTGATTTCACCCTTGTGCTAGATTACTCTATGTTTTGTCTTGCCTCTTTTGACATTCCTTGTTGCACATGCTTTGATTGAGATGATTTAGGCCTTCTTTCTTTTATCCACTAGCCAAATAAACTATCCTTGCATTGATATCCATTGCTACCCTTTTTGAGCCTTTAAACTTTTCTTTCTTGTGTACCTCATTATAAAAAAAAAATGGAAAACCAAGTTATCCTAACTTTAGGGAGAAAAGGGGCCTTGGAATTGTTTTGGGAGTGGGTTTCAAACAAGTGTGGGGTATTTTTATTTTTTTTGATTTGGAAAGAAAAGAAAAGAAAAGAAAGAGTTTACAAAGCAAAAGTTTAAAGAAGAAAAATGCATAAACAAGGAAAAAGAAAAGCAAAGAAAAAGAAAAAGAAAATGCAATAAAAGTTGTTGTGATTCATTTTCATCCTTATAAGTTCTTTGTTTCTACCCCTCTTTATACTTGTTGGTTTACTCTCCATTGCCCCTCTTTTCTCTTAGTTTTAGCCTAAATATCCTTTTCTTATCCACCTTTTACCCAAGCCATACATTACAAGCCTATAAAGTCCTTTTGATCTTTTGATGCATGTGTATTTCAAGTTGAATGAATTAGAGTCTTGTCAAAATTTTGATGTGCTAGTTACATGTGGTGTTTAAGTGTAAACATAAACTCATACACATTAGAAGAGGTTAAGTGTTGCTCGTTGAGAGATTTCTATCACCTTGGTTCGTTCTTAATTTTAACTTAACTACTTTTTCACTTTGCACTTTGTGATCATGTGTTCATGGATTGTTTGAGACCTTAATATCATTCTTCCATTTTTCATCTTTCTCACTTTTGTGCATTGTTAGGATCCATTGAAAAATGTGTGTGCCTTGTTCTTACCTTTCGTTTAGTCTGTGGTTTATTTAGTTTGAATTTTTCTCTTAGTCTTTCTTTTAGTTTTGCCCAAGAGTGCAAAAGTTTAAGTGTGGGGTATTTTGATTGAGTATTTTTAGTTTAATATTTTTCTATTCTTCTTAGCTTATTTGACTTCTCTTGGACTTTTATTTTCCCATTCTAATTCAATTTTTTCCTTAGGCAAACATGTGGGCTTAATTGATAATTGTTGCTTATTTTCGGAGTTTTTGATTACTTGACCTATATTCCTTGTACAGGACCTAGAGAGCTCTATAGAACTCCAAATGACGCATATGAGTATTCCTTGGAAAGATAAGGAAACGATCTACAATTTTTTTAGAGATAAGACGAGGCCAATTCTTTCATTTTGAGGGTCATTGAAGGCTTGGAAGTCAGAATCACTGCACTTGAATTTTGTTAATAACTAAAATGTTTTATCTTTTAACAATTTCATTTTTTTATCATTCCTACTGACTCAGACACTATATTTTAGTGATTTTAGTTATTTGGATGGATACACTTCATTTTAGCACAAACACATTTTGTAGTGATTTTTAGAAGTTTTTAGAATTAAAACTTTTTCTCTTATTTTCTCTCAACTGTTCTTCATTTTCATTTTTGTTCTTCCATTTTCTTGCACTAATTTCGTGAGGCTTTCATTGATGATGATCATGAAAGGCTAAACAATCAATCAATCCAAGGATCCAAGCCCAAGCAAGGAGAATTTGAATTTTGGTTTGGTATTTCAAATTCTGCGTGAATATTCACTTTCTTCTTCAATCCTCTATTCAATTTTCATGATTATGAATGTGTTTAGGATTGAAAACGGATTAAGTTATGGATTCATTTCCTAATTTTGAATTTTAATCACAGATTATTTGGATGATATTTCAATTAGGTTTGTGGTTTCAATTAATTTAGGGGTTAATTCGATTGAAATGCTTCGAATGAAATTGAATGAACTTTCACAACAAAATCATTATCTGATAATTATGATAATTCGTATTGCTTGGTTTGGTGAATTAGATTGATGCTTTTAAATCTGTTTTAGAATACCTTTTGTCAATTCTATTAGTTTCTATTTTGCTATGTTTTTCTGTAATTTTTATTCAAGCATGCAAACTGTTCGATAAAAATCTCCCTATTATTTACTAGTGAATTGAAGTTGGAACCATATTGATTGTGTCTTTGAGTCGACCTGGGTTAATCCTGTGCTAGGGAATTAGCGTAGTTTAATTGTTTTGAAGCGATACGACATCAGTTATCAAAACAATTAAACTTTGTTGAAGTTGACTTCAATATGACATCGGTCAATTTCCTGTGTGGTCCTTCTACTTATGTGAGGACTTGACTTTGATAATAGAACAATCAATTGATGACATAATTTTCTTATAAATCTTTAAATCTTTGTTGAAGTTGATTTTTCTAGTCTATGCTAAATGAGGGTATAATCAAACATAATGGAAGTGCTTTTTCTAGTCCTATATTTTTGGTGAAGATTCAAGAAAGATTTGTCATGGTGAATATGTTCTGATTATTGATTGTTAGGATCCAATAGCAAGGTATGGGACTTGAATCCCATATTGGACCTTTGAGATTCTAGTGTAGGGTTTATAAATGTTTATGATGCGATGTTGGTACTAGTTGATCAACTTTCTATATACGGTCACTTCATTCAAGCATTCCCTTAAATGACCAGTAGCCATGTAGTGTTATTGTTCTTTACTCCTCCTAATGCCTTTTTTATATCCATGTCACAAAGTTTGGCCAGAAAAAAAGGTCACGCTTTGGCCTATCATGAGATAATTAGTTTATGCACATGGTGGAGCGGGTGATCTTATGCCTTGGTAATCAAAGAAATGAGTAAAATGGCCCAAATAATGATACTCTACTTGGGAAACGGGTTGATTATCTGGGTTGTTTTGTCATTGTCGTAGGTCCATCACTTTCATTACATGGATGTGGATTGCCCTGCGAAATATAGAACTTTTCCAGACATTTCTAATTTGTGGTCTAATTCGAAAACATTTTTCTTCGAACATAGGAATTGCAAAGAGTAAAATTTAGGAAAAAGAATCGATTGTATGGGAAATACTTCAAGAAGTTATGCAGGGACATCTGGTATTGCTGAATAGAGCGCCGACTCTGCATAGATTAGGTATACATGCATTCTTACCCATTTTAGTAGAGAGGCACCCAAAAATCAAACTCTGCTTTACGTAAAGTTGTCAGAGTACGCTTAACCTCTGGATTTGATATTACTGCTTATATACCCAATATTGGCCATAATTTACAAGAATATTCTGTAGTCTTAGTAAGAGGGGGGAGGGTTAAAGAAAATAAAGATTCATTAGAACATTATAAAATAACAAACAAAACAACATTCTTTAGTTATATATGTATAACAAAAATTCTTTATTTATAAGAATCCATATTCAATTCTATATCAAAAAAATTTAAAAAAATTTTGGCCTCAATGGAAAAAAACAGAGCACCTAACAATGTATCTTCACAGACCAAGAACTACGAGATTGCCCCTTTCATTCTGGGGTGACGGCAGGATCGTACCATTCGAGCCTTTTTTTTTATGCTTTTCCTGGGGGTCTGGAGAAAATTGCAATCAATAGGATTTTCCTAATCCTTCATTCCCAAAAGGAAGAACGTGAAAAATTCTTTTTCCTTTCCACAGGATCATTCAAGTTAGGTTTTTTTTTTGTTATTGGGATAAGTGAATTCTTATAGATCCATCCTTCGGAAGAACCGGATATGATAATTTTTCATTATCCGGCTCGAGCACTAATCAAAGATTTCGAATGTATCTATAGAAAAAATGTGTGTTATTCACACATATATGAGGATTCTATGTAAGAAAATCAACTAGATTCTCAAGAGCTACTCGTTCTTTTTTCTCTGACAGATGGTCAGAACTTCATCTAGGTTCGAATCCTATTGAGAGGTCTACTATTAACAAAAATTAAATACAATATTAAAAATAAAAAACTGTAAGTGAAAGTTTCTGTTTCACATACATTAATTGCTTGAAAAATATCGTATGCATCGATATGAAAAGGGAAAAGGGATGAAGCGTAGCTTGGTAGCACATTTGTTTTGGGTACAAAATGTTACGGGTTCGAATCCTGTCTTCCCTATATTTTCCACATTCAGAGGAGTACGTTTATGTTTCTTTTTTACGAATATGATATTTTTTGGGCATTTCTAATAATATCAAATTTTATTCCTATTTTGGCATTTTCATAAAAAAATACCTTTGTTATCAGGATTAGGGTTTCCTTCTGCCTTCTGGATCATTTTTTCTTCTTCACGCGATTTGCTTCTCCATTCTTCATCCGTCCCTGTCGCGATTTGCTTCTCCACTCTTTGCCCGTCGCCTGTCGCCTTTTGGCTGTTGCCCCTCGCACCCCGCCCTTCGGCCGTCACACGTCGTCCATCGCGACACGCTTCTCACTGCCCGTCAGCCCGTCCCCGTCATTTGCTTCTCCTTACATGTAAGTGCTCCACTGCTCCTGCTCTGACCTCTCTTTGATTTCATCGCATCTCTCTCTCTCTCTATTTGCTTTTCACTCACTCTCACCGTTCTAAATTCCATTCTTTTGACATGTAATTACACTTAGGTGGTGCTTTGGTTTTACACTTTTACCCATTATACATGTTTAGCATAGTTCTTAGCAAAATTTGGTAATGTTTTCTCTTTAATCTTCTTTCCTGCATCTTTCACTTGATGAGCCAGAGATGTTGGAATTCTTGAAGTTGCTACTCTTTCACTTAATGAGTCAGAGATGAAGTCAAATGTTATTGATGAAAATGCTCCATGAAGATAATCTCCATATATGAATATTTTGTTTTTTTTTTTTTTTGCTTTCTCTTAATGATAATATAGGCTATTTAGTTCTTATCTTTAAAAATTAAAAATTGAAATGCAGCCTCTTTGAATTTTTTTTGGTTACATTGATGGGTATTATTAGTTTAGTTTAATTTTTTTGTTTAATTATTGAATATTAAATGAAATATACACTATATAAATTAAAAATATTATTTAATATTAAAACGTGTCCCAACTGTCGAAATACATAATTTTTTAAGATTGACATGTCGGAGAGTCGAGTCGTGTCGTGCCACATGTCGCGTGTCGGTGTTGGTGCTACTTAGGTTGTCACCATTAGTTGCCACCATCAACACCGCTAACACCACCTCATCGTCACTGCCACCACCGTCACTGCCACCACAATCACCATTAGTATCTCTATCATCATTGATGCTGCTAACATTACCACTGTCACCATTGTCGTCACCACCACATAAACACTCTTAAACTAATTTTATTTTAATATAATATGAAACTTTTAAAACGAGTTTATTTTAAACTCATTGTATTTTAAAAAAATGGTTTATTTATTTTAAACTAAAACTGGTTATTTTTTTAAAAAATTTTGATACTCAAAAATAAAAATCATCACAAACAAATCCTTAGGTAATATTAAAAACATAAGATGATATATTATATACTTAAGGAGCACTACAAAGATTATATAATATTAAAAGTATAAGAGGATATATCATATGCATGTTAAGAATATATTTGGATTTTGAAGATAAAATATATAGTTGATATTGTTTTGGATATTCAATTATAACTTGTTAAACTATTATATTGATATTAAAAGTATAAAAGGATATATCATAAACATATTAAGAGCATATTTAATTTTAAATATTATATATATTTGAAAATTCTTTATGATATTCAGTTATAATTTCTTAACATTAAAATATAATTTCCATCCTCCTAAATATGAAAATGTTCAAAATCCGTTTATGTTTTTCACACAAAAATGAAATGCGTCATTTTTTGACTAGGAGAAGGTTCGAACATTTGAACTTAAGTGCATTACTTTTTTACATTGATTATATGCATAACTAATGTAAAATTGTCAAGTTTACATTGATTATGTGTTAATTATGTTTGTTTAAACTTATTTGTTGAAATAAATGTTAATTTTAAGAAAACTAACAACTCTATTTTTTAGTGTTTTTGTCTAAACTGTTGTGTCTTGGTGACTTGTTGATCATGAATTTGAATTCCGAAATAGTCTCTTTACATATGGAAAGGGTAAGACTGCCTATAATATTCTTCCCATTTACCTATGCATAGCTTGGAGTCGGTATGTAATTCTTTTTTTAGTTTTGTTTTTCTCTAAATTGTTTCTACTATAAAAAAAATACTTATTTTAATAAGAAAATCCTATATGTTTTCTAAAAAGATGCTTGGTTAAAAGTTTAAACAAACTTACCTTATATGCATAACTGATGCATAACTGATGTAAAAAGTTATTATTGTAACATATAAATAAAAGTAACAGAAAAAGAAACATTTGGAGCTACATGTAAATCATATTTTTCAATTTCTAACAACAATAACAAAATCTAAAGGAACCATATTGCAAAAGAAAGTTAAAAAAACATTACACATGACATTAACCAAACAATTGTTTACCTTGGAGAAGAAAGGAAAAAGGGTCACTGTCAAACAATTATCTTTGAAAGAATGCGTGACAAAGATAGCCCCAACATCTGTTGCCAAACCACTTTTGTGTCCCAAATAAGTAACCTTTGACGAGTGCGAAGAAGAAGCAGAGCTACTACACAAACTCACTCTATTGTTTATTGCTAAACCACATCTGACGGCGGGTACGGCGGGTGTAAAGGAGAAGTTTATTATTTTTGCATAGTCTAGTAGGTGTGAAGGACAATATGCGTATGAGAACCCATGATCTTTACATTCTTCATTTTCGTTCAACTACCAAACCAACCATGTAAATCCTTTACTTTTTTCATTAACTTAATAGTTAAAATAATAAAATAATACATTTAGAAAAAGTCTTTATGAAAGCATCTAATTTATAAGTGAAGCACACTCGGGACTTGGGAGTGTCAAGTTTTTTTTATCATTCATTTTAATAAACAGTCACTTTTTTTAAGAGAGTACATGTTCATAGACAACTCAGACAAAAGTAGTAGTTAAAATGTATAAAAAAATGCACACAAATTACATGCTATAGAAATTTTTTACACTGCAATAAAAAGAATAAAAAATCTTATTTAATAGAATTAGTCACCAAAGAAATATATAATAGTTCAAATAAAATAATTCATTCAATTGAATAACCAATAATTTAATGAGTAATATAGATAAAACAGCCATCAAATAAATTATTCACCTAACAAATATATAATAGAATTTACTTAGGGATTTCAATCATATAAAATTATAATTTTTTTATATAGTTTTACACTGTTTGCAAAGGGTAACGACATTAGGGACACACATGACTGATTTGCAACCAAGTCACAATAATTGTGGATGAAATATGTGACTGCATGACATTGTGTAGCAATCATCACTAATATCCAAATCTTCCAAGCAGATACAACAATGTCTGAATGGATTCGTTGGATGCTGGAATCATTGTGAATTTCTGCACCGACACTTCCATCATTACTGTTATCTAGTAGAATAATTTCCAACTTTAAAGTAATATCTTGGTGTTGAGAATCAAGAGGAAGAGGAGGAAAAGTGAGGACATAAACACTTCTTGAATGACATATATGAGTTTCTTTATTTGTTTTTCAACATATTCAAATAAGTAATATATGGGCAACAACAACCTTCATATATGTGTCCATAACAATTCTTGATATCAGTGTCATTCTATTATTTTGATATTGTGTCCATAACATAGATTCAAAGAAGGGATATCTTTGTTTTGAGATTTTAAAACATCAACTTGTAACACTTTCTAAAAAGTAGATATAAGTCATTCTATTATTTTTTCAACATATTCAATGACAATGAAGGAGTACATGTACTCGATATTAGTGTCTTTGCAACAATATACATAAAAATAATTGTTGATGACCTTCTTGAAGTTTTTGAAAGAGTTAATATGATATCACAACATCACATACACCATCAATGTGGAGATTCTTTCTTTAAATAGATAGTTAACCTATTACCCAACCATCTTAAAATTTGACTAACAGACAAAAAAATATCAAGCCATACATCCAACTGATATTGTAATAAAACAAAATAAATCAATCAATAGAAGACCGAACAAAGAAAATTCTAGCATTCTCTCACTTGTGCAATATTGATTGAGTTTTTATTTATTTTGAAATTCATTTTGAAAATGACTCAAAATTGAAACATGTGCCTTATAATCTCTCTAAGAGATCATATTCATGTTTCTCATAAAACAAATTTCAAGAAGGAATGAAAACATGCACAATAATTTCTCAAAGAGATCATATTCATGTTTCTAATGAAATACCATTAAAAAAGGAAATTGAAGATATCAAGACAAAGAATAAAATCACTTAACAATTATTATCATTCAACTTAGCCTTATTATTAATTTGGTCCCTTTATTTATTAAGGATGTCCAATTAAATCATTTATTTCCCAATTGCTTTATTTTTAAAATGTCTCAATGTGTTCCTTTCCTATGGAATTTGAAACTTAATGTCCAACCTTGATTGAATGAAAAATAGCACATTGAGACATTTAAAAACAAAACATCAATGAACACATTGAGACATTTTAAATAAAAGACCTTATTAGAGACTTTTGGAAATAGAGTGACCTAATTAAACATTCTAAGTTCCATGGGTCAATAAGCATATTCTTTATGGAAAACCCAATTGCACAAGACACATGCAATCTCAAATTCTTATCAACTTTCACTAAACAATCACATTAACACACATAAATTACCAATGTTAAAATAAAGATTATAACAGTGTGATCAAGTTAGTATAGTTATACCATCAATCACATAACATAATTCAGTTACTTGCCATTTTTTACCATATATATTCAAAAAACACAACTTATCATTAGCAAACCAATCACCACAAAAATTATAAAACATCATTAATAGTAATAATCATGTACTTTTTAAAATCATTCCAATGAGAATTATGCACGTCGATGTGGTGATCATCCTATTGCTTCTCACACATGTAATTAACAAATCCCAGGAGAAGAATAAAATTAAAGCAAGGACAATTAATCTTCCCAAATATTTTGTCCAAGGTATGGATAAATTATGCCATTGGAGTATATACTCTTATAACCTTATAATATATTTCAATAACAAAGGCTCAAAATACCGTATATTAATAACTTTCCATTAGTCATTTCAAAAAAAATTTCCATTAGTAACACGTATTTTTATTTCTTTAAAAAATAAAATAATATGATACAAGTCCAACTTATATTCATCTTTTTTTCTTCTTCTCAAACAATCAATACTCTAGAAAATTAATAAGGAACAAGCAGAAGAAGTATTCCAAAATAAAACTACTGAAATCATAATAACCTAATAACAATCAGTAGCGGCAGTAAGAATCTATGATAGAGAATATGAATATATTATACTAACTCTCATGTTGATAGAAAATATATTATATAATTAATAACAACAGTTACAAAAATTCAACATCGATAAGGAAAAGGATTTTACTATCAAGTTCATTCTCAACATGTTATAACAAAATTAATCAATGAATTAACTTCCTATGGTTGAGTCAACCCAAAAAAATAATTTAAATAACACAACATCCCAATATTAAAAAAAATTCCTATAAAAAAAACTCTCATTTAGCTTCAATTTTCCAACCATATTTACACTAATAAAAAAGCCAACATCACACGTTCTCGGTGAAGTAAATAACATGCATTCTTCATGAACAGAAATGCATGTATCTTACAAATATATACGTTTATGGAACTTCACGAATGTTACGTGGTCATCTTAAAATGCCATTATATATATATATATATATATATATATATATATATATATATATATCAATAACAATAAATATATTATTGCTAATCAAGATGCATATAATATTATATATATGCACAACTCGTCACAGATGCTGTGTATTGAAAGATAGAATTTGAATTTGAATTATTATTATTTTAGATAGGAACATGTTGTTAAAAAATAAGTTTGAATTATTTTTTCTTAATATTGTACTAGTTTATAAACATTATTTGTATAAATATATCTCATATAAGAGGTGATATATGGGTGAGTAAATAAATAAATAAGTAATTATTATTCTAATTTATTCGTATATATTTTTAACATGGTATTAGAGTCATGACATCTTCCATGAATAAAACTATCTTTTATCAGTACTTGTATTCCACTTTTATTTCTCTCAAATTCGTAACTCTCTTCTTTGATGACCGATTATGATTTTGAAATACCCAATAACTACAATGGCGGATCCAGAAAAATAATCAAGGGAGGGCACTACCCAGTGGCAGACCCAGGAAAATTTATTTATGTTTGCACACTTAAGGGTTGTTGCCCCCGAAATTTTTTTTGTAAAAAAAATTTAAAGAAACAAACAAATAGCCAGACCAAATTACTGTTCTGGATTGAATAGAATAATGAAAATAATTCATTTTGAAGGTCATTGATGTGAAGCTCGTTCGATTTTTCTGAATTATTCACATACCAACCCTATAGTCTATTGATTTGAACATGTGATTGTTCTCAATCCCTTCTCATATCTCAATCTTCTTCCTAAAAACAACACAAACGGCACAACACAAATCCGTTTTGAATCATTCTCGTACCTCAATTTTGAAGCCTTCATGTTCGTATTCTATTTGAAGTTCATTGATGTGAAGCTCGTTACACTGTTCTGAATCCTTCACAGACTAATTCTGAAGTCTATTGCCTTGAACATATGATTGTTTTAAATCCCTTCTCGTATCCCAATTCTCTTTCTACCTCACATAATCGAAGCACATGTTGTGAACTATCCTGAAGCACCTCTTGAGCCTATTGCTGACCAAATCCATTTCTAGAAAAGTGTTTGAAGAAGCAATGGGCAAGGTTGACATGACAGATATTCATACATCAACTTGAGGAGAGTGTTGAAGGTAGAATTTTAATTTGAATTATTATTTCTCTTAGATAGGAATAAGTTGGTAAAATAATCTATATAAGAAGTTTGAATTATTATTTCCTAATATTGTGTTTAGATTATTAATATTACTTATATAAATATACCTCATTTAAGATGTGATATATGAGTGAGTAAATGAATGAATGAATAAGAAATTATTATTCTAATTTATGCATATTTTGATTTCTAACACTATGGAACTTATCGAAAGAAAAAAAAAATACCTAATCATCCTAAAACACTTTATTTGCCTCATATATATTATTTTACATTAAAAGAAACAATTAGGGCCTTCTTGATCAATCAAGGCTAAAAATAAAGCTAACCATTTTAGAACTAAAATGAAGAACGTTTCTCGATCTTGGTGAACAAACACATCAAATATACATTGCAATCATTCACACCATTACACGAACATCGAACAAATAGGTTTAAAAAAATTGCAATTCTGAACATTAATCTAACAAAGAGTTCAACATCAAGTATTCCTAATTTAATAATACCCTAATATTTCAATCAATTCAAGAAATTGTAAATTAAAATTAGAAGATTCTAATTTTAGTATATATAACTCGTTTTGATACCACATATAGGAACTAATAGGATCTACATTAAGACTTAGAACACGTAAAAAAAATTATACCAAGTCGTCTTCAACAGAGCTAACATTGATGCACCCATGTCAGAGAGGGGGGAAAAAAGTAAGAGTTACAATTGCATCTACGTAAAATAATTCAAGTAAAAAAAATTAGGAACAGAATTTGAAAACATAGGATATTGAAGAGATATTAATAGGTCATTATTAATGTGTTTTCAGTACACAGGGTTGCTCATTTATAATCCTGAGAAGTGATGACCGAGAAAACTCTGATAAGTGTAAGAGACCACAAATCATCATGCATGCATGACCCTTTATGATATTTTAGAAGGCTAAATATCCATTGTGGATCTTGAGTTAATAAATAACTGACATTTAAATTCCTCAAAGATAAAAAAATAAAATGTTATCCCTAATTTTTAAAAGTTGTAATAAATTTATCACATAGTCAATTTCTTCATTAACTCAAACGGTTATATGGCATCACTGTCCTGTTTGTCAACATAAATTTTGTTGTCTGTGTTGCTAATGTAGAGGGACAAGATTGTGACCAAAAGTTTTACGGATTCCAAAATTTAGGATGCCAAATATTCCCTCCACTATGTCAAGTAGGATTGATTATTTGGGTTAACGGAGAAAATTGATAATGAAATTTGTTTTATTGAAAATTTAGGAATAAAATTTTATTTTTTCATCTTGTAAGAATTCATATATTAAGGCCTTAAAAATTCAAGAACCAAATTGGATATTTACCCATTTTAGAATTCCTTATTTTTAGATAAAATTTACAAATCCTAGTTTATATAGTTAATTACAAATATTTTTTTAAAATGCTGAAACTTTACATTTATTTTAATACAAAATCAAAACATGATATTTAAGTGTAGGAATTTGAAATCTTTTAATTAATTACACTCCTCCTTTAAAATGACTTATTCAAACATATTCTGAAAGAATTTTAGTTGAAGCAATTGAAATTTGTAGTATTTAAGATTCTTTAAATTTTAAAATCCTTCGTTGTCCAAACACACCTTATGGTTTTTTTTTAGAATAATAATTTAATTAGGATTAACTATATTTTTCATCCGTAAATTTTTTGAGATTTTTACATTTAATTACTGGACAAAGTTTTGACAAGTTAGTCTCTAATCTTTTAGTGTGTTAATGCTTTTAGTGTGATCAATTTCAAACAATTATCCATGCATTTCATTAATATTGACTGAGGCACGTGACAAATATTATTTTAATTATTTAATTTCTAATAAGCTTAATTTATATTAAAAAATAATTTTAAAAGTACATTATCAACATTTAAAAAAGGCCACAAGACTAAAATTGTGAATTTTTTCAAAGATGGAGATAAAATATTTCAATTAAAAATAGAGACTAAAATTATGGATTTTTTTAAAATGAAGGATGAAATATTTCAATTTTTAAATATGCGAACTAAAATAATGAATTTTAAAAAATAAGAGGTGAAAAATTACATTTTAACATTTTTGATATATGATGGTGGATAATGGCGTTGTTTTGCTATTATTTTTAGGTTATTATGCAGTGAGAAAGACAAGGATATTTTTAGGACAATAAGATTTTTAAAATTCACTTGTGAATCATGTGCCTTAAATTTTAAATGGAGATTAGATGTTTGAGGGAAAGGGGGTGCGACTATAACGAGAACAGAAAAGTAATGGGATTTACTGTACGATGAAAAAAAAAAAAAAAAGAGAGGAGGTGCATGCGCATATATTTCCTATTCGCGCGAACGTTGTTGTAATTTTACAATTTTTTTTAATATGGTGTAACAAACATTCAAACGGAGCTACGGGAACTAGTTTCATAATTTTTAGAGCTCTAGTTGGTGAGAAATAATTACAATAGTGAAGAAGAAAAATATGTCAAATAGCAAAATGAAACCCGCGTATATCCTTCAAAGAACAAACCAAGATTAAAGTATCAATATGTAAAAAATTGGACAGCATCTCGCCTTAAAATTGGACATTCCCATATTAAAAAAGCAATTTTTCATAACAAATAAAATAGCCACAACCATACCACATCAATAATACAGCAAAATACAAAGTTTAGGCAAGAAAAAGGCTACCATCAACATGTAGCAAGTGTAGAACAAACTAAAACCCATGGAGCCCTCATACCTTGATCTGTGGAGCTTGTCAACGAGACCGACCCAACGGTGAGATAAATTAAAGTAAACTTAAAGATCAAAATTTTATTTTAAAATAAATAACTATATATTGAACCTTTTTGTTAATATATGTATATCTTTTTTTACTTACAAAATTCAATATCAAAATATTTTTTTAATGGATTCAAAGTATAAGTTTTAGTTATTTTATATTTGGGTCGGCTTTGCTTGCCAAAGGCAAGAATTTTTTTTTTTACTTTTTATTATAATAATTTTAATATTTTTGAGTCCAAAATTCATATTAATTTCATTTTAACTTAATAAATACGCATTTTTATGAAAAGTATATTTATGCATTTTACCTAAAAATGAATTGTCTATCAATTTCATTTAAGTTTGAAGGTTGAAACAATACAGGTTTTTCAAAAAGGCAAAACATTTTGAACATTTTTCTCAAAAGTTTGTAAAAATTCAAGAAAATTTCTTAGAAATATATATAAAGATTCCGATGGCTCCCAAGAAAAAATCATATTCATCCGTCGAAGGCCTCAACACTTGTACACACGGCCCCGATGTTGGGTGGGCGTGCGCATTGATTGACTAAAAATTTAATAATGAGATATTTTAGCAATGAGCCTTATTATTTAAGGTAAAATTTAAGATTGTGTACCAAATAGTTATTGATCAAAGAATGAAGGTTATAGCACACAATAGTCGTAGCAAATCAATATGTTGAACGTATATATAATTAATATTACACCTGAAAGATTACATTATAATACATTAATTGTAAGGTTATAAAGACAAAATCAATCTCAGAATAATAAAAAAATTAGATGACCAACATTTAATCATTCCGGTACACGTCTCACAAGTCACAAGTTGCATCCCAAAACTTACATAACTCAGCTTCTGACAAGGTTTTCATGCTGATTAGAGGAATAGCAAAGCATTTTTGGCACATTTCTGCCATAGCCATTTTGTTCCGAATTCTTAAATATTTAACCTTCTTAACCCATGGCTTAAGTATTAGCTTTGTTTATCTAGCAGGTCATCATCTTCTACAAATTAAGGAATAGAACCAAGGAACAGAGTAAAATAGCTTAGAGGTCTACTTTTTATTTCCTATTAAAAATTCATCTGGCAGTAACACAATGTTGTTGCTGATATATATAGTGCACCAAAGTTAAGGTCAAGTGAAACTCCAACTACACAAAAAAACAAAAATCTAACGTTTGAGACTTTGAGTTTCATTCTAGTATTATTAGATATGGCCTCCAAGTTTTGGAAACACCGAGCAGAGAAAATTAATGTTGCAACAAGCCATCTAATTTACAAGTGAGCAAATTTGAATATGTTTACATTTAAAAATGGCCTTATACAACTCTAACAAAATTAGGAGTTAAAACTTTTAAGAATTTCAGCACACAAATTACAAACAATCGAAATTCTTGAATCTAATGCAGACCAAAATTAAACTATTCAATTAATTCAAGAATGCATTGGACAATCTTGATAACATAGTCACGCAACAAATAGGTCATAGTAATACAAGGCAAGTGTTATTATCAAAGCAAAGTTACACTAATATAACATAACTTACACAAGAATCAAGAACTTGATTATACAATTATAATATTTTGATTTGTTTCAAAGGGTTTGGCAAAGCGTGGCGACACAAGGGACACACACGACTGGTTTGCAGCCAAGTCACAATACATTCTTGATGAAACACGTGATTGCATGCCATTGAGTAACACTCAGCATTGATATCCAAATCTTCCAAGCAAATAGGACAACACTCACCCGGTGTCGCAACCGTAGATTTCTTCAATGACATTTTGATGAATGCACTAGATGCCCCAATCATCCTTAAATACTGATGATTATCAAAGAGCGTAATGATCAACTTTAAAGGAATCTCTTGGTGTTGAGATTCTGAAGAAGGAAGAGGATCAAATTCGAACTGTTCTTGAATAGTAGATATGGCGCTGCCAAATATTACCTCAGGAGAGTCCATAAAGAAGATTACGGGTAAAAACAATGTCCTAAAGAATTCTTGGGCCTCTTGGTCCTCTTGGTCCTCCTGGTCCTCTTGGCCCTCTTGGAAGAAGTAATGGCAGGGTACGGATTGAGAAGTGGAGTATAATAAGCATGGTCGTTGTATACTAACTGTGTTGATTGAGTGATACAAAACTTTAATGTTGAATTTGAAAGTATCACCAGGCATTAGGGTGGACTGGGTGGTGTGTTCATCATTCAACCTTGTCAAACAACAGGAGTAGCGTTGTGGTTCCATTCTTTCGCAATATGCGATGGAAAACAAAACTCTGAATAGCACTCTACAATTTTTTTGAGAAGGAACTAGTTTATATAGAGATAGAAGTTTATTTATCTGTTTTATATTGATAATAGAAAGATAAGATTACTAATTCAATCAATATCTTTCTTCTTTAAAGAATGACTCAATTTAATCTTTGATAATAATTTAAACCAGATTTCGACTATCTTTAAATTATTACTTTATCCAATAGACGATAAGTGTTTTTTTTTTTTACCGCTCCAATTAAAGATATGTAAAATCCTATAAATTTTCAATACTAAAACAAATCCTATAATTTAAACTGATGCAGATAACAAGATAATCAGTTCGTATCTATGTCTTTCTTTCTTTAAAGGATGAAATAATTTAAACTGAGATTACAGCTATCTTTAAAATTATTTCTTTATCCACTAAAAATCCTATAAATCTTCAGTACCCCAAAAAAATCCTATATATTTTCAAGTTACATACAGATGGATGATGGATGACCATGACATCACATTTATTTAGGAAAACAAGATTTGAGCTTTCAAAATATATTGATTATTTTTATTATTTTAAATATTTTTCTGATATAAACCTGTCTCTCTTCTTTTGGTAAAATATAAATCTGTCTTTTGGATTCTATTTAAACTAATTGATTTACCTTATCTCATTGAAAATATTTGAGCAAGATTTCAACATAAAAGTTAGATGGCAGAAATTTGAGCATGGAATTTGGCCTAGCAGCTTGTCATCTTCTGCAAAGGACTCAACCTTCTGTACCACAAAACCAGCCTTACATCATATGTCTTCGATCAATGCCAATTCTGCCTAAGGGGAATGTGCCAAATCATGTGTGAGATTTGTGTAAATGTATTATGTATTGTGATTACAGAAGTAATGGTTGTTGTTGAGAGTAGTATAAACTTTAGACTGCAGTGAAATCTTACAATATTGTTATATGTCTTTATACACAAGTCTGAGCAGATTTTCCATGAAATTATAAATAAGGTCTAATTTTTCTTTTTTCAGCTAAAATTTAATCAGGCAGTAACACTGACAAATTTAACAGCAACCGAGGATGCAGAAAACTTGCAAAAGAAACAAGGCCAATGTTTTAGTTTCATTCTATGTATTATTGTTAGATATGTTGTTATGGCCACCAAGTTTTGGAAACACCCAATAGTAAAATACTATTGCACAACTTTTTCTGGATAAGACTTAATATATGTTGTAGGTAACTTACTAGTAAATTTGACCGATTTTTATGTCAGAATAGCAAGCATTATACAATTCAAACAAAAGTAAACAGTTCATTCAATTGAATAACAGAATGTATTTTGTAATCTTGATAACATACATAGCTTATCAAACAAATGAGTAATCCTATTACAAAGCAAGAAGTCACATTACATGAATATAACAGAATTTCTATCATAATTCTAATATTCATGTTAATTATTATTGTAGGGTTGACAAAGGGTAACGACACATGGGACATACATGACTAGTTTGCAGCCATGAAACAATACATTTAAGATGAAACAGATGATGGCATGGCATTGTGTAGCTCTCAGCATTGATATCCAAATCTTCCAAACAGACAGGACAACAAGACTCACTCCCTGTCGTAACCATACATTTCTTCAACGAAGTCTGGATGGCTTCATTGGATGCCGGAATCATTCTAGAACCCTGCGTGAACTCTTCCTCCACGACCGCTGCACGCACACCATTGTTCAATATGAAAATTTTCACCAACAAAGGGATCTCTCGGAATTGAAATTCCGAAGGAGGAGGAGGAGGAGGAACGGTATCAACTTGAAACAATTCTCGAACAGTAGATACGATCTTCTGTGTTATTTCGTCAAGACATTCAATGGAGAAGTGTGCGCGCAACACTGTCCGTAAGATATCTTGACCTTCATGAAAGAAGTTGTGGCTGGATATGGACTGAGAAGGAAATGGGTATAGCAAGGTGTGATATAAAACTCCAATATCGAATTTGAAAATATCACCAGACATTAGCGTGGTGTGTTGATCATTCAACCTTGACATTGACACACGATAGGAGTAGTGTTGTCGTTCCATACTATCTGAATATGAATATGAATATACTACGAAAAAATAAACTGTGAATAGCACTGTAAATTTTGGGAAGAAACTAGTTTATTATATAGACTATAGAGGTTGATATTGATACATAGATAACCTAATTAATTTTTATCTGTATCTTTCCTCTTTAAAGGATGAATCAATTTAATATTTGATGATAATTTAAACAAGATGTCAACTAACTTTAAAATTATAACTTTATCCAATAAAAGATATGCTTTTTTTATTTTTTACCGCTCCAATAACAATTTTATTATTATGACGGACGCAGTCTTCAAATCTTCTTCCACAACTTACATGTGGTGAATGCTGCTACTTGAGCAAGTGAATTATTATATAAAAATTTAATTCTATTTTTTTTCCAACGGTTTTTAATTCTTCTTTTTTCAACGGTTTTTAATTCTCCATGTATTGTCTTCATACGGTATTTCAATCCTTGTAGTAAGTGTAGCTATAGATTAGAACATTGCATAGTGAGGAAGTTTCACAAAAATTCTTGTTCACGCTGGAAGTATATATCCGAAGACAAATCCAATAGAGAGAATTTTGACAGTAATTGGATCAATCAAATACAATCAATTAGCACCTCAAACAATGGACATTGCTTTCACCAATTCCATAATGTAAGCTCTAAAAATTTTATCTAACGTCACTCACAAAGGCAAACAAAATCATGCCCCGGTGTTGGTGAAAAAAAAATTGAATAAAGGAATTCAGACCTCAAGGTATGAATCCTTAGCACAATCCAAAGGCATATTTCACTGTTACACACTTATAATACAAGGAAGACTCAAATAATTACAGTTGAGAAAATAATATTCAAGGTCCCATTATGTTTCTAATGGAGCTTTGTGATCAGGTCCAGCAAGAATAATCTGCATTAGAAATTTAGCAATGAAGACTTGTTGGTTAGAAAATGATAGAAATGAAAGATGAATGCTTCAATTCTAAAATATATGATTCTTGCATTTGGCTCCTCTAAATTGTGAGATGCACCTTAAAGGAGTGTAGAATGTAGATGATAGCTGTTGATTGAAAAATTAACAATTGAGATTGTAATAAAACACATGCACATGTATAACAAAACAGGAAGTTGTTGAAAGACCTTCCAATTAATAGCTATCATTCCGCACTTCAACCTTTCTAAAGTGCAACATGCAGTTTAAAAGAGCCAAATCTGTCTCAGCATAAATCTAGTGTAAATTGTTTAGGGAGACATACATTACAGTCAAATGCAAATCTTCTTGCAAGCATGATGGCTGCATTCCTTTCTCGCTCTGACTCAAAAGCTAATACAAAAGAAAGATCTTGCTTTGGTTGCCAAAAGACTGCCTGGGCTGCAGCATTCCCACCTCCTCGAACTCCACAAAGCTAAAGAAAACAAGAAAGCACCATATTTTAGTGCATAGCAACAAACAATACAAAGAAACGAAAATATCAAAATCTTGAACAGAAAAGCCTAAAAGATATTTCACACAGAAAGGTAGCTACATTGTTCATGGTATATAGACTGCCATGAAAAGGTAAGTGAAAAAGGTAAGAAACAGTATCACAAAGTAAATGTATGGATACTTTCCTTATTTACCAAGACCACACAAGCTACAGAATGATAGAACATGAAAAACTATTTTTGAGTTGTCACCAAAAATAATCAATAACCGAGCGCCCACAATTTGAAATACCTGCATGGAACTAGAATAGTATTCTTTGGCAATTGTTGTCTTTCCTTTACAGAGCTTCATCCTCATCTTTCCAACATGAAGTACATGAATAGATTCATTTGGATGGTCTGAGCCAGTCTGAGTTACAACCACCTGCAAAGTGTTAAATTTAACTATTATTATTGTCGCTGAGTTTGACCATGTTCTAAAAATTCTTACATTGAAAGCAAAGGGACAGCTGCAGTTTACTATAACCAAAGACTATGACCATATTTTCTAAAACTTCTTACGTTGAAATGTTAATTAAGTGCAACACAAAGCAACAGTTAATGAAAATCAGGCACTACTTTCAATTGAAATTTGTTTGAAAGAGAGGAGGGACAAGCACGGAACCATATACAGTTGGTGAGAACATTGCTCAAACATAAAAATCACAACTGCAAAACAAGCTCACAACTTTCTAGCAGCTTGTATTGAGATTTTATATTATGAGATTGATGGTGACTAGGATGGCACAATACTACTCAGTGAAAGAGACTCTATCCGTCAAAAAACTATTAGATGTATTAGTTTAAGCAAATGATAATTCTCAAAATCAGACTCACCTGGTCAATCATACCTTGATGCAATGTCAAGGAACCACAACACTTAGAAGGTTAGCCTTAATTAAAGTATTGATCTAAGATTACAGATTTTTCAACAATAACACCCTGTAAACCTAAGAGTTGCTTGTTTTGCCTTATGCTGTCACGAGAATTATTTCTGCAGAAAGCTCCTTTGCAAGAATCACCATCACGGCAAAACCAATTCAACTAAAATCAGCTTTTAAGTTTTTCTATTAGCAAAAAAAAACCCAATAATTGTCTCACCAAGATATTGTACATAACATAAGGCGCAAGATAAAAGCAATTTTGTTTGTTGGTCAAACCCCCGTTACAAGCACCAGAATAGAATGCGCTGACAATGCTGTTGTTTACTCATGTTAGAATTAAAATATGTTAGTTATGGACCTGTCTATTTGGGTTAAGATTAGTACGTGAGTCTGGCTAGTGTGTATTATCTGTGTTTAAACTAATCCTAATATAAAT
This sequence comes from Glycine latifolia, assembly GCA_013407115.1. NCBI lineage: Eukaryota > Viridiplantae > Streptophyta > Magnoliopsida > Fabales > Fabaceae > Glycine > Glycine latifolia. Next base: position 4,720,319 of record CM023953.1, read on the forward strand.
AAAAGAGTTGGAGGCCTGACAAATCGAGTCAATGTATTCCCTTTATAGACTCTAGCTTTCCCTCCTTGCTAACAACTTAGAAGTAGTTTATGTTTTGAGCATATGTATCCCCTTTTGAATTAATCAATCTATCCCCTTTATAGTCAATGTTATTGTGCAACTGAATCTATTCATGCCCATTGCACAATAACATGGTATGGTCAAATGAGCTACAAAATAGACATCACAAGTAACGAATGACAAACTTATAAACTCTGATAATTAGAATGATAAGTTCAGATGGATGTTTGTATACAATTAGCTAAATCTGAGAGGAAGAAAAAGAAAAGAGATCAAAGTTGACATACATTGAATTCAGTGTCATGTTTTCGCACAAGTGCCTCTACATAGGTTCCCAAACCAGCAGCTGAAAAAGAATATAAAATGGTTTTTTTCAACTTGATTGGACAAAGAACCAAGTCCATCTATTTAAATTGATATTACAAAAATGTATAGTATATCTAAATATAAGAAAATACATAGAAATGATACTTGTGAGTGAATACTAAATTAAAAGTGTACAACTTGGCATGGGAACCCAACCTGGATCAATTGGACCAGTGGTTGACAATGTGATCTGCTGGCCCTCTAAAATAATATCAACTTGCAATACACGGCCAACATCAAAAGGTTCGGGGGCATAAACTGACTTGTTAGCTCCTGAGAAAAGAAAAGCCGTATTACATGATAGGCAAGGATAGAAAAGCTACTAGATATGGCATTTAACCAATATTCCACCACAATGCATCTCAAATGGTACACCTTATAGATTAAGCCCTTACAACAGTTAAGATTGGCTAATCCTGTATATTGTATGATAGCCACAAAAACAAAATCACATGCTATGAATCATAAAGAAAATAGTTTATAACAAACAATCATTGTGAACATCTACAATAAAATATTTAACCAACGAGAATTTTACTTAGCAAATAGAAAACTCAGGAGGGTGAGCTCTAAAACAGCAGTAAAGTTGTATCTTGGTAACTTGTTGGTCATGGGTTCGAATCCGGAAACAGCCTCTTTACATATGCAAGGGTAAGGTTGCGTACAATCTCCCTCCCCCTTACCTGCGCATAGCGTAGAGCCTCCGGGCAATGGGGTTACGTGGTTTTTTAGAAAACTTCGACTTACTGATTGAGAGAATGTTAATGACAAAAAATTTGCTCCTTTAATCGGAAGGTGACATCTAAAAGGATGGAAGACATCAACAAGGGTATAGGTGATAATCTGAGGTACAGCACATTTGTGGAAGTGAATGACACAACAGAAAGAGACTGCTAATATGGACAAGCAGGACGTTGCTTCAGAATACTTTGTAAACACAGTTTCATTTATCTTTTTCTGGTGCAATCTAGTTTTCTATTATATAACGGGTAAATGAAACCAGTTATTATTTATGTTCACAAATTAAACAGGTAGAGAGCAGCAAATGGGTAAGTTCAGGGAGAGGAGCTCTTCCAAGAAAAGATAAATATCCCATCGAGATAATTCCAATTTCCAAAAGAATTGTATTGATAAGGCACAAAATAAAATGCATCACTGGAACAATGATCACTTTCCCATTTTGTTAGTAATATAATCGCCTATTCCTCTTTTACTTTGATGTTTGAAGATTTGTGTTCAGTTTATAGTTCACAACGCTGAGTATAGGAAAGGTGGAACACTTAAGAAGCAACCTGATATATGCAGATAAGACAGTAATCATGTAGGCAGATACTTTGAAGCCAAAAGTTTGTCAGAATAATAGTTTCAGCAAGTAGCAATGAAAGTGGGATTTTTTTTGAGGAAAAATGTAAGTCTTCTTGCTGTAAAGCAATAAATATGATAATAATCATAAGTTATTAGGTAACCCCCATTACATAGTTAGGTTAGATAGTTTGAATGAGACATGTTGCCTATAAATAAGGGAGGTTGAGAAAGGATTGTACTCTTAGAGAATGGGGAGAGAACAGGATCTCTTCAATACCCTGAATCCCTGAGTACTAAATAAAAATTCATTTCTTTTTCTAGTTTCTAATCCAGTTACTGTCATAAATTTGTAGATATGTTATCTAAAAGAGTATATCAATTTTATATTTGGTGTATTTTGTCCCACTAATAATAGTTAGAAGTTTCTTGACTTCCTATAACTATCATCAGTAATCGTGGATAGAAGTGTCATAGCAAAACATGAATGTTAAGTTAATATCAATACCCAAATACAAGAGGCAGATAACAGTGTAAGTAATGAGCCAATTGATTTCCATGATCAGCATTAAGAAAAAGTCAATCCAACACAACATGTTGGCTTAAAAAAGCTATTCATCATTCAAAGTGCAAAACCTTTGGAATTTGTACCTGAAATAAGTTCCTTTTTGGCACCTTCTGTTGATACACGATACCACTGAATTGAACATTCTGACAGTTCACGGGCATTATCAGAGCAGGGTTGAATTTGCAAATATGAACCTAACATTTCAGTTCCTTCAAATTCATATAAATGGGGAGCATTTTCCTCTCCTTTCTTTGTCCTTGCTAACTGAAAAGGCAAATGGAAGAAAATCAATGATAAATTACTATGGAAGACATCACATCACTCCTCAATTTTATCAAAAAATCATATCATTCACTTCAAAGAAAAGATACTTTAATAATGACCAAACAATAACCATTTCCATAGAAGACCTTTGAAATCCCCAAGTCTATATCTCATATTATAGCCAAAGGAATATAGAAGATTTGAATATATTTTATTTCATTTTTTTCATTATTTCCAACAAGTGATGCTCGTATTAGATTTGAGAATTTGACAGTAAGATGCTTCTTTGCATACACACACATATCAACATACATACACAAATATCACATACTGCAGAATAAACTAACACTTCCTAAAGTCTTGTACATCAAACAGTGTGTTAATATTTTACAGAATCAGTTAATGCCAAAAAAAATCACAACCACTTCAAAATGACATAAGATAATAGGCATACCTCCTTTTGTAGACGAAGATAAAGTCTAGACTTCTCTGCAAGTTGAGCCCTCAATGCTCGAAGCTCATGTTCCATATCCATAACCTAAAATCAATACAGAATGTATTCATTTCCTTAAAATAGCAATGAAGTGTTAATATCATGAAAATATGATATGTGGCTAAGAAAATAGTGAGAAGAAGGCAATTTCAACATAGGAAAATAAAAGTAATAATGTATTTAAAAAACAAAATACCACAGCCATAACCAAATACATTCCCTGAAATGCCCTTGTTCTAGATCCATTCTACACCTTCATAGATGTAATATATTGCACTGATTCAAATTCTTTATCTTGTTTTGTTAGCTTTAAGAGATCATACATCAATAGTACATAACAGTACAATCAACCAGCTAAGTAGCTATTCATGAAAACCAGCAAAACAAACAAATCAACGGTCCCAAGAGGACTGAGATAACTCAAACTTTAACCAAATACAGAAAAAACAGCTAGAAAATTTATAATCTAATGTCTTCATATATACAAAGTATTAATCCCATATCTGAAGAATTTCAGTACCACCTCCAAGGCTCCGGTCCAACCTCTTTATAATGAATGAGAAAGTCAACAGACCAAGCATACTGGCATACCAAAATATGGTGGCACTTGTTACAGAAGAAAACATACAAAATACATTGTCAATAAGTATTGACAAAAACTTAAAAAGTAGAGGTTGGGTCAGGGAACTACAATGAAGAAAAAGAGCATTTAAATAATAATTGATCTACGACAAGAGATAAATGAACAAAGGTACAATGTATACCTTGCTTGGCTGATGCAGCATTTTGATTCTCCGGGCCTCTTGAACTTCCTTCATTAACTGTTCTAGGTCCTAAAGTTCCCATAGGAATAAATTTTGTCAAAATGAAAATTACTTACTTGATGCAGCACTGCAATATCAACAGTTATATTTTCGATGCAACCAATCAATATTATGATTATTAAAGAGTTTTTGTTATTTGATAATTTCTTATTAAATAAAAAAAAATATACAAGAGAAAGTGAGTAAAGTACAAGTAGGGGAATCTTAAAATAAATGGAGGAAAAGAATCAAGATTCAAGAATGCATAAGGCTGTCCACTCTTTTCATACACCAGAAATGATGTAAACACCTTTGAAACAGTCATGAACATAGCACAAAAGAGAAGCAATAAGCACTGTGACAAAGCAGATGTATGGTCAAAAGTTAAGTGAAGACAAAGATCTGTGCCATAGGTATACAGGGAGTTTAGATTTTCAAATGAGGTTGTCATAAGAAAACCTCTCCATGTTAGGAGACAATTCAAGATGTTGAAAATCAATTTGTTGATAGGGAAAAATATGAGTAATATAAGCAAAAGCAAGAGAGATTGAATCGCATTACTCTGCCAAACATTCAGTTTTCTTCAAAACGAAAATCCCAGGAAAGATTAGATTTAGAATCATGAATAGAGTACTGTATTCTTTTATGGTGCATAATGTAAAGAAGACAACGATATATGAATGGAAATACCTCTAACAAGGAATATCCCATATTGAGACAACCACAAGATATTAGACATCAGAAACGTCATCCAAACCAAAAGAAACAAACAATGCTCTAAAGTCAAAAAGAACTACATTCCCAACAGATAACTTTACATCATGTAAACTACCCTGGACCTACCTCAATAAAGGACAAAATAAAACATGAAGAAAATTTTATTCACTAATAATTCCATATATCATAAATTTAAAACAAATGTATTGAAATTAGAAAGAAAATAATTGATAATAAATAAGATGCCCTTAACATTATGGCAGAAGGAAAGATCCAACCTGCTTCCCTGAAGCTTGAGACATTCTCTCGTGCTCCTGAAGTGCCTCCTCCACTCTCTGAACTGCTGCTCTGGCATTTTCTATTTCAAAACGAGCAAAAGCTCTTTCCTCATTCACAAGTTTCTTTGCATCTTCAGAAGCCTACAAATGAATATAAACTCTCAACAGTGGAAAAGAAAGTTTCTTTGGTCACTCTTCCATTCATTCATAATGAACGAATAGAACGATATATAATGCTGATAAAATGTTGAAAAAATAGACTTTTAGAGGTTTCATTCCCCAGACAAATTAGATAGAGACTGACAGACAGACAAAGTGGCAGCACACAATTTTTTGTTCATATTGCCTATGCATTGTCATACTTATATGTAATAACTACAAATCGGCTGGGTTGATATTGAAATCACAAAGTCTCTCAGATCATTCGTGCAACAAATTAGTCTCTCTTAGACCCAGAAATATTATGCTCATTAATTTATGGCAGTGTACAGTAACATTTTATCTTGCTTGGGTTAAAGGTGTTATTGATGTTGATGTGGACAATAACAGTTTATATTGTCCTTTGATGTCTGCAGTTGAAGCAAAGCACTTAGAAGTTTTAAGGAAATATTTGTGACAAATTTATTAAGGGATGTTATAGTAGTTTTAGGGATTTCTAGCAGACATGGAGAGGGATCAGAGTGCTGTTTTATATTAATGCTATTGCTGGCCATGTTTTGCTTTCTTTTGCCGCTGAGTTTAGAGAGAATATTAATATTCTCTTCTTATTCTTATCAAACCTTTTTTTTTT
>CM023953.1:4755959-4816040 GCA_013407115.1 Glycine latifolia
TACGGAATTGCCACCGCCCTCCAAACTACAACGGTTCCGCGACAACCAACGTAGAATGGCTGTTGTAAAATGTATGTTTTCTAGTAGTGACAAAATATCTATCAACTTGTAAAATTTCAGGGTGTTACAAGGGGGGAAAATGATTTTCTTTTTCCAAACCCTACTTATACCTGGTTCGTCCAAAAATGGCGTCTTTTTGCACACAATCAGACTCGTTGACTCGCTGCTCACTCACGATTCTACATGGAATCAGATGATTCTATGTAGAATCGCACAAGTCTACTCCTAAAATGAGTCTGCAACTGATTTAACACGCGGAGGGTATATGGAATCGTAAAATCGATCGATTTTACGAGTTAAATCACGAGTTTAACAACCATGCCCCCTACTACACATTCACCTTTGATAAATACCTTGACAACATGTGATAATGTAAATCATATGAATCTAATCTATCTTTTTATTACACAAGTGTCAACAATGAAAAACATCAAAGAATGGTGGCCACGACGACAATCGAGTGGTATTCGACAATGGTATACTATGAGGTAGGGGCATCAGAGATGGAGGTATAGTGGGGGAAATGATTGTGCTGGAAGTAGAAGGGTTGAATTACATCTTGATAGTGAAGTTAATGATGCAAAAGCTATTTAAGATGAAACAACACATCCAACAACAGAAAGGTAAAGTTGCATAGGGGAGGATTGACATCAAGGATAAGTGCTTTATGTAAGTGTAGAGGGTAGAATTTGAGATGAAGACATTTAGCTTGGGAGTCTTGCTTTGTATTTCATAAATATGACAAATCGATACAACTCCAATTTTTGCTTCCAAAAAGTAAATTCTGGAAAGTAGTTTTCAAAAAACATTATAACACTTCTTGAAAATAGTTTTGGAAGTGTTAAAATTGTAATACTTTACATAATTTAATTTCTGGAAAGGAGTAACTTGAGAGAGAGGAAAACAAAATTACATAAAGAAGGTGATTAGCATAGAGGAAGTTGCATTTAGCAATCACCAACCTTAATTACATCATAGCACGTCACTGTGTATATCATAATTCATAACATCATCCATTGCAAGTTTTTCCTTGTTGAATTTTTTCCTCCAATATTCAATTATAAAATAGTTTTTTTTTTCAATTTCTTCGTATCTATCATTGGATTCATCTACCACCAACTCTAATTAACTTGGATTAAATGTGTTATTGATGTTGATGTTAATATTCAATTATAAAATAGCTATAATGCATATTGATTGTATTTATATTTTTTATTTTTTATATCAAGAATATAATTCCATATATTTAACATATTTTTCTTTTATTTTTATTATTTTTCCTTATTTTAATACATCGATTTTTTTTATAAATAATATTTCAAGGCGCATCAATATTATTGAATACTCATTTTAAGAATTCATATATTGGACTCTCTCAACTTCGTTAGGCACATTATATGCCTTGTTTTGGTATATTGCAATGCTGAGGGATGACTTTTAGGTTCCAACTTTAACTTTAAGTGTGACTGTTGTAAATCTTTTACTACCATATTTAATGTTTCAGATAAAAAACTTCAATTTTGAAGCTGTCAAAAAGATATTAGCACAAAGGTTATTGTGATTAAAAAAATACACTCGTGGTGGTGGGTGAATGGGGACCATGATTCTTCGTTGTCACAACCTATAAGTTACAACCTCTTGCTTGAGTATGTGAATCCTAATGATAACTTCATTGTTGCAAATATGTGAAACTATTTTTATGTTAGAAGTCCTAAAAGTTTGATCAAGAGAGAAAAAAGAGAATTAAGAAAATAGAAAAGTAATGGTGATCATGATCAATTCTTCATTTTCAGTACCTACCTCTTGTTTTTTTTTTTTAATGAAACTACCATTTGCTTGAGTCAGGGAATCATAATGATGACTCGTTGCAAATATGCAAACAATTTTTTTTATGCTAGAAGCTCATCCTTCCCTGTTAGACAATTTGGGTTAATTACTTTGAACCAAAGATTATTTAGTTATGAAAGAGACTCTTTTGGCGAGAAGGGATTCATCACAGTGATGGTAAGTTATAACAAAGTTTTTGGAACAAAATAATAGTGGATAAAATATATTATTTTAGAAAGAAAAAATGTGTATGCATCGATCATTGCGAAAAGCTTACATAGTTTACCCGTGTTTAGTATGATATGCTGATAGTTAATTAGAAGGCTTTGCAATATTTGTACGTAGTAAAAACTTAAGATTTATTTTACATTTGAAAATGTATAACAACAATAAATAGAGAAAAAAATATTTTATGTATTTGGATACACTTGAAGTAAACACAATTTTTTTTAATAGTGTGAAGACTTTATGTGTATGTACAATGAAATCAATATTTGTTATCAATTTTTTGATGAGTGGAACTTTAAAGAGCAAATCCTTTTTATTTATAATGTTAAAGAGATATGAAATTGAGTTACGGGTGTTCGCGGGTCAGTTTGGATCGATTTTTACCATATTTAAGACCCAACCCAATCAAATTTGATCGGTTCGGTTCAGTTTTCAGAATTTATTTTTGAAACCTAACCCAACCCAACATGTTCATGAACGGTTCGGTTTGCTTCGGGCTAATGGGTTAACCATTTAAATTTGATCTTTTTTTTCTTATAACTACTATTTTATATCACGATTCATCCAAATATCCAATATAATTAACACAATATGATAAATAGTCATTTTCGTTCCTGAATGTGTAGAGACCTGACAAATTCGTGTCTAAAAGATGAAAATTCAAATTTTAGTCATCGAAAGTGAAAAAAGTGCGACAAATCTATTCATCCGTTAACTTCTGTCCGTTACTGTTAATGAAAGAGTCTACGTGGCATAGAGAGACGAAAATGTCACAAAAATGATTGTCAATATGGCTGCAGAATAGATTGGATCAAAATGTCAGTAAATTTCCATTTGACCAAAACGTCAGTAAGTTTCCATTGGACAAATTTGTCAGATTTCAAATTTTATTTAATTTAAGGATAAAATGCAATTTATGATAATTAGTCATTTTTGTCCCTAAATGTGTAGATTCAACAGTCATGTTGTAATCATTTTTGTGACATTTTCATCCCTCTGTGTCACGTAAGCTCTTTCATTAATAGTAACAGATGAATGAATTTGTCACACTTTTTTCACTTTTGGGAATTAAAATTTGAATTTTCATCTTTTGAGGACGAATTTGTCAGTGCTCTATACATTCTCAAATAATCATTGACTAATTACAATAATTAATCACATGATATGATTCTGATATCTAGCAATAAAATTTTATTCTTATTTTATGGACAACTTTCACATTCATAAAATACTATTATTTATTTTTATTAATGATATTCTTGGTGCTAGCAAATAATATAATAATATTCTACTAAAATATATATTTGATTAAATTAAATTCTCTAATTTAAATATCAAATAAATTATTTTCGCTTGCAAAAATTGGAACACTCATTTGTGTGTGATCCTGTAGATTCAATATTAAATCGGTAGTAAATTAATCATAATTAATTTAATAATCAAGGTAGGCATATTACAACACTCCTTAACATCTGAATAATATAAAGTAACATCTTTTACATTCAATAACTAATAGAAGAATAATGTAATATTTTCTTCCATTATTTACATGTCAAGATTAACTCTAGTGTATAGTATTACTATCAAACTCTAATAAGTTAACACATTATATTTAATCAATGAATGACTTGAATTTTTTTTTATTTCATTTAATTACCCTAGACAATGTCTTAATTCTATCATAAAGTTCAAACTCATTACCCAGAGTTGATGAATTCCTTCTTAATTAATCATTAATTCTACTAGTATCATATTCAATATTCATTCAACTAGTGTCCTAAGGCATTAGGTATCCAAAATTAAAATATAACAAATAACTTGTTAATTACTATGATAATCTTAAGTCAAAGGAAATTATTATATTTCTTCTTGAGAACTTTCTATTGATAAATTAAGGTAATATTAATCATTAGGAATTCTCAATTGAGTTAATTCAATGATGAAATTCACATGTACATCATTTATATATGCAATTTAATAAATGAGATTTATTAATATTTATCCAATAAAGACCATTGCATATATATATATATATATATATATATATATAAATTTATCCGGATTATTGATGTCCTATTCACAATAATCTTACTATCAAGAATAATTTAGATTAAAATTATAAAGGACTTGTTTCTCATTATCATAATCTCTATTATGATAACATGTCTCTAATTTTAATTAAGGACTTGTCAAACTAATAATTTAATAAAATAATAAATATGATAATAAAATAAAGAACAATTCTTTACTAAAATTGATAACATGATGTGTTGGATCTTAGACATACACATTTGTCCCCAACATATATAGAGAAATGTTAATGACACCTTATATGATATTCTTGATTTGGGACCACAATGCCATTTATGGTCTCAACCAATCATTGTGTGACACATGGTTGTGTAGAAAGATAACAGTTATGTTTGTCAAAATTAGCTTAAAGATAAAAATTGGAAGATGAAAACTTAGGTTATTAAATTATAAATATTTAATAAAATTAATTGTTGAAGTAATTAAAAAATGTAAAATGATTGAAAAATAATAAAATCACAATTTATTTAAAAATGGTAAGCAAAAAATTTAATTCATATATTAAGGATAATAATAAAAGAAAATATAAGAAACTAAAAGTTAATATTTTAAAAAATACTATTTGAAGTAACTAACATATAAAAAAATGTTAAAAACTACTAAAATATCTTGGACATAAGTAACATCTACACTAAGGTTGGTGTTTACGTGAATGTGAATTATTTGCAATTTAAAAAAGATGATAATCAACTAACAGCAAATCTCGTAAATAATCAATATCCAAAAATAACTGGAAATCATAATTGTAAATTAAATCTTTCACTGTGGCAGCATTGATGACGCCCAACCGCAAAGGCACTCTGCCAATGTTGTTTCAAGATGTAGATTCCGATTCTCAGTTCTTGTGACTCTTGTAAAAATCCGATACTTCATTATAGTACTTACGCATTCATGTATACATTAAATTGTTGCAACAATTCTATCAGAAAAATCTAAACATGTGACAGAGGCATATAGCTGGGTGTAGCTATGATGGGTGAAATTTTAATAATTTAGAATTGAAATTCTATCTTATTGACAAAATACAAAAGATTTATGTAATTTTTCTCATCAGTTGATTATATTGTGGTACTGGTTTCAGATTAATTGGAATCATATTCTTCTGAAATGGAAATCTTATCTTATTGACAGAATATCAAGTATTAAGTGGAAACATATTATTTATTGTCGATTTTTCATATATGCCCATCAGTGAAGCAAGTAAGCAAATCATTAAAAGCAAAGTATTTGCAGCGTATAAGACAATAAAGAATATGTTTCCACTTAATCCGCTACCAGTACCATAGTATATAACCAGTACACTAGTTCATTAAGCTCAACTTGTGTGATCCATTGATCCAGTAACTCGATGACCTAGTATCTAGATCAAGTTGATGGTCGATTAGAGTTTTAAAATTATGGAAAAATAGTGTAGAAATAATTTTTAAAAAGGATAGGACTCCATGTATTATATTTCTAACCTATTTTCACCTGTCTCTCTAACTCTCCTCATTTCTCTTCGCTATTTGTCTTCAGGTAAATATCTTTATAAATGACTTGGTTATAAAAGAGGAGGGGGAGAGAAATTTTAATGGAGGTAGTGGGAGGGGAGAAATATTATTGCGTTGTGGGGTTCACTAAGAACCTTACCCTCAAGCACTACTACAAAAAGGAACTTCAATGACACTGGTTCAACAACGGTTTTACGAGAACCGATAATACTTATTTGGTATTGGATGAAATTTGAAATTTAAATGTTGATATCTTGGGTGCTATTGACCTATTTTCTTTTCTTTTTCAAGTGTAGGTGGAAACATAAACTTTTACCATCTCCAAGCTAAGAATTTTTCTTTCAAAAAATTATGTATCGTATTTCTTATGCCTATCAGGAGTATTTATTTTGTGAGCTGGTGTTTTTGTGGCATAATGATAATGGTGATGTACAACGTGCAACTAAAGAGGCATTAAAAATAAACATTAAAAAAACATTGATTTTATGAAAAATTGTCTTAGAATGTAAATTTTTTAAGACGGTTTTCAAAAAACAATCTTTGAATTCCAAGAGAACTGATATAAAAACTGAGATTCTAAGATGATTTAAAAACCGTCATAGAAAATCAACACTTTCCACGATAGCGAATTTCCAAGATGATTTAAAAACGTCGTGAAAAGCGTAAAATAATCGTCTTAGAGAGTCTTTTTTGTAGTAGTGAAAGTTTTGAAACAAATCCAAACATATACACAAATGGATGGATGATAAAATGGGTTGTGGAAATTTCTTGAGGTGACTCATCTTATAAGTGTAAGATCATGTGGAAATATGTGATTGTAACAAGCTAAGAAAAAAAAAAGGACGCTTATATTTGTCATATTAGACAAAGGTTGGGATTGACCGCTGAAAGTGTGGGATTTGGGAAATTTAAGAAGGCAATTAGCAAAAAAGTTGTTTGAGTCACATGAATGTGTAGTAGGATGAGGAAAACAAAGTGAGCATATATTTGTGTTTTGAGGGAGTTTCCATTATTTCTTTACTTTTGAGTTGTTTACTTTTCTGTTTGACGGTTTAAACAAGTTTTTTCAATAAAAAAAATACTTGTTTTTTCAATTATGTTTGATCACTTTAAAATACCAATTCTCATATGTAAGAATGTCATAAGTTATATATATATATAAATATATTTACACAATTTTTTAAAAAAATGTTTATATAAACAAAAATAATATAACAATTTGTTGAGATGAGACAACTGGTAACTGTAAGATCATAGGAAATAAATATGATTGTAATTGGCTAAAACAATAGGGCACCTAGATTTGTGATATTAGCTAGGCTAGGGTGTTGAGATTGAATGTTGAAAGTGGGATCTGAGAAATTTAAGAACGCAACCAATAGAAAAATTGTTTGAGTCATGTGAAGGTGCAGCAAGTTGAGGAAAATAAGGTATACATAGATTTGTGTTTTGAAAGAGTATTCGACATTGCTTTACTTTTGAGGTTGTTTACTTTTCGGTTAAAACAAGTTTTTTCGAAAAAAAAAAACTTATTTTTTTAGTTATATTGGGTCACTTTATGCAAAATATCAAAACTCATATATGTAAAAACATCATAAGTTATATACAAATGTGAAAAATAATATAACACTTTCTTGAGATGAACGACCTAATAGCTCTAAAATTGTTTAGAAAAATGTGATTGTAATGTGCAAAGAAAAAAAGGCACCTAGATGTGTGATATTAGACAAGGGTTGGGATTTGAATATTCAATATACTCTAAGAAAACTAATCCTTTTATGGACACATTTCATCATTTGATGGTAAATTTTTCCTCAAAAAATTCTCTCTCTTTCTTTTTGTCTTTTCTTTCTAGCTTTTATTTTTTAAATATTTTTTTCTATCTATTCTATATAGATAAACAAATTCAATTTTTATAATTTATTCTACTCAAACTTTCTTTTTTCAGTTTTTTATTTTAAGATATGTTCCTTTTTTTATATTATGTTTTTTCCTATTTACTTCTTTTTTTTACGTTATTTTAATTTTTCTGTAATATTATTTACTTATATTAAATTACACATAAATTTAATTTTGATAATTTTATATTATAAATATAAGTATTTACGTCATGATGTCAAATTTTTTTATTTTAAAAATAATATATATATATATATATATATATAATTAATATATTTATTACAAACTAAAATTTTGACACTACATTTATTAACTACATGTATGAAATTTTTTTTATTAATTTTTACATAAATGTATCGTAAACATATTAATTTTAATTAATTAAACATATATTTATGATAAAATAATCTAAGTTACTTCATGAATAATATCATAAATCACATTATTTTTTTTTTACAGTAAGAATTACAAGTATCATTCAAGGATACAATCTTACTATAAGATAGAATCATTATAAGCAATAAAGTTATTTCGTCAAATATTTATCATAAGTATATATTTAAGACGTAAGAATATTTATTTTATTAAAATAATTTTAAACAATTCAATAAATGAATATGTTTTTGAATAATATTTATATTATCAACTTGAAATTTTTATACTAAAAATTAATTTAAATATAATTAGTTTACTTTAAAATCCTATATAATAATTTTAAGTAATTTCATAAATAAATATGTTTTTGGATAATATTTATTTTTAGGTTGAAATTTTATACTAAAAAATAATTTAAATTTAACTAGTTGATGCATTTATTACAAAATTATATTTTGACACTATGTTTCATAATTTCATACAACATTTTTTATTCATTTTTTAATAGTAATGTTAAATTTATATATATTAAAATTAATTTATTAAATATATTTATTATAATTATTGTTTTAAATTACTTCATCAACATTATAATAAATTATAAAAATTATATTTTTTTTATGATAGAGTGCACAAGTACCATTCACTAGAAACAATCATACTCAAGATCTCTTTGTATGAGTATACATTCAAAAGAATTTCATTACTTAGACTCAACAATTTGTTTTACTTTTATATCCTAAAACACCTTTTTACATAAAAATCATATAAAATAATTTTATATAATTAAAATAAATATTGTGTTGAGTAACATTTATTTGTTGAGGTTTCATTTTTTATGGTAAAAAATAATTTAAATATAATCAGTTAATATATTTATTACAAAATATTATTTTGATTCTATGTTTAATAACTTCATATATCAACAAAGGATTTTCTCTCCTTACATGAGAAGTAGGGTTTTCTTTCCTTATGTGAGGGTTAGGGCTACTTGAAAACTAGGGTTTGCTTTATGCAGTGACTGTCATTGAGAGGAGTTAACTTCGTTTGAAAGTATGGAGATTGCAAATTATTACTAATAATGCCTAAGAGTATTTTTTAACCATTAAATGTAAAAACTATGTTATAAAAGATATCTCTTTATTTTTATGATTAAAGTCCAATAATTAAATGTAAAGACTATATTATAAAAGATATCTCTTTATTTTTATGATTAAAGTCCATTAATTTAAGATGTTACACATGTTATTTGAACTTTTTCAAGCATGTCTCTCTAGTCATTGTAAAACACAGTTTTGGCTAAGTAAATTGCAACTACAGCACCCATACTTTTCAAGCAGTTTTGGAATCATTTGGACACACTGCAATAGGAGCATAGATTGAAACCCAATTTTCGTATTGCAACTCTATGGTTGAGACTAATTGATCATATCTGAACTCTCAAAGCCACCTTTGTAGTCTTCCGTATTTATATACCTATATATGTAATGTAATGCCATAGATTTTTTTATTAAAAAATTATTCAAATTCTTTGATGGCATGATAAATTAATAATCTGTCAATATCTTTGTTACATCATTATTCACACTATTACTTAAATTAAAGAACTAAAATCAAAAAAATGTTTTTTTAAAAACTGACATTAGAATCCTCCTATTATAAGGACCAAAAAGTTATTTAAACAAAAAATTAAAAATAGAAATACTCTATTTAAAAAGATCTATAACTAAAACACTCACCATGGCTTGAACCAATCATAGAGAGAAATTTGAAAGAAAAAAAAAACTCATATGATGTACTATGCATTCGATCAATATTTAATAGAAAAAATTAATTGAGGGATTGTTTTCCACATTTCAAAAATATTAAAGGTTATGGATTATATCATAAATGATTTAAACCTCAAAAAATCAATTTCATTTGACAGATTTCAATTCATACTAGTGATTGAACAAGTGGTATCATTTACTTAAAATTATAATTAATCACATAATTAACGATAGCATAAAACTTGTTTTTTCAAAGGACTTGACCAGTTGCTTGGGTTTTATTTTTATTCGTGTGAATTGAAGACAGTATCAGAAAGTTTATAACACCCATGCATCCTTACTCAACCAACTGGACTAGACTCCCTTAACGTTTGCTTGGTTTTTAAAATGAATATATGTAGCAAAATTTCAAGTTAGAACTTTAAAAAAAGTATTGTAACAAAAATTCAAGTCAACAACACGTGGGAAAACAATTTTTCTTTTGTAATTATGCACATATATTATACTTGATTGACTTTTTACTATTAATATAGATAATCACTTCTACAAAAAAATGTTTTTTTCCGACATTGAATCCATGACCATTTTATAAAAAAATGTAATAAAGCAAAACACGGTGACCGTTTTGAAAATAATTGTAACTTTTTGACATCGGTTTTCGAATAATTGTTGTTAGAAGAGCTTTTCAACATCATTTTTTCTTAAAAATCAATGTTGAAATAAATTATCCAACATCTTTTTTTAGTAAACATCATTGATGGGCTAATAAACTTTCATTCTCACGCGCTTCATCTTTTTCACTCATTCCCTCTCTCGAGCCCTAGCCTCTATCTGAATCTCCCTTACTCTCATCTTTCTGCTCTCACTCTCATCCAACGCTTCAACACATATCTCTCAAGTCTTCTATCTGCAAACCCCTCTCCCTCAAATCCCCCTCCCTCTCTTGCTCCCTTTAAGTGTTTTTTCCATTTTTCTAACTTGTTTATGCTTATTCATAAGTCTCTAGTGATGTGGTTTAAAATTCTCCAAATACTAAAAGAATGGTAGTAAGTTTTAGATGTTGCGTTGGCTGTTTAATTTATGTCTCAAGATAAACATGATACCTTGGAATCTATAGGTTTTCATTATAAATTTTGGAAATGTTAGATACAAGGTAATGCATGTTTTTCATTTTTGTAATTGGTCTATGTTTACATAACCGATGTAGAATGTTGGTAAATTTGCACATTTTGACACATTTCACATCGATTTTGGTTAGAACTAATGTACAAAGGTATTTTTCACATCAATTTAAAAACTGTTGTAGAAAGTGTTTGACTTTCAGCGAGAGTGGTTTCAACATCGGTTCAAAATTGTGATTAAAAGCCTTTTAGAACAATTGTTGAATGCTAAAGAGAGGAGAAAAGAGTTCCCTTTGAGCATAAACTCCAAGCTCCAAGTCACTAAGATTTTAGGATTTCTTGAGAAGAGAGAGGAGAGGTCGAGAGGAGGAAGATGCTACTTGTGAGGATAAATATGAAATGTGAGGCTTTATGGAATAATTTCCCTTTTTATACCTAGGTTTTCTCTAGGCACACCCATCTTTTAACATACAACAAGGCTCACTTGCTTATACCCAAACCCAAAAAACCCATTAAATCCATCATCACATAAATTATTAATTTATTTCATCAATTGAAATTAAAATTAATTATTCTTACAATTTAATTAAAATCACTTATTCTATCATTATAAAAAAACACAGGTTACATATGATTGTGCTTATAGAACTCTTGATGATGACAAACATGATTTTAGATGGCCATAGAATTTAAGTTAATTTTTAGTGTTGATTGACTTGATAGTGTATTTATAATTTATAAATGAACCATTTTGTAATATAAAATAATTTTAAAGTCAATAATTTTTTTTAAATAAAACTTGAATTCTATAAGTAGAGATTATATGCATATGCTAATTTATTAAAAATAAAATATTAATTATATAAAAATATAAAACACAAGGATGAATAATTTAACTGGATTCATATTAAAAATTAATTATAATTAACATAAAATAATCGGAAATTAAAAATTTACATTTTTTAAATATTATTCCTTACTTTCTACATATATTTCTCTAAAAATATTATAGAAAAATATTTAACATAAAATAATTTTTTAGTGGTCATAGATTTTAATTTTAATTTTAAAATATTTATTTACTTATTTAGTAATAAATGAAAAATTATTCCGATAAGTAGCAAAATATTGTAAAATTGCATGTATACTAAAACGTAAATAAATATACAATATT
Organism: Glycine latifolia; assembly: GCA_013407115.1. Lineage (NCBI taxonomy): Eukaryota > Viridiplantae > Streptophyta > Magnoliopsida > Fabales > Fabaceae > Glycine > Glycine latifolia. The sequence goes on from CM023953.1 coordinate 4,767,994, forward strand.
GACTTCTTTTAAAATATTTTTAAAAAATATTTTTTTACAGTGATAAAAAAAATCTTAAACGGTATACATTTTTTTATTGGATCATTTATATAAGTATTGCCTGAACATTTTATTTTTGACGGTGATTGTACGTGTTAATTAATTAATTTAATATAATACTTTACAAGATTTAATTTTCTGTTAATTTTTTAAAAAATATTTTATTCACAGATATAGATATGATTTTTAGTAATATATGATTATAATTATTATTATTACACGAATTATATTATATATATTCTGTATAAAATCAAAACACTTGGAATGAATATTTTATTTATGAAATTATGTAGGGGAACTTACACTTAATTAACTCACTGGAAGAAATAATTTACCTACAACTACATTTTAATATAAGTTGTTAGATTCAAATTATTATTAATTTATTGATAAAATAATTAATATAAATAAAAATTTAATTTATTGAATATATTATAGATTTATGGGATTACTTTTATTAAATAAAGCAGGGAAATTTATGAAAGCATAAGTGCCATGCATGATTTATTATAAAATTTTATATTACAATTTTGGACAAAAAAACTTTTTCATTAAGTACTTTAATTGACTACGGATTTAAAAATCATTTTTTATTAAAATTACAATTTATATTTATTTTAACCTAATGGAAAATTTAATTTTTAAATCAAATTCTTGGAATGAATATTTATTAAATAAGAGAATTTACACTTTCTCACGGGAAGGAACAATTTACCTAAAACTACATTAATAATTGAAGGTTTAGAGTGAAATTGGACATACTTTCTTATAAAATGGAGTAGGAAAATTTATGAAAGCCTAGGCTTAATGCATAATACATTATCTTACAAAATTTAACAATAAGTTTTTTCATTAAAGATTTAAATTGTTTTGGCATTTTAAAAAGCATTTTTTATTACAATTATAATTTTATATTTTTGGTGCCCTAATAAAAATTGAATTTTTAAATTTATCTTTCTAAAAATTAGTAATATTATATATTTTGACTATTTTATTTATTTATTTTGTACACACACATATATATATAACAAATAATTTTTATATTGAATTATATTCAAAACAATGACCAGAACACTATATTGTGCATGACACATGTACAAAAACTAGTAATAATAAATTTGTGAATCCATAAGCAGTTTTAAAATCCACATGGCAACTCAAGAGAGAAGTTCATGCTTTGTAATACAACTCATGCAAAGACAAGTTCATATGACAAGTGTCATGACATACTACTTATTAATATTTAGTTTGGTTACGAACCATATTCATTGTGATTAATTAATTGAACCATGTCATTATGATTAATCATGATGAATATGATTCATAATTGAACTAAATATCAACAAAGTAGTATGTCATGACACATATGATTCGAACTTGTCTTTGCATGACATGTGTAATCCAAAGCATGAAATTCTCTCTTAAGTTACCATGTGGATTCTAAAGCTGTATATGGATTCACAAATTTACTATTATTAGAACCCTCCTCATTTCTCTTTTCTATTTGTTTTCAACTTAAATATCTTTATAGGGGATTTGGTTTAAAAAAATAGGAGAGGTGCAACACCTCGATGAATTACACTGAAAAGAGAGAGATCTAGAAGTTGTATAGGTATGAAACTGTACAATTGATGATAACTTAAAGGAAATTAATGAGTACTACCTATATCAAGATACATCTACTTTTCGATAACCTATCACTTAAGAACTTCATGGTTAAACATGCTTGGCTTGGAATAGTTATGGGATTGGTGACATTCTAGGAAGTTTCCTAGAAAGCGTGTGAGTGAGGATAAAACACGTTGAAAAGTCTTGTGTTAGTTTGTAGGGGCAGTCATTGATCCTTCAAGATATTAGGGATGATTTTCGAGGTCTCGAAAATGGCTATCTATGGATTGTTGTGACTGATGGATGATTTTGACCAACAATAAAATGAGTAAAGTTACCATGTGAAATGTCATAGTGTGAAAGCCACCAAGAAGTCAAAAATCAGGAATGTTACACGAGATGAGGAATTTTAATGGAAGGAATGGGATGGAAGTGGAAGGAAAGGGAGGGGAGAAACATTATTGTGTCATGGAGTTCCTTGTCCTCAAAATTTTGAAACAATCCATACATATATGGCTGGATGATGGAATAGGTTGTGGAAATTTCTTGAGATAAGCCAACCGATAGCTGTAAATGTGATTGTAACGGGCTAAGAGAAAAAGGACAGCTAGATTTTCCATATTAGACAAGGGTTGGGATTGTACACTAAAAGTGGGATCTAAGAAAAATAATATAGCACTTTCTTGAAATTAGCCAATTGATAGTTGTAAGATTGTGTGGAAAATGTGATTGTAACTGTAACATCCCGGGCACTGACGAGGGCAGGGAGGGATCACCGGTGCAATGAGGCACGGACAAGGAGCTGCTCCTGGCAGGCTTCCAGCGGGAAGGGTACATGAATGAATCGAATATACACCTGAACGAGAGGGATCCAGAGACTGTGCAGGTATAAGACTGTACAGTTGAGGATAACTTAAAAGGAAATAATAGGTACTACCTATACAAACAAGGTGCATCTACTTTTCGGTAGCCCATAACTTAAGAACTACACAGTTAAGCATGCTTGACTTAGAGAAATTCTGGGATGGGTGACCTCCTGGGAAGTTTCTCAGGAAGTGTGTGAGTGAGGACAAAGCACGCTGAAAAGTCTTGTGTTAGTATGTGGGGTCATTGATCCTGCAAGTGGCCGGACGTTACAATAACGGGCTAAGATTGAAAAATGGGGGCACCTAGATTTGCCATAATAGACAAGGTTGGGATTGACCATTGAAAGTGAGATCTAGGAAGTTTAAGAAGACAACTAGTAGAAAGTTGTTGAAGTCACATGAAGGTGCAATAGGCTGGAAAAAACAATGTACACATAGGTTTGTGTTTTGTGGGAGTATCCAGTATTGCTTTACACTTTTGAGTTGTTTGTTTACATTTCTCTTTGGCGGTTAAAACAACTTATCTTTTATTAAAAAAGTACATGTTTTTCAGTTATATTTCATCACTTTGTGCAAAATACCAAATATCATATGTATGAACGTCATAAATTATATACATATGTAAACATATTTGCACAAATAATTTTAAAAAATGTTTATATAAATTAAAATACTATAGCACTTTCTTGAAATGAGCCAAGTGATAACTGTAAGATTGTATGGAAAATGTGATTGTACCGGCTAAGATTGAAAAATGGGGGCACATAGATTTTCCATAATAGACAAGGGTTCAGATTGATTGTTGAAAGTGAGATCTAAGAAGTTTAAGAAGACAACTAGTAGAAAGTTGTTGGAGTCACGTGAAGGTGCAATAGGATGGAAAAAACAAGTACACATAGATTTGTGTTTTGTGGGAGTATCCGGTATTGCTTTACACTTTTGAGTTGTTTGTTTCCTTTTCTCTTTGGCGGTTAAAACAAGTATTTTTTTTAAAAAAATACATGTTTTTTAGTTATGTTTGGTCACTTACCAAATATCATATGTATGAACGTCATAAATTATATTCAAATGTAAACATATTTGTACAAATAATTTTAAAAAGTGTTTATATAAATTAAAATATTATAACACTTTCTTGAAATGAGCCAATTGAAAGTTGTAAGATTGTGTGGAAAAATGTGATTGTAACAGGCTAAGATCGAAAAATGGGGGCACCTAGATTGGCTATAATAGACAAGGGTTGGGATTGACCATTGAAGTGAGATCTAGGAAGTTTAAGAAGACAACTAGTAGAAAGTTGTTGGAGTCACGTGAAGGTGCAATAGGCTAGAAAAAACAAGGTACACATAGATTTGTGTTTTGTGGGAGTATCTGGTATTGCTTTACACTTTTGAGTTGTTTGTTTCCTTTTCTCTTTGGCGGTTAAAACAAGTTTTTATATATTAAAAAAATACATGGTTTTCAGTTATGTTTGGTCACTTTATGCAAATACCAAGTATCATATGTATGAACGTCATAAATTATATTCAAATGTAAACATATTTGCACAAATAATTTAAAAAAGTGTTTATATAAATTAAAATAATACTACATCACTTTCTTGAAATGAGCCAACTGATAGTGGTACTATTGTGTGGAAAAATGTAATTGTAACAGGCTAAGATCGAAAAATGGGGACACCTAAATTGTCCTTAATAGAAAAGGGTTGAGATTGACCATTGAAAGTGAGATCTAGGAAGTTTAAGAAGACAAGTAGTAGAAAAGTTTTTGGAGTCACGTGAAGGTGCAATAGGTTGGTAAAAAATAAGGTGCACATAGATTTGTGTTTGGTGGAAGTATTCGACACTACTTTACACTTTTGAGTTGTTTACTTTTCTCATTGACGGTTAAAATAAGTTTTTTTATTTATTTAAAAAATACATGTTTTTGAGTTATGGTTGGTCACTTTATGCAAAATACCAAATATCATACGTATGAATATCATAAGTTATATACAAATGTGAACATATTTGCACAAATTTTTTTAAAAAATGTTTATATAAGTGAAATTAATATAACACTTTCTTGAAATGAGCCAATTAATAGAGGTAAGATCGATTGAAAAAATGTGATTGTAACGGGCTTAAAAAAAAGGGTCACCTAGATTTGCCATCATAGACAAGGGTTGGGATTCACCATTGAAAGTGGGATTTAGGAAATGTAAGAAAACAACTAATAGAAAAATTGTTTGAGTCACGTGAAGATGCAATAGGTTAGGAAAAACAAGGTGCACATAGATTTGTGTTTTGGGGGAGTATTCATTATTCCTTTGCTTTTGAGTTGTTTACATTTCTCTTTGATAAAAAAAATTTCGAGCAAAATGTATTTGTTTCTTTGTTATGTTTGGTTACTTTACACAAAATACCAAATCTCGTATGTAAGAGCATCATAAGTTATATACAAATGTTAATATATTTACAATGTAATTTTTCTTAAAAAAATGTTTACATAAATGAAATTAATATAACACTTTTATAATTACGTGGTATGGGTTTTAATTTATAATGTACTTTTGATGTTACTATATTTTTTTCTTTAGTTTTAATTTTTTTACAAAAAGATATGTTCGCATATGTATATAAATACACAATATTTAATATATATGTGTGTACATGTGAAAAGAATTGTTAATATTTATATATTTTAAAATTGTATTTAATATTTATTTAATTTGAAATATTCATATTTCAAATTTTTATATCATTTTTTCGATTTTATTCTATTATATATATATATATATATATATAATTTTTAATGCAGATTTTACCATCATCCTCTCAAGATATTCATGTATAAAAGGCATTATGGATATGAAGTATGAGATATCAAATTGTTAAATAACATATCTTCTCTCTTCCTCTTCCTCTTACACTCTCTCTGCCTGGAACTTATTGTCATTTCCTTCAATGTAATCTCCTATTAAGTATCTTACTTTTCAAGCTATCCTAATTAATCATGAAACCTTAATACTTTTCAATTGTTTGTATCTTTTTTTTAGTCCATAATATTTATATATTTTCTGCAAAAACCCTTATCTGCACTTTAATTGCTTACTTGTAGTTATTAGTAGGTAATTAGTTATAGCTATAGAACTCACCATTTTTGTTTCATTTTGTTATGTTGTTAATTTCCTGGTCGAATCGGAACACTACCACAAAGACTTTTGGATCTTGCTAGATATGTGGATTTTTCATGTTGTTAGTATTTGTGTTTGTGATTGTAACAAAATATGACGACATTGTTTTTATTACTTTTGGCTATTATTGCATGAATTATCTTCTTTTTGGCTTTAGGATATGTTTGAAACAGGAAGTGGGATAGTTCCTATATAACTAGTAATTTTTGTGTTTGTTTCAAAACAAAGTAATTTTTGTGCTGTCTTGAAAACTGATTGTGTGTTGTGTAATGTTAGTTTTATTTCATTTCTACACCTTGATTTCATTTATCAGATACATTAACTTTGATTATATTCATGGGTATTGTACAATATGGGTTACAACTTCATTCTTTAAAAATGGCTTCCAATATTTTTGTGTAAATTTTCAATTAGCATTTTGATTAATGTCTCCACTCATGTTCTGTATGTGTATATTACACGAGTGGGGGATTTACTTTCTCTCTCAACCATTTTTATTTCTTCTTGTTATTTGCTCATTTCTTTTTATTTTATCACCTCCCCCTCCTTTCTCCTTTGTATCAAAGCATTCTCACGCTAAGGGCAAGTCATTGGCGGCGTTATTGGTGGGTGTAGAGTTGTAGCGATCTTGTGTTCTCCTCTTGCTCACCTTAGTTAATGGCAACAATTTTGTGAACCTCAGTTTTGTTGAAAGTGGCAGCCTCGAAAATGACAGCTTTACTTATTATAGCTCTACCACCAATAACACCACCAATGACTTGGCCCTGAGTGTGGGAAAATTTGATCACGGATGAAAAATGAGTAGAAGGGTTAACTCTTAAGGGAGGTCAAAATTGTCATTGTGAATGTAGGATCATGTAAGGGACAACAAGATGGTGATAAGGGTGGTTCCTCCTGCTACAAGATAAACGGACGTTAGAAAACAACCCCTGTCATGTGAATTGTTCTCTTTCTACATCTTTTGGGTAATTTGTTTTTTGTTTTCATCCACTTTGGTAACAAAAGTCGATCTTGGACAACGAAGGGAGAAAGATCCGGAGAGGTGCTGTAAGGAGACCTCATAATACAAGTCAAAGGGGGATGTTATCAATTACAGGGTTTTCCTTCCAATTGTGAATCACAACAACAAGAAATATTTCCAATGGAAGAAAGCCATAAGATGCATGTGTCATTTGTAGTGTCTAGCCTCAAGATCTCACTCATTTTTTATGAGCATTGTTATATCGTACAAAGTGATGTAACATTAAAATGCACAAATTCACGTGCAAACTTTCTTCCACATGTCTTCTTGTTTTTGCTTTGCATATTATGTCTTTTATTAAAATAAAGATAAAAAATTATGTCCTTATAAAATTCTCTTGTGTAAGGATGTTCTCCAACCTCTTCACTAAGTTTATCTCTAGCATAAATCATTACCATGCATTATCTCCTCTCTCCATCTTAATTAATTGTTGTGTAATGATAAATTAATAGGTTGAAGTTTATGTTACTTCACCATTGCATGTGTTGCGATGCCCACATTTGAGAAATATCATGTGAGTATAGAGACACACCACAATGTAATAGCACGAGAATTAAACAAACATAGCAATAAGGTGTGGACATTTCTTAATGATTCATTACTAGAAAAATAGCATTTTACCACGTCAAATCTTTGGCAGTTGCATTTAAAACGTCTTAAAATCCTATGTGGTGGCAAATTTGTAAATTAATCAAGGGAAATGAACGATGACGATTTTATATATACCGTCTTTGAAAGCAAGTGTTTAAAGACGGTTTTGGAAAAACGGTCTTTAAATGCAAGTATTCAAAGATGGTTTTGGAAAAACCGTCTTTAAAACGTAAGTATTCAAAGACAATTTTGGAAAAAATGTCTTTAAAAAAAGTGTTCAAAGATAGTTTTTCCAAAACTGTCTTTGAAATTCCTTCTCATTCTCACCGTTTTGCTTCCTCTTCCCTTTCTCTCTCATCCACTATTTAATGCTTTTTCAAAATTTGAATTAGAAAACCCGACACCACTCCTACTTAGCCTGGATCAGATTCTTCTTGTTTACCCATTTTTCCTTTCATTCATTCATTGCAACTGAAATTTCTGGCACCAAAGTGAAAGAATGAGAACGAGTGGGAGACCTTCAAGTAGAACATGAGGCCGCAACTTCAACCGCCGAGCTCGATCCTAAGGGAATCATTCTCCGAAGAGCGGCTCGGCGGTAGCGAAGGCAACGCATCGTCGTCACGCACTGAATGAGCAATTAGGCGAAGGACTTGGAGGAACTCCAAGCCAAAGTAAGGGTTGTCGGACAAGGCGGATGGGGATCGAGAGTGCGAAGGCGTGGGGATGGATTCCACAAAGCCGTTCTTATTAGATATTCCATAATTCCAACTAATATAAGTGGTTTTGAGTTGTAGTAAAGATCTTAAGCTCCATTCTCCTATAAAAGCATGGGGGAGTAGTGACTAAAACTGAAATATTAATTATTCTTTCTTCCAATTCTATATACATTAAAATCTGATATACCTTTATTTCATTTATATCTTAAATTATTTTCTCTGAACTTGATCAGGGTTGTGATGGATCGATACTACTAGATGGTAGTAATGATGGAGAGAGGTCTATTGTTCCTAACCTGAACACAGTGCTATAACTGGTTGAATACATATAAGATTATTTAAAATCTACAAATCAAGGGAAGCGCAACATGTAATTCATTGTCGTCTAGATAATTTAAATATAATGAGCTCATGTCCTCTAATATTTAATATCAACCTGAGAAGTGATGTTTTATGCAAGACTACAATGAAGCTGAAATGCTTTCACTTTCTAAATTTTTGACCTGATTGATGCTTTTGGCAATCAACTTGCAACCAGCAAGGTTCCTACCTAAGTAGTTATTTTGCACTTCATGTGTTCCTATTACTCTTTATTTTTGAATTATTTGCTTTGTAAATTATATTTAATTTGTTTGTGTACCTAGATTTGGACTTTGATTCATATTTTCTGTCCTATTTTCAGATTCCATGGTTTATACTTTCTATTAGCTAATATCATCTTGAATGTTAAAACTTAGAACCGTGAATTTGGTTATTGAAGTTCAAATATTCACTACAAGCTGTTGAGAGATTGATGGTTGAAATAATAAATCTTTACCCTGTGAATCATGAAATGAAGTCACAATATAGTATCTAGTTTTATGATTATATTTATACATGTTTTACTCTATCGTCAATACATTATTTTTTTAACAAAAAGAACTATTCAAAGCAACTGACAAAAATGGAGATGGTGTTGGGAGCATGGATGAGTTGGCCTCCCTTCTTACTTTTCATCAAGAACAATAATGACCCATCTAAATTACAAAGATATAAAAGTTTTAATTTTGTATACTTGAGTTTGAATAATAGCTAATATAAATTTCAAGAAAGAGCCAAGGGTGGAACAAAAAGTGAAACAAATATTGCAATTTTTTTTTAAAAAAAAGACATTATAAGATGATTCTTTTAAAAATCGTCTTAGAAAATCTACTATCGAAAATAGTTTTCGGAAAACAGTCTTAGAATACTCAATTTTTTTATTTTTTTATTCAAAAAATGATTATTCTAAGATGATTTTCCGAAAAATCATCTTAGAAAGTAGACTTTCTAAGATAATTTTTAAAAGAACCGTCTTAGAATCTTCAATTTTTTTTTAAAATTTTAAGACAATTTTTCAAAGAATCATCTTAGAACGTTTACTTTCTAAGACGATTTTCTTGAAAACCATCTTAGAATTTACAATTTTAATTTAAAAAAACATTCTAAGACAATTTCGGGGAGAACCGACATAGAAATCAATATTCTAAGACGGTTTTGAAAATCGTGTAGAAAGTCAACACTTTCCGGGACGTCTACTTCAAAGACGATTTTGAATAATCGTGAGATAAGTTAAATAATGGATGTGGAAAGTGTTTTTTCTAATAGTGATTATTGCACAATGGTAGTTTAGTTCAACAATGATAATTTACTTTTTTCTCCCATTATTTCAATAGTCAATTTTACAAGCTTAGTTATTAAATTGAGATTTAAACAGTACAACATCATTAAAAAATAATAAAATATCAAACAAACCAAATAAAAAGGATTAAGAATATATTGAAGTCTACGCGATTGTTTATTGATCTTACATTTAGGGTAACTAAATTCATTGGTTATGAAAAATGATGACAATATATATGAGTGATCTTTTGCAGGAGGAGTGAATTTTTTTAACTTTTTATATTTCATCCATCCAATATCCACTCATTATAAAGAAAAATAATAATCCATCCATTTAATTTTATGGATGGTTAGTAATTTATCAACTATTTTTTTATAATCTATTGGACTACCTTCAAAAAAAGGTAAAATCCATTGGATTAAAAAAACTAGAGGAAAAACATTTTTACTCTCTCTCTATATCTATGTCTATGGTGGATCCATACTTTATATGGTTCATCGGTGAATAACAAATTAAATATCCTCAAATATAATTTAGAATAAAATATATTTTTTTTCTTTCTCTTTTTCCAATTAAAAAATAAAATATCCTCAAATATAATTTAGAATAAATATCCTCAAATATAATTTAGAATATACATCCTCAAATATAATTTAGTATTTATATTTTTTAATTGAGATATTTTATTTCTCACTTTTAAAAATCTGGGATTTTAAACATCTTATTTTTAATTGAGACATTTTATTTTCCGTTTTTAAAAAATTTGCAATTTTAGTCAATTTTAGTCCCCTTTGTCAATTTCAAGCTTAATTATGTACTTTTCTAATTGTTTTGTTGATAATTTAAGCTTCTTAGAAATTAAATAATTTAAGATATGTTTATGAAGTGAAAAATAAATAGACATATGTTTGTCAACATTTCCATAATATGTAGATCAACGTTTTTAAAATTACAGAATTTTTAAAAGTGAAAGACGAAATGTCTTAATTAAAAAAATAAGAGAATTAAAATTATTTGCAAAAATAAAAATAAAAAATGAAAATTTCATTTTAGCAGTTTAAAATAAAGCAAAGAATGAGATTATACAAAGGTTATCTAGAATTGAAAATATCTTATAGGGGGAAATGCCATGTTTAACCTTAAGTCACAAGAGGAATTCACATCCCAGAGTCGTTTGCATCTGCTCACTTTGCCGTTGTCGACACCAATTCCAGAAGGAAGTGGCATCTTGCTGTGAGATAAGTTGTCATCGTTGGTGCCAACTGCTGAAGCCAAAAGGAAGAGCCATCATTGTTGTGAGATAAGTTGTCATCGTCTTTGTCGCTATCGAAGAAAAAAGGAAATCGGTGTAATGACTCAAAAAGGTTTCAGAGGAAAATTAAGATGCCACAAATTCGAATAATATGAATAAATTAAAACTAAATGGCACTAATGGTGAAATGACATACAAGATCCTCAGAAAGGGGTTGCCAACGAAAACAACGACAATCACAGAACAATCTTTACAGTTTGCGGTTTTGGAAGGATGAACTGTTTTCTTCATTCGGACAAAAAAAAAAAAATCCAATAACAACACTAAACAATCGCAATAGGGGTCATTGGGTTTATTATTGGACAAGATGCAATGGAGGAGCTTGTTTTCTTGACGAGAACAAAGTATGTTGTGTCATCAACAAGTTGGCTCATAAACATAGTATCTTTTTTGTTAAGTTTGTGAATGGAGTATGTTGTTGTTGACAATTGGGTTATTGAGTGACTAGTGTTAAGCCTGCATCTGGAGATTCTCCTTTGCAGCTTGGTCCAAAGGAAGATGTTAAAAAATACTTAATCCTTTTGTCTTCGAACTGTGATTCGTTTTGGGTGCCATGGCAGCCACATGGTTTGTGTTGGTTCCTATTTACATGTGGTGCAAATATCAAGTTGTTCCCAAAGGTATGCTAATCTAAGAGATATTAATTGGTAGTTAGTAATCATTTTACAAAGTTTCATTAAATGCATGTGCAATTAAGAGAAATTTGATCAAATGTCAATTAATTTACTTTAATTGAGCTCAAATTTTTTGGGTGAGCAAAAAAAACAAAGTACAAACAAAATTTTTCCTTCAAGTATTCAACGTAATTACATATCCGGAGAATCTGAAATCTCTAATTAAACTAAAATAATTTCACATCAGTTGATCCACGACAATTAGTACTAACTAATCATGTGATAGAGAAAAATCAACTTTTACAAAATACCATAGATAAGTACTCCTTTTTGTTTTCTTACAAATGAAAAGAGTCTCATTAGTATTTCTTAAGGTGTAGAGCATTAAGGTAGTCTAAAACCTAATGGTCATGGTTTAAATAATGTACTGTTTGTTTCTTTGATTTTATAGACTAGTAGGGTATCGATGCGATCAAAATGGGCATAAAATGGAGAAATAATAAAATCATATATTTAACTTTAGTTTGGAAACATAAAAATTAGCTTATCTTGTTAAAAATGATTTACTTATATTATATTGCATTTTTTAGGAATACTAAATATAAAAAAGAAATACTAAATAAAGTAAAGTTGTTACAAATGGGTCATTGGGGTGAAAAGCAAGAATGTCTATGTTTACTTATTTAAATATTCATAGAGAAAATTATAAGCCTCTCTTGATGGAGGTCCAAGACAAGCCAAAGGTCTAGAAGGAGAACTTGAAGCACTTCCTTTGGTGAGCTTCAAAGGACCAATGACAAGAGCTAGGACTCAAGCACTTTAAGACCACATTTAAGCTAACTTGGGCAAGCGTGAAGTTGCACACCAATTCAAGGATGACAAGAGCTGGATTTTGATGTCTCAAATCCAATTTAATTCAATAAATTCCAACACTTGTTAGAAAAATTCAATAAAAACACTTGTAATAGGTTGTCACTGTTTTAATCGATTATATTGACCTTGTAATTGATTACAACATTTTAGTTGCAAACAGGAACAAAGTCTTACTGCTTTAATTGATTAAATGGCTAGTGTAATCGATTTTTTTAGTGCTTGACTATTTTAATTGATTACAAGTGCAAATTAATCGATTATTTTAGTCTGAACTGCAACTGCACATGTTTGGGAAGCCAAGAGTCACTTTGGGAAAGCTTGCACTTCAAGCTTCATTTCAATTTGCATTTTCCTTACATTTTAGTGACATTTAGCTTGTAATTTCGTGGCCTATATTAGGTGCCAAAACTGAATGTAACTAACTTTGGTTCATTAATACAATTATGAAAATTGTTGTGAGAGTTTCTCTCTTGTTCTTGTTCAAGAACTTCTTGAGTCTTATCAATGGCTTCCCAATGCTATTGTGGTGATTCTTCCTAGACTTATTGGAGAGCTTCTCCATGGTGTCTTCACCTTCATCCCTAACCTTTCTTCCATCTTCCATTTCTGCAATTTCAAACTTCTAAACAGCCCCAATTTCAAGGAGTGCTGGAAGCTTATGTGTTCTTGAAGTTTGCTTGAAGATTGAGTTCTATTGCAAGGTAGATTTGGGAAAATTTAATGACTATGGGTTCGGCTGTTACTTCACCTCTCGTCTCCTCATTGTTGTGTATTGTTATTTATTGGGTGGGTATAGAATAAATATGTTTCTTTTTTGTTTTCTACAAATATGATTATTTCATTTTACAAGAAAATCTAATGAAAATATAAAATTTTCAATTGTAATAAAGTTACATAGTGTCTATTTTTTGTTGAAATAAGGGGTATTTTCATGGTTAGTGCACAAATCACATCACGTTAATTTTCATCCATATTCTAAATGACTTGTGAATAAATCGATAAGTTTCTATAACTAATTAAATTCATTAATGTAATGCACCACCATCAAAATTTCTTTCATGAATGGTTTAGTTTTCATTTCACTACTAGAAAAACAGCATTCAACATAGGTTATTTTTGACATTCCACATCGGTTTTGAACCGATGTTGAATCAGACGACGTTGAAAGTGTGGAAGTTAACATCGGTTTTCAAAACCGATGTTAATGAAAAGTAAACAACATCGGTTTTTACTAAAAACTGATATCGCTATCTAATAAATAAAAACGTAAAAAAATACGAAAGCTGGAACTTCAACATCGGTTTTCGTTGAAAACCGATGTTGATCTCATGTAACAACATCAGTTTTCTTTGCAAAACTGATGTCCCTATCTATGTAACAACATCAGTTTTCATTGAAAACCGATGTTGTAGTTTAAGTTAACATCGATTTTTCTTGAAAACCAATGTTGTAGTCTAAGTTAACATCGGTTTTCTTAAGAAAACCGATGTTGTTTTTTTTTAATTTTATATTTTGTCTATTTTTTAAATTTTATCAATTCTTCAACCTGTAAATTAAATACTAGACATCCAGCCAATTTCAGAATACAATACAAAATATTATTTCAATAACAAATACAATTCAATAGTGTCAATGTACATAAAAATGATTTCCTAATCAAATGTTTATATACAATTGTTTAAAAATCTCTTAACCACCTAATATGATATTTCATCTCTAACTTTAAGATAATATGTAGCCAACTGAACCCTAATACCCTTCAATTTGTCGGCTTGCAGTGGTCTTTCATCAGTGAAATACTGCATGACGTAATAAAACATAATTTAATAAGTATAAATAAAAACAAGTAAAAAAATGAAAATTAGTTTTGAATTAGACAATTACCATGTCCTAGTTATCCCTGAAGCCTCCTTGGCCTATCGTGGACATCCAATGCATGACATAATAGTCACACTCAGTGCTTCCTTTTTGCTTATTACACTAAATTCAATAACATGGTCAAAGTTAAATGGAAATTAGTGTAAATGGTAATAAAAGTTATTTTGAATACATAAACCATGATTTATTAAAAGACTTACTTTAAGCGCAATCCATTTAGTAGTAGCCTTTGATTTATTTACTTGAGTGTCATGGAGTCCCTTCAAAGCATTGCTTTAAGAGAAACATGCATGCATATTGTACAGTTAACATATTCATGTGTTAGAAATAAAAACGGAAATGTCTGACAAATAACAACCTACCTGTTAATAATTCCTTTGAGGTAGTTATCAGGCTTGTGGTGCAACGAACAGAACCACACGACAACATTGGCCTTAGGACATATAACGACCAGTTGCCAATGTGCACTGCATTGGAGAAAAAGAAGTTATTATACTTCATACATTAATTAAATTCTTTTGTACATTAACATTATAATATGGCCTTAAGCGCATCAATACTTAACGTAAATTAAGTAAACACAGAAGCATAAGAATAATAAGACGTCATCATACGTCATATAACACAGCTAAAACATTATGTATGCAATTTAATATACATCCTGGCACCCGGGTTCTGTTCTAGAAGGTACATAATTCAAAACAAACCCATACCGGGTTACAAAAGTACAATAAAATCGAGTCAACCGACTCACAAAAGACCGCCTTCCAAAATCCGCTTCCTCGAAACTGGCCTCGGTCTCTTGTCCGGGATCCTCAATTAGTGGCCAACTTGGCCTTGGCCTACCCGGCCTGTCAATTGAGATTCACCGAATGACCCCCTACTCAAGTCTCTTACCCCGAACCTCGTCTTCTGCTCTTTGGCTATCACCTGCAATAAAATATAATCCCCAACCTGGGGTGAGATAAAATCTCAATAAACTCAAGGTTCTTGGAGACTCAACTCCCCCTGGTTCACTTTCACAATACATAGCATTTATATTGGCATTAGAATAAACATAGCCAACCCGACCTTTAATAAAACAATACATGTACATAACCACACTAACATGCCATTCCAGTACCAATATGCAATTTAGCCAACCAGTGTAGATATCATACACAATTGCATATAAGATATACAAGTTAGACAGCCAGTACACATATTGTGCACTCTTGTATATCTTCAGTGTACTCTGCGTACACATCATGTATCTCTGCCTGAGGTCCCAGACCTTGGACTCCACGTGAATTCCACCAAATACATGCACAAATGTATATCTAGATATACAATTAACCAACTAGTGCACTCCGCGTACACAATGTATATCCAGTTATACAAATTAGACAACCAGTGCATATCTCCGTTACATGTATGTTTTCAACCAAAAAGCAATAAGACACAATGTAAATACACACACCATGATATCCAACAACCATCACTCCCCAGGAGTATGGTGGAACACAATCAAGGGAACCAACTCCCAAGAACAGAGAGCTTACCTTCTCTTGTTCCAGCACCGATCCTCTCAGCCGCGTGTTCACCACCACTAATATCTTCTTTATCCACAGCACTATAACGGAGATGCTCAGACATTGACCACCGTGGATGATCTCAGAAATATCCTCATGCTTTATGTACAATGGGAAGTCCTCAACCTATAGCCCGAACATAGTAGGGTCCTATTGCACCTGCATAGGTCTGAGGAAAAGATCGAGGATGGTCAATGCGATCTGGTACAGGGGATTGGCAATATGTTCCGGCTTATGTACAAGTTTTGCCGGTCCCTCAGGTACCTGTTTATCCTACACAGTTAAGAAACATAAGTGAACGATCGTCTTGACTTTATATGAGACAAATCATTCTTAAATAAAAGAAACAAGGCAAAAATGTGATACCTTGTTCAAAATAGCTTGTACAAGATGTGTCAGCCAAGCAAGGAAAGTGTTAAAGGCCTGCCCCACTAACTGAACCTCGTCAGTGGGTACAGGGATGCGAGCCTCAGCATCTCAAACTTCCTCAACACCCACCTTGACCTGATCATGGGCAAGAGGAACGTTGTGCACGGTTGTCGACCCCTCATAAACCCTTCCAAGGGCAACCAGGCGAGGAGGATTGCCATTGACATACAACCCACGCTTGTTAGATGCACCCGTGTCTGGGTCATTCCCTGAGGGATCGACACAGCTTCCCTTGGTGCTAACATGGGCATTATAAGGACATGACTGAAGGTCTGGAGGCGGCATGGCACCCTGAGACTGGATCTGGGTCTGCATCTGGGACTGGAGGTGGCTGAAGCTCATCATTATTTGCTGCATAACTCTTTCAGTGATCAATTGCTCCAGCTCTACCCTGATGTTGTATTTTAGGCGATCCAAGTCTTCAGGCACCATGGACTTCGACTTACGAGAGGTTGATGAAGCCGGCCGAAGTACTGTGTGATGGTTACACCGGCTCCAGCACCACGGACACGGTCGGGGTGCTCTGGTCGTCCAATGGCAGCAGTCAGGACATCCTGTCGTCCATTGGGGACAAAGCTACCTGTGTGGATTGCTCATCCAGGGAATCCTGCGATCAAAATAAGTAGAACATTAGTTTTGTAATTTGCGAGAAAAAAAATTCATTAAAGGCGTATGAGCTTGTTGTTTGGCTTACAATCCTCTCTGCAATCTCACGCACCGCCTCAGAAGTCATTTGCCCGATTTTTTTGGTGCGAGCTAGCTTCCACTTCACGTGTCATCTCACAGGGGACAGAGGATGAATGATGGTATCCATGCTATCATCACGGGTTGCTTCCTCCAATTGTTTCTTTTGTTTTTCCTCCATCAATCTCTTCTCTAACAAGTCGTAAGCCCCGCGAGACAACAAGTGAGGGGTAGTGTTCAGCTTCTGGATGGCCTGGGCCTTCTTTCTAATGTCCTGTAAGAATTACACAAATAGGGTTAAAAAATATGCTTGATTGGCTTTATAATTCTAAAATTGTAAAACAATGTAACTCAACTAACCTCCCAGGAAGCGGCTCTACGTGTCTCACAAATTTGGTGCCACTTTTCCTTACTGATGCCGTATTTCTCGCAGACAATGTCGGCATCGTAGTCCTTGCCTTGTGCCAGAGCCCATTTAGAGGTCAGGTCTGACTTAAACTGCCTCCATCGCTCTCCCACTGTTTGCAAAATTTTCTTCTTCGTCCGTTGGTCGGATGCTTCAGGTATATCAAATTCATCCTGCATTACAATCAAGAGGGTTTAACAGTTACAATAACATTTAAATTGTATTACTACAAGCAATCACATTGGACATTTAATTGTAATACCTGAATGTCCTCCCAAATCAACTCATTCTGTGCTGCAGGAACTTCCTTCTAGTTAGCAATCGTCACATCCACCTTGTCTCTAGCCACGATCTCTAGATACGTCCTCAATTTCTTTGCCTGAGGATCATTAGCCTTCCTAGTGGCAGGATCCACGTGAACCACTAGTCTGTTAGCACCAGCAGGTCTGGCAGCCAATGACCTCAATCGTGTTGCCTTCCTAGTCTTCTTCGCCATAGATGGTGAAGGTGTTGGCTCAAGTCGAGGAGGGGAGCTCGGTGGTGTAGTCATGATCCCATTAAAAACATAAAGAAAGATAAGTAAACACATTCTGACAAGTTAGGATACTTATGAAATTGTAAAAAATGCAATCAAATTAATAAGGCAAACAAATTACATTAAGTGATGTTAATTAATTCTCCTTCATCATGATCATTACGATTTGCATGAACGTCATCATCGTAATCTTCTCTGTTGACGTTAGGCATTTGTGTCAAGAATTGAGTGACACCAGTATCGAGGGTGGAATCATCATCGTTAAGAGTAATACCAATGGTTTTTCCATGTAGTACCACTGACCACCTTTCATCACATGGATCTTGGACATAAAACACCTGTTTAGCTTGTTCTGCCATGATGAAAGGTTCATCTTGATAAGTTAGCTTGTTAAGATCAACCAAAGTAAATCCTAAGTCCTCGGTCCGCACACCGCTATTGATATCAACCCACTTACACTTGAAAACACACACACACACTGAATGTAACATAGTTAAGCTCCCAGATGTCATGAATGACTCCAAAGTAAGGCATGCATGCCAAACGGGGATTGTGGTCATGCACAGTAGCGAAGTGTTGTGACTTAGCCCTAAGGCTAACCCCACTGTTTTGCATTGTGCTCTTGTCATCTTGTTGTTTTGTGTAGAACGAGTACTTGTTGATATCGTAGCCTTGCCAACTTCTAACATTTATTTTAGGCCCATTTGCTAACTTCCTCATTGTTTCAGATGAAGATTCATCACTAAATATTGTATCTTTAAACCAATTCAAGAAAGTCTTGTTATGCTCTTTCAACAACTTATTCTTCGTCATTCTTGGATTACTTTCCTTGACTAAGGCTTCATGACGAACTATGTATGGTAGAACTTCATTACTGTTATTCAGGACATACAAATGAGCTTGTTGCAATTCCTATAAACCAGGCGTTATAACATGCAACCCTCATGAACCCTATCCTCCCACTCTGTCGTCATGTTGGGACTCGGGAAGCCCAACATGTTTTTTCTTTTCAAGGTACTCTGAACAAAATTCTACAGCTTCTTTTGCAATGTACCTTTCAACTATGGATGCTTCAGGGTGGTGTAGGTTTTTTGTATACCCTTTCAAGATCTTCATGTATCGCTTGATCGGGTACATCCACCGTAAATAAATGAGACCACACATTTTAATTTCCTTGACCAGATGAACAAGTAAGTGAACCCTTATGTCGAAAAATGAAGGAGGAAAATACATCTCTAACTGACACAAGATAATTGTCGCCTCTTCTTCCAAGTCATCTAACTTTATAGGGTCCACGACTTTGGTACAAATGGCAATGAAGAAAAAGCACAGCCGAGTTACAGCATGCCTCACTTTGTTAAGCAAAATGTCTTAAATCGCCACAGCTAACAGTTGTTGCATCAACACGTGGCAATCATGAGACTTTAAGCCAACTAGTTTCAGATCTTTTATCAGCACAAGGCTTTTAATATTTGAAGAGTATCCCTGTGGCACTTTCACTTGGCGCAGACACTGACAGAAACTTATCTTTTCCTTTTTTGACAAAATGTGACATGCTGGAGGCAAGTATATTTTCTTACCATCAGACCTAGGATGTAACTGCTCACGTATACCCATCTCAGCAAGATCTTGACGAGTGTTCAAACCATCTTTTGTCTTGCCTTGAATGTTAAGCAGCGTGCCAATGACACTGTCACACACATTTTTCTCCACATGCATAACATCGATACAATGTCTAACATCTAGATCAGACCAGTATGGAAGATCAAACAATATTGACCTCTTCTTCCATATGCAAGTATTACCTTTCTGCTTCTTTTCAGTCTTTCCAAATACAGTATGGATGCCCTCAACCCGCTTAAGAACCTGCTCACCGGTTAATGGAATTGGGGCAGTTTCATGCTCTTGACTTCCATTGAACGCTTTTTTTCAATCGCCGATAAGGGTGATAAGGTTTTAGAAAACGTCGATGGAGAGTGTAAAAAGTTTTTCTGCCATGTTTAAGTTATACGTAGCTTGTGTCTTGTTCATAGATAGGGCATGCACGATGGCCCTTAACACTGTATCCATTTAAATTCTCATACGCTGGAAAATCATTAATGATACAAAATAGAATTGCACGCAACTTGAATGTTTCCTTAGGATATCCATCAAACACGGCAACCCCCTCGTTCCACAAGTTTGCCAAGTCTTCAATCAAGGGACTAAGATAAACATCAATGTCATTTCCTGGCTGTCTTGGGCCCGATATCATCATAGACAACATCATGTATTTTTGCTTCATGCACAACCAAGGAGGCAGGTTGTAAATGACCAACAAAATAGGCCACGAACTGTGCTAAGTACTTAAACTATCGTAGGGATTCATTCCATCACTGGCAAGTGCAAGTCTAAGATGTCTTGTGTCTTCGCTGAATTTTGGATACAAACGGTCAATCTTCTTCCACTGGGAGGAATCTGCCAGATGGTGGAGCATTCCATCACAGTTTCTCCCATCTGCATGCCATGTAAGGTCTTTTGCGTCATCTTCATTAGCAAACAGACGCTTAAACCTTGGAATGATCGAAAGATACCACAACATCTTCGCGTGGGGGCCTTTCTTTGTGCTTTCATTAATGCTACAGTTGTCATCGACATTCACTTTTTACCATGATACCCTACACCTGGGGCATTAATTTATGCATTTCTTGAAATTCATTTCTGTACAATATGCAATCATTAGGACAGACATGAATTTTCTGATACTCCATACCCATCGGACAAAGAATCTTATTCGCCTGATAGTAACTTCTTGGCAACGTGTTTTCATCTGGAAGCATGTCCTGAACTACCTCAAACAGTGAACTGAAGCTTTTGTCACTCCACCCATATCTGGCCTTGACATTAACCAGATTTAACATCGCTGACAATAGTGTCAATGACTCTTTGCACCCTGGATACAACGACTTATTCGAATCACTTTCCAATGTATCATACATAGGGGCATGTGCTTGCTGAAAAGATTCATGTCCCAGATCACGAATCATATCCTCTAATCGATATCCGATGTCAACATCAACCGATTCAGTTTGCGACCCCCTCCGCATGTCTGTCAATTCACCATGCCATATCCATGTGGTATAATTCTTCTTAATCCCATCACACAGAAGATGCTTATGTATGTCGTTCAACGCTTGGGGTCTCCCATTCAAACAATTAATACAGGGACAAAAATATTTTCCATCCCCATCCGGTCGACTTCTTTCGGAGGCAAATTGCAAGAAATTTTCAACGCCTTACTCATACTCAACCATGATGTGAATTGCATTAATCCAACTTTGATCCATCTAATTAATAACTCTGTGATACTCACAAAGTTATTCCATGCATGAAAGCCTCACTTTTTTCATTAAAGGTATGACCCTATCCCATTCACGAATACATATTTTTATAGTATATTCATATATATAGGTTGAGTTTCTTATCTTAAATTTGACGAAATTTTGGCAGCATTTCGCTTTGATATCCGAGTACACAACATGAAAGCGGTGACATGAGTTACACCACAGTCAAGTATGCACCCGGAGAACAAAGTGAAATGCATTGTTCCAAAATTTCATCATATTTAAGAAAAGAATTACAACCTTTACATATGAATATACTAAAAAATATGAGTCTTCGTAAATTGTCCAAACGGACAATTCAAGAATCAATACAATGATTAATCCAAACTGTCCGGAAGAATCACTGTAATGCATCTCAAACGGGAAATTAAGGTTCACTGATAATGAACATCAATTGTATATATAAAGCAATAGTCATTAACCACATAAAACAAGTTGCAAAAGCACATGTATACATATAGAACCTAACAAAAATACTAAACACATTTGTAAGTACCTGTGATGATGTCACTGACAAACTCCAACAAGGAATCTAGTGATAACGATGCAAAGAGCAAAAGGACAACTGCCTACAAATGATGTTGAACATTGAAGATGTTATATTATTTTTACTTATTTTATAGAAACTTAAAGAAATTAGCAAGATAAATTTTAAAATAAACAACTTATTCATTCTCTATATGGTATCAGTCTAAACTTATTGTGGAATTCAACACCACCATTCAGCTTCCAATCCAATGGCCTTGTCCTCCCTAACCTCCACCAATCCAAAGAATGTTGTGGAAATGATCAACACCACCACTGTAACGACCCCGTATGCATCCGGTTCATTAACATTATGTGTGGAATTTTTGATATACATTCTGGCATCCGGGTTCTATTCTCAAAAGGTACAACATACAAAATAAACCTAGATCGGGCTACAAAATACAATAAAAAAATTGAGTCAATAGACTCGCGAAGACCGCCTTCCAAAATCCGCATCCACGAACCCATCCTCAGATTCTTGTCCGGGATCATCAATTACAAGCCAACCCGGCCTGTCAAGTGAGATCCATCGAACAACCCCTACTCGGGTCTCTTACCCCGGACCTCATCCTCCGCTCTTTGGTTATCACCTGCAATAAAATATAATCCCCAATCGAGGTGAGATACAATCTCAGTAAACTCAGGGTTCTTGGAGACTCAGCTCCCCCTAGTTCACTTCCACAGTACATAGCATTCAAATCGGCATCACAGATAACATAGCCATCCTGGCTTTTTAATAAAACAACAATATAGCCATCCCGGCTTTCATACACATCACATGTACATAATCACACTCATGTGCCATTCCTGTTGGGCGCTACCAATATCGGGAACCCGACACCGATATAACATATTTACTCGTGCACATCTCATGCACATATGTATATATCATCCCGTGCATATCTCATGCACTCGTGCTCATCCCAGATGAGTCCTATGTGCACCTCTCATGCACCCGGACGTATATGACTTTCCGAGAAGCTCATCCCGGATGAGTCTTACACTCTCATATATGGTCCGCTTCCCTGGCTAGAGGGCTTCATATATCAGAAAACAAACATCAAAGTGCAAATCATTTACATATATGTTTCAATCAAAAAATAGTAACACACAATTTAAATACACGCACTGCATCATACAATAACCATCGCTCCCCAGGAGTATGGTGGAACACAATCAAGGAAAACTCCTAAGAACAGAGAGCTTACCTTCTCTGATTCCAGCACCGGTTACCTTAGCCTTGTGTTTTCGTCCACTGATATCTTCTTTATCAAGCTCTACATTAGGTAAGAAAGATATCAAGAATGGTTTTCAACCGTTTCATGAAAAGAACTCAGTTCTTTTCCAGATCTCAACCAAAAACTACTGATGAAGTGCCTTTATTTAAATATTTTTCTATCATTCTTAGCTTATTTGACTTCTCTTGGACTTTTATTTTCCCATTCTAATTTAGTTTTTGTCTTAGGCAAGTTAGTGGGCTTAATTGCTAATTGTTGTGTATTTTCAGATTTTATGCTCACTTGACGTATTTTCCTTGTATAGGACCTATAGAGTTCTATGGAACTCCGAATTAAGTGTTCTTGTAGTCCTTGGAAAGATAATGAAAAGATCTACAAGTTTTCCAGAAATAAGCAGAGGCCAATTCTGCCATTTGGAGTGTGATTTTATTAGTGTAAATAGTATAAATAATTAGAATTGATGGGTTGTTCATGGCCCATTCTTTTCTTCAGACTTAGTCACTATATATTAGTGACATTAAGAGGAATTAATACTTTACATTTTCATTTTGCAAAAACAGTTTTACATTTCTCTTTTTAAGTTTTTAGAATCAAAACCCTTTCTTTTAGTTTCTCTCAACTGTTCTTCCTTGTTCTTCATTGTTCTTCATTTTCGTTTTCCCTTCTTTTATTTTCGTGCACTTATTTCATGGGGCTTTCATTGATGATGATCATGGAAGGCTAAATAATCAATCAATCCAAGGATCCAACCCAAGCAAGAGAAGAATTTGAGTTCTAGTTTGGTATTTCGAATTCTATGTGAATGTTCACTTTCTTCTTCAATTGCTATTCTGTTTTCATGATTATGAATGTGTTTAGGATTAAAAGCGGATTAGGTTATGGATTCATTTCCTAATTTCTAATATAAATCATAGATTAATTGGATGATATTTCAATTAGGGTTGTGGTTTCAATTAATTTAGGGGTTAATTTGATTGAACTGCTTCTAATGAAATTGAATGAACTTTCACAATAGGATAAATTTTTGAGAACGATGATGATTCGAATAGCTTGGTTTGGTGAATTGGATTGATGCTCTTTAATCTATTTAACATTACTTGTTATCAATTCTGTTAGTTTCTGCATTGATCTTTAATCGTAGTTTGTGTCTTTGCAATTTTTACTTTGCGCCTGCAAACTGTTCGACAAAAATTCCCTTTACTGTTAGTAGTGAATTAAAGATAGAACCATATTGATAGTGTCTTTGAGTCGACCTAGGTTAATCCTGTGCTACAGAATTATCGTAGTTTAATTGTTTTGAAGCGACACGACAAATGCTTATCAACTACCAACAAGTGACTTGTAAACCCCACAAAGATCTATCCAGTCATAACGAAATACCCAAAACCCAGAAAAGTTAACTTCAAGGTTGAACCTTCATCACAACAACCTCCTAAGCATACTTTTCCAAAGAAACATCACCCAAAACCAACCCTAACTCATATGGGTCATTTTTCCTCTTATCACCAAACTCAAAAGATACGGTGAAACTTATATATCTTACCTTAAAACTCGTAAGGAAGGCTAGAGAACAACTTCTCCAAGCTTAGATGTCCTTAACGTGCCTTCTAACTCTTAAAGGTTGGAACTTTAAACTTTCTTTGAATAAATGATCTCTTCGCCTAATGGTTTTTATAACTAACAAAGGGTGGAAACTAATTTATATGGTGATTTTCTTCAATCCGTACGTTGGATGTGAAGGTGTTTAGGTCAAGGAATCTAGGAAGCTATTTTCACTTTAACAATGGAGGAAATATGGAATAAGAGAGAGAAAGTGTTTCAGCAAAGGCGGTGGAAATTTGGATTACTACTGAAATATCTCACTCGTGCATATCTTAAATAGCCTGAAAGTTAACACGCGTCATAAAATAATATGAGAGTCTTCCTGCGTCAAAACAACCAGCAGGGAGTCTACACGTGTCACTTGTGTAAAGTGAATATGTAGGGTCAACACATGTAAAAAGGCTAAGTCTGGGCTAAATAGCAAGTATTGACTGTTTTAATTGATTGCATAAGAACCCGCCCTTGGTACTATAGTACGTCTAAGGTTCTGCCCAACCACTTTCGGGATCACTAACCTGGTAACTCTATAAAAAGGGGTTCTGAGCTCTTCCAGTTTCTTTACCCGATAGCTCTTACAAGTCAACCACATATGAGCTCTTCCGAGCTCACCCGAGCTCAACCGAGATAACTACCTGGTTGCTCATCCGAGATCACACTAGCTCATCCAAGATCCACTGAGATCACAACTCGGTAATACATCCAAGCTCATCCGTGATTACAACTCGGTAATACATCCGAGATCACCTGAGCTTATCTGAGATCACAACTCGGACCACAAAGAAAAGGAATACACGAGCTCTACCGAGACCGCAACCTGGTCCTTGAAGGAGAAGGAACATACGAGCTCTACCGAGATAGCTACCCGGTTACTCTTTCCTTCTTTATCTGGGTTCCTTTCTATACATCAACGTTTTTTCCCAAAAGTGCTATGTATATACACCACTTACGTGGCAATAACCCGGTCATGCACCAACCCGATCTACCTAAAAACTAACATATACCACGATCCCGGATTTGTAAAGGTGCTATCTACACCCCCTTCTTATTCGAGTTCCAAAATACACCCCCTTTGTGACACCCCGGTCACACGAACCCGGTCATATCATAGGGTCATTATAATCACTCAACTTCCAATAGCCTTATTCATTCTCTATATGCAAATCATACTATGCAATGCAAATCACAAGTAATTCTCTATACACATGACTCGCTTAGTGCCTTCTTACTGGTACTTATTAAACGTAAAAATATGTTTTACTAAAAATTCAAGGGGATATCACATATGAGTGGACTTTTCCTAACTTAAAATTAATTTGTTTTGGAAGTTAAAAGCTGCTTTTTAACTTGCTGCACTACAAAAAGAACACCTATTCCGATATGCAAGGTATGGCTATCAGCCTATGTATGGGTGTAGTAATGATGATAGTGGTTCTCCAACAAGAGTTGTACCAATCCAAAGCAAATAGCAGTGAGCTACACTAAAATCTTTACCCATAGAAAACACTAAAATCAGCCACTAAGTTGTCCTAAATTCTGATTACTTAATGGTTAATAGGCTACCTTGTTGGTATACTTAATCAACCACTAAGCTGTCTTAAATTCTTCAACCAGCCATCTAATCAAGTTTCTCAAATCCATAACATTCAATCCTAACCATTAACTACTTTGTGGTCTAGGAATCAATATGCAAAATGAGTTGCTTCATAAGATATTCTACAATATGGAAAACTTTTAACCATTACAAGCATATCGAAAACAGGTAAAAAAATCAATCTACACAGTCACAAAGCATGCCCATTACATTATAAGAACTTTGAACAAAAGAGAAAAGGTATAAGCTCATAGTTTTGTTGGCTTTGTTCCCTTAGGTCACACTTTTTCTTGCTAGTAAAAACCAAAAGAAGTTACACCAACAATGGAAAAGAAGCTACACAAGACAAAAAGAAGCTCAGAAGAAGAAGAACACAAATGCAGAAGAAAAAGAAGCTCATGGTTTCGTCATTGGAAGGACATATACCTTGTGGGAGCCGCGACACCAGACAATGGAACCCGACACCGACGCTGGAACTGCCATGAGAGTGAGCTGACACCGACAATGAAAGCGATTCAGGTGACCATGACCGTGATCGTCGTAGGCGTAGTGAAGGGAAACACTGAGAGTGAGAGATAGGCGAGAGAGTAAGGATGTTTAATTTAGGGGTCAGGTCTTATAATAACAACAACATCGGTTTTCATTGAAAAACCGATGTTAACATCTTCATATTAACATCGATTTTCTTAAAAATCTGTAAAATTGATGTTAATAGTAATAGGTTAACATCGGTTTTGTTAGAAATCTGGAAAACCAATGTTAACGTATTCCTGTTAACATCGGTTTTGTTACAAACCTGAAAAACCGATGTTAACCATGTCCAATTAATTACGAATTTGCCACCGCATTTTCGTTAACATCGGTTTTCCAGAAAACCGATGTTGTCTTAGCGATGTTAAAAGCAATTTTTGTAGTAGTGTTTCCCACTTAAAGATTTTACCATTTATAATAAAATTGAAATGTATAATTTTAACACTAAACATGTGGATGAATTAGCTTAGGCAGTGGGTTGGGACGTGACGGGAAGAAATGGGACGAGTATGAGCAAAAGTCCTGTATGCTTGTTGGTATTTATATAGGTATACTAAAAATTATTTGGAGTAATTTATTATTATTACTATTATTATTATTATTAATTAGCATAAAATAAATTCTCTTGCTTACTAAAATGAGACCACTTAACTAATTTATTGAATAGGTTGTTTTATCTAATATGGGACATATATTTTCTTATAAAATGAAGTAGGAAAATTTCTGAAAGCATGAGCTTAATGCATGATTTATTATAAAATATTGTATTATCTTACAAATTTGAAAAATAATATTTTTTTATTAAGGATTAAAATTGTTTTAGTATTTAAAGAAAACACTTGTTTTATTACAATTATAATTTTATATTTTTGGTGAACTAATAAAAATTTAAAATTTATATTTATATTTCTAAAAATTAGTAATATTCTATATTTTGGCTATTTATTTATTTTGTACACACACACACACACATATATATATATATATATAATATTTTTTTATTTTATTTTATTGAATTATATTCACAACAATGACTAATACAATACCCTATGCATGGAATCGCTACACAAACTAGTAACAATAAATTTGTGAATCCATACATAGTTTCAGAATCCACATGTTGACTCAACACTACTAGAAAAATCGCTTTCCACATCGGTTTTTTTGGACATTCAACATCGATTTTTAATCGATGTTGAAACCAACGACGTTGAAAGTATCAATATAACATCGATTTTTGAAAACCGATGTTAACATAACTACACAACATCGATTTTTATATATAACCGATGTCGAATAGTAAGAAATTAACGGAAAAATGTTAAATATGTAAATTCAACATCGATTTTTACAAAAAATCGATGTTGAATTTGCATAACATCAATTTTTTAGAAAAAGACCCATGTTAAATTTATATACCAGCATTAGTTTTTATAAAATTGATGTTGTTGTTAGTAAATCAACATTGTTTTTATAAAAATTGATGTAGAAAATGAAATTTCTACATTGCTTCTATCAAAAACTGTTGTGGAAAAGACACATTCTACATCAATTTTTTTCTAAAATCGATGTAGAAATTTCCTATTCTACATTGATTTTTAGCCAAAATCGATGTTGTATAGTCACTTTCTACATCCTTTATTGCATAACCAATGTAGAATGTCATTTTTATAAAAAAATATGACCTATTCTCTTTATTTCTCTTGTAATTTTAAAAGAAACATTAAAAGCTTAAACAAATAGAGCTCAAGCTTATATGAAATTAGAACAAAATACAGTTCACAATAATTATCTTAAACAAAGCAAATTAATCATGTGAGGTAATACATAAAAGGATAAGTACTAGAAGGTCCATGACAATTACTAAGCAAAATTATCTTAAACAAAGAAAATTTTAGCAATATACCTGGTGAAGCTCCATGAGTCTTGGAGACAATTACTAAGCAATACTTTCTTAATGCAAGCTTTTCCTACAAGAAGAAACAAAATTTATCAAGACTGTGATAGTACAAGTGGGATAAAAATATTCTGCATTAGCTGAAATTCAATCAGGGAAATGTGATTGAGCACATGTGACTGACCTGAGAACAAACATTCCAAAGATATATATAATTAAGATATGACTCAGCTAACATTCTCTCATGCCATGTGGCAAAGA
Source organism: Glycine latifolia (assembly GCA_013407115.1). Classification (NCBI taxonomy): domain Eukaryota; kingdom Viridiplantae; phylum Streptophyta; class Magnoliopsida; order Fabales; family Fabaceae; genus Glycine; species Glycine latifolia. The sequence goes on from CM023953.1 coordinate 4,796,988, forward strand.
TTGTACATTATGTGGGAAAATATATAGGAAGCTTGTATTTCATCAAGGTCTCATTTTTCTCATTGGTAGTAGCATATGTAAGATTTTGAAAATGGAAAAACTCATTTGGAGAGAGGCAATATATTCTCTCTTGAATGCTAAATATGACAAGCAAAATGTTGATTAGATGTTCCACTAATCTCAGTACCAAATATATTTAATATTGGGATTTAGTCCAGGTAATTGAGTTCAATGATTTATATCTGCCACAGATATAATAGCTTTCTAGGGTCAACAATTTACTTCATCAACAATTGCTAAACATCTTCCAATATTTGGGTCATCTATTACAAGATGAATATTGAAAATAATAGGATTATGAATTGTAACTTACAAACTACCATGAAAACATTGAAGAGGATTACTTTATATAATCCTACTTTTTTGTCAGTTTTTTCTTTTAGAGAACATATTGGAAAGGTGCTATATGAGTTATGACCCCTTTGACAAACTGACGGTGGTTGTCGTGGTGTCATCATCGTTTGCTTCGAACGGACTCGTTGTGATGGAGGTTTTGTGATTGTCACTGTTGTCACTGCTGTGGTGGTTCCATATGTGATGTGGTCCTTGGTTTCAAACGAACATTTCTTGTCGTGTTGCCGTCGTAGTTCCATTTTGTTACTGTTGTTGCCGTGATGATTGTCGTGTTGTCACCACCGTTGCCTCTTCGTGTTTGTACGTCAGAGAGATGGTTAAAAAGGACAAAGTAATAATATAAAATAAAATAAAAAATAAAAACCACAAAAATACATATTCAAAACAATGCTACCTGTCCCACAGAAAATGCCGCCCTTGGGAGACACGAGGACCACAGTACGAGGGTCTTTGACTCTATCACTGTACAAACACGCTCATTTGACAAGGGCAATAGCATAATAAACAACCAACAAAAGCGGTAGCACTACAACATGGCATCGTGTGAAATTGAAATCCAATGACCAATACCACTTTCGCATCATACGAAAAAAGTTTCACTACCGCACCCTAGACTTCGTCTTGATGTAGAGATCTGGGTTGATTCGGTACCCAAAGGAATGGAAATGTAGCATTGGAGAGTATTTAGGGTAAGCAAAGGGTAATATTTGAAAATATTACTAAATGGGGGTAAGTCGTAATAGGGGGTATGACTTCAAATTCAGAAGTCGTAACACCCATTATGACCTTTGTTTTTTTTTTTTAACTGAAGTCATAAATTTCTTTACAACTTTAGTATTTTTTTTTTGTTTACGACTTTGAAGTTGTAATGACTAATTTTTTTTTCATTCATACAAAAGTAATAAATATATTTACGACTTTAAAGTCGTAAACCCATTTTCTTAATTTCATTTGTTTATATAATTTTTTTGTTTCATTTTTTTTCATTGTTTTTTAGTTGTAATTTCGTGTAAGTTTTTAAAAAAAATATAAAAATAGTTTGATTTTATTATTTAAAAATACAAGTAATTTTAATTTTTGTAATTTGGTTTAATATTTTGTATGTATTTTTTATATCATTTTATTTAATATTTTGGTAAATTATGTTATAATTAATTTTTATTATATTTATTTAATTAATTAATTTTTTTAGTAATATTAACTTGTAACATATGAAATTAGATAAAAAAATATTTTGTTAATTAATTTTTACAATTATCATTATCTTAATTAATCATTTGCCACAATAATGTTAATTAATTTTTTTAACAATTATTTTAATATTAACAACAGATGTAATTGAAGTAATAATAGTAGTTAAGATGCCTTTCATAAAAAGTATAGTGAATATGAAATGAATATTACAAAGTAAATAAAAGTAAAAAAGTATAAGTACAATTAGTTGTCAACTTCCTTGTATTGACAATTACGATAATTATGTCCTTTAATTCTACACAATGAACATTTTTTTGGCGTATTTGGAATTGGTTCATCCGTCTCATTATGTATACGAGTAGTGGCTGGCCTTCGCAATGTTTGTCGTCGTTTTGAAGGATCAGACATAAACTATGGACCCAAATATTGAGGCCAATTATCTTTGCTCCCAAAGGAATGAAAGTGATTCTGATAAACTTTGCAAATGTTGTTCAACTTGTATACAGGGTCAACAAAGTCATTGTAATTTAAATTGCAAGAAGCACACACTACAATTGCATGCGAGCACAAAATTCGAAATGCTTGGAAATGTTCACAATCACATGATCATTCATTCAACTTGATAGTGCATATCATTGCTTGTTGTCCATGCCGCGTATTTGCAATTTCCTGAACCTCAGACTCCCCTGTTTCCCGAACGTACAAGCGAATGTAATGCGAGGTAGCAATACGTTGATTTTCTTGCATCATGACATACACCTTTTCAGTGTACCTATGTCCTGCCTTTGATCATATTCATTATTTTCATGCCATTAGTAACAAATGAGTCATTTATTTTATTAAATGTTTCATTGACTTAGGCAGTAATAGGCAACGCTCGGGCTCTTTTCAAAAAATTCATACATTCGGTAAGGTTGGTAGTCATATGCCTATACTGTTTGCCTTCATCATATGCCTGAGTCCATTTACTTTTGGGAATTTGGTCCAGCCAATCTACTGCTTGTGGAAACTCTGATCGCATTGCGAGCAACTTTGCTTCTAATTAGGATTTCCTCAACTCATCCTATGGCAAAAGACAAATTAATGACTATCAAATATGGTGAACACGTAATAATGCTGTAATTTTTTTTTCATGAAATGGTTAGAACCTTACCCATATTGATAACTTGTTTTTTTTAATTCAACACTTTTAAATTGTTTGTTAAAATTTGATACAATGTGGCAAATACAGTACACAGAAGATACATCTGGTCCATTCCACCCAACTCGTTCTGATCTCAAAGCTGCTAGCAAACTGGTTCTCTTGTCTGATATAATACACTAATTTGGTTGAGGTGTAACATATCTCCTTAAATAATGCAAGAACCACATCCAAGCTTCTTTGTGCAATGGTAGTCAACAAAGTACCACAATATTTTCCAGTTAAAAATATTCCATCTACTTGCACAATTGGCTTGCAATATTTAAAGCCTTCAATGCATGGCTTAAAAACCCAAAATACACAATTAAGAATCACCTTATAAGAGTCATCCTCACCATCGTCCATTGAAGTGAATGTTTTGTATCTAACAATTGTACTTGGTACAAAGTGTGTAACAATTGTCATCCATACAAGCAGATAACTATATGATTGTTCCCAATTTCCAAAAGCCATTTCAAGAGCTTTTTGTTTAGCTGTCCAAGCTATTTTGTATGACAAAGTATACCCAAATTGTTAAAGCATGTTTGTAATTAAGGTTTTGATTTGGATACCAAGATTTGCTTTCACTAAGGGCACAATATTATGAGCAATCATAGATGAGTCTAACTAAACATGATCTTGTGATATTCGGGAAGTTGTGCAAGTGTGAATGTCATTTAATTTTTTTATCTCCCACCTCATGCGTATCTTGCTGAAGGATGTTCTCACCCTCTAATGACATCCATTACCATAGTGATTACACCTAACAACATACATGTCACTCTTGTTCTCTTCAACATCAAAATTAAATGAATATACAAAATGAAATCCTTAATGGCATTGACAGCTGTTTGTTTCAATTCAAATATCATGTCTTCATAAAGGTCATCTGTACCTTGACTCCCTGTATTGTTATATGGAATTGAGTACTGTAAATCTTTTGAAAATTGGCTATTAATAGTGTCAAAATATAAAGATGAGTCACTTTGTGTTTGACTGCTTGGTTGTCCACTATCATGATCACTGTTGTCTTCATACTCGTCACCAAATTCGCTCACATTATCTCTTATTATGGGTTCTAAGCTAGTCATATCTAGAAAAAAATATTAATATGTTAGTCAAATTAATGATTAAAATGAAGTTTATGACATTAAATAAAAAACATACATGCAATATTGTAATTTTTTTGAATATTGCAATAATGAAACATTATATAAAACCCTAACCTGAAGATTGTAAATTAAATGTTAAAATGAAGGATGATAAGATTCTTGTGCAATATTTCAGATGCAGTTTTGTGATCTTAACATACTCTTATCATCACTTATATAACAAAGTTGAATGAAGATGAATCCTAAAATATCCATGAAAATAGTATATGCTTTATCCTATATAACTTTAATTTGAAGTTATGAATAGTGATATTTACTTTATCCTATTCAACTTTAATTTAAATTTATGAATAGTGCTAAGTGTTTTATCCTGTAAAAATATATTACAAAATAATGAATTGTGGTCAGACATATAACTATGCAACCTTCATTCGTAATTGAATAGTGAATAAAACCCTATCAATATATTATATATACTATAATTTTTTAATTAAGTAAACCCTAACAATATATTACTTATAACATCATTTTTTTATTAAGTATAACCCTGACAATAAATTACTTATAACATCACTTATTTGGTAATTAAAACCCTAATATGACAATTTTTTAATTAATTAAAAACATAACAATATATTAGTTACAACATCTTTTTTATTATTATTAAGTATAGCCCTAACAATATATTACTTATAGCATCACTTTTACTGTTAACTAAAACCTAATATAGCATAATTTTTAAATTTACTAAAGCAGCTAATAATATATTACTTTGAACATCAAAATTTAATTAAATCAAACCGTAAATTTAATAATTAATAAAAAAATTTATTCATAAACTTAATTAAAAATCATGCCACCTAGCTCATGACTTTAAAGTCGTGTAATACCCTAGAATGCTTCAATTTTTGGTGAAAAAAATTAGCTTGAAGTCGTGGCCTTTGGTACAACTTCTAAGTCGTGGCCATTGGCACGACTTCTTCATGTGCATTTTGCAATTTTATAAACCAAAGCAAGTTGTGTTTAACCATAAACACAATAGGTCTTGTTTAAGCAGCTTGTGAAGGCTAGATGTTCAAAACAAATGCATAGCCCGGCTCATGAACGAATAAATGCATAGCTAGTGCACATGGAAAGTAAGAGATTGTAGCCTAGTGCTCATGAAAAATAAGAGCATGCAAGCTAGTGCACATGGAAAGCACAACTTATGCTGCTACATCATTTCACTGAAGAAGAAAATAGGTTAGGCAGATGAATGATAATACAAGTCTCACTTATTTGACAAGGCTAGCTTGCAGGACAATAAAGAATAGAAATGACCACACAAGATGAGCTTTATCATGCATGTGTATGATGAATAATGTATGGTCATAAATGTTGGTGCAAAGTCAATAAATGAAGGTTTTGAATGATGGTGCAAACTCAATAAATGAAGGTTTTGAATGATAAGTTTTATCACCAGACGTACACCTTGAATAAAGTTCAAAACTACTATAAAATCTTGAATGTCACGTCAACTTAAATGATACAAGATAAGTTGTGCAAAGAAGTACAGGCATGGCATTTTAAAATATGGATAATGACAAATTTTCATTGTCCAAGATCACTTTCCTCACAAAGCTTATTTCTTAGTTTCTCACATCCCACCTTCTTCATTCTTCTTGCAATCTCTTCTTTCATTTTTCTCAATAATGGCAAATACGCAACCAGGACCTATTGGCGGATCGCTGTTGCGCCCACAAGACAGACATGTTTCAAATTTAATATGGGAAGGCGAAGAGTGAATGCTTCGTCCAACGTTTCATTTTATCTGGGCTATGACACACTTCGATCATATGGACAACCATGTCAAAAATGCCATAAATGAAGTTGGCTTTGGTTGTATCATGACTGTTACACAAGTTGATATTAACCACCATTTGATAACTGCGTTGGTTGAACGGTGGAGAACCGAGACTCACATTTCATTTTCCATATGGGGAGGCAACCATCACTTTACAAGATGTTGCCCTACAATTGGGCCTCAAGGTAGACGGGCTGCTAGTAATCGGAGCCACTATCGGTGATGTACATGTTGCTTGTCAAACCTTATTAGGGGACACTCCACCTGATAAGTATATTGAGGGCAAAAGGATTTATCTAACATGGTTGCAGCAAAATTTTCAGCACCTTCCTGTTGATGCTGATGAAGTTATCATTCCGCAACATGCCAGAGCTCATAGGCATGCGTTCATTTTATGTATCTTCTATTGCTATCAAATTCGACTGAGTCAGCTGATTATAATTGGGGTGCAGTAGTATTAGCTTGCCTATTTCGATCATTAGATCAGATTTTTAAGCAATTACAAACTGAAATAGGTGGATGTTTGTTGCTGCTACAATCATGGGCATGAGACCGCATTAAATGCATTGCCCCACAAATACATGACCTATCAGACGATGAAGTATAGGAAGGACTTGGATTTCCGATAGCACGAAGGTGGTATTGTCTTATGACACAAACAAACATACCCACCAACTCAGTCAGATTGATACGCGACATATTTGATAGACTACATATACACGAGGTTCATTTCTTAATCTTCTTGTTAAGTATTTCTTTGTGTTTCTTATTCATTAATAAATATGTGACAACAATAATATATGTTTTGCAGTTCTTGTGGATGCCTTATGAGACATCGAAAATAAGGCCATTAATTAATAATGTTGAGGTATCTATAATTGCTAGTTCAAAAGTACCTCTCATATGTTTTGCGATTGTGGAATGACACCCAGTAGACAGGATCATGAGACAATTTAGAATGAGACAAAATATTCCAGATGACCCACCAAACCTAGACCAACTCCACGACATAGATATTAGAGGGAGAACAAATATGTTTTTACCTTTCCATCATCGTCATTGGATTCACACATGGAATCATTGGAATGATTTTATTGTTCAAGGTGTAATGGACCATGGTATTTTGCATAAAAATTCAGAATACATGCAATGATATATACGTCGAACTAGACGATATATATCGCATGAGGGGACACAATCTACTGAGGTTGTAACTTTACTCTTGTAATTTTCATAAATTATTTATTGCTATTATCATTCATTATATTCTAACTTCATAAATCTTAATTTACAGTCCCATCCTGGCCATCACAACCATCAATCACATGATGAACCTAATGTACCTCTAGTGGATGTTTTTAGATTTATGCCCCACTATCATCAATCACATGCACAACCTTTTTTTTCAATAAATGGGTTTATCTGGATACATGCCTCAAGAATGTGAACAAAGTTAACAACAATTTGGGTTCTCATCATATGTGCCTCAACAATCATGTCAAGTTCCTTCTACTTCAAATATTTTTGAAGGACTCTCACAGAGGTTTGGTACCACTTTCAACACTCTGCCATCGGCATATAACCCATCACCATCGGCATCTTTTTATCATCCATCATTACCTACTCAGATGCATGACATGGGTAATGAGGATGACGAGGAAGATGATGATAATAATAATACCACCAATAATGATGATGATGATGATGACAATGATGGCCACGGTGATGATCATGTTCCTCAACAATAACAAACATAGACACGTGATCATCGTAGAACAAAAGGAGGAAGAGGTGGTAGAACAAGAAGAACAAAGCCATCAACAAATCCAATGCAACAAGATGAAAGACCTCGATGCATATCTAGAAGAACTTGTTGTGGGACATCATTCCACTAGTAATTTTTTTTCTTTAACGAATGTGTAATGTATTTGAATTTTATAGGTTAAATAAAAGTCTTTTAAATTACATATGTTGTTAATATTAAAATAATTGTTAAAAAAATAATTAACATTACTGTGGCAAATGATTAATTAAGATATTGATAATTGTAAAAATGAATTAACAAAATATAAATAAATATATCTTATTTCATATATTACAAATTAAGATTATTAGAAAAATATTTTCATCTAAGAATAAGTCTTTTGAAATATAAATTTTAACATTACTAAAAAAATATAGAAAATTAATTAAATAAATATAATAAAAAGTAATTATGACATAATTTACTAAAATATTAAATAAAATAATATAAAAAAATACATACAAAAACATTATATAAAAATGCAAAAATTAAAATTACTTACATTTTAAATAATTAAATTAAACTATTTTTTATATTTTTTAAAAAACAAAACATGAAATTACAACTAAAAACCAATGAAAAAAATTCAAATTATACATGTCCTGCAAAGACAAGTTCGGATGACATGTATCATGGCATACTACTTCATTAATATTTTGTTCGATTAATAACAATAAAATAACAATGAATATGGCTCAAAATCGAACCAAATATTAACGAAGCATCATATCATTACACATGTGATATGTGCCATATTTTAGTTATTTTTGGGATTATAATGTTAGCACTTATCTTTTGATTTCAATAGTTTTCTTATAAACTTCCCATAATTCTAGTTGTTTTATATATTATAGATTTATAATTATTTTTGTTTAAATTTGGAAGATTCATCCAAGACATTTTAATATTTTGATAGGTATTTGTTGAATTAAGAAACCAAACCAAGATGGAGGGGCAAAAGAGTCAAATTTACAAGATTCCAGAAGTGAAAATTGTAACGCCTAAAATTTTTCGCTTATTTTATAGGGAAATTTACTTTATCAAATTGTTTTTCTTCATTTCTTAAAACAAACTTCCAATAATACTTCAAATAAAATAGTTACCATTAAATATTTCTTAGTACAAAATAAAGTATCATATTGTCCATTACAATAATATTATTCGGATACAAACCATAATATAGTTTGAATACAGACTAACAAACCAAAATAGTCCAATACAAATTTTATGGCCTCAGAGACAATAGTACACCAAGCATAGAACACAATTCATCCAAGCTTCTCCATCACCATTTTAGCTTAATATTTCACTGTTCCTCTGCTCGCCCAACAGATTGGGGTCATCACAGGTGTCAACCACAGACACAAAATAGGGTAAGTACATGATAGACATAGTTAGACAAAATAACAGATAGTAAAGTAATACATCATAAAATTAGATACATAACAGAGTTCATAACAGATGCATGATTCTTGATTTAAATGATGCATGTATGAGATCTCAGATAATCAACAATTTCTCAACATATGGTACCATAATCAAAATAGCCCCACCCACTCTAGTGGAAGCCTCACCCGCTCTGGTGGAATATATACCTCCGCTCTGAGGTTAAATGGTACCATAGTCAAGATAGCTCCACCCATTCTAGTGGAAGCCTCACCCTCTTTGGTGGAATATACCTCCGCTCTGAGGTCAAATGCAGATGAAATATGCAATGATTTGTCTTTATTTCATCTTCACCATTAATCTCCAATTTATTTCTCATATGCTTTAATCATTCAATATAGATCCAGCACAGAACTCAACTCAACATAATTTTATAGAAACACTCAGCAACACATGGTGGAAACACTCAGCAACACATGGATTCCATAATAATCCATAAATAAGTGAACTTCATAGAATACTTAGTAGAATACATTCATCCCATAAACTTTAATAAAATCATCCAATTAATATACAACATACAAACTTTAATAAAATATTAAGTAAATAACAAAATAACATGCCAACTTTAGTAAAGCATTAAAACAAGTATTTCTTTAAAACAAGGTCATAATATACAAAGATTAAGTTATTTAATCCCCTTTCTTATTAGATTAGATTCAAGTTATTCATTATAACCATTATTTCAAGTTACTTAACCAAAGTATCATTCATGTACCCTTACTAATTTTTTGGAAGCATTTCATCAAACACATGGTATACAAAGCTTAATTCTTATGAAAATAAATGAGAATCTAACATAAAGAATATCTAAACCATGGCTATCATAGTACTTCCCCATACCTTGCTTTCTTAGATTGGAATTTAGCAATTTTTCTTCAATCTTTCCTAGTTCTTCACGTGAACTTCAAGGTTTGTGGGCCTTGATTTGCTTTGGAATTTTAGTGAAAGGGATGTAGGAATGAAGTAGGTTGCTTCAAGTGTAATTAACTTCATTTGGTCCCCACCACCCTTATTTATAGGCTAGGTAAAGTGGCTTTGCTAGAAAAAATCTCCAAGCTTATGATTACCTTGCTTTCTATTTGGTTTATTTTCATTGGCTAAGGCTTTTCCACCATACAAGTGTCCAAGTTCTTGAGATTTCCACATCCTTCTCCTTGACTCTCAATTTGCACATGGACTTCAAGCCTTGTAGGGAAAGTTTTACCAAATTTCCTTTCTTTTACGTTTTTGTGTTTCTTGAAAAACCCGTTTCTGTAAAATAATGATTCTGGATTCGTTAACCGTTGGATCTCCTTTAAATTTTAAAGGTATAATCCTATCTCATATATTTAAATCTTGACCGTTGGGATCTTTGAAATAATGTCTATAAATATCCACGTGTTCTTCCAAAGGAGACAAAATAAAATTTGCTTCAAATATCTCTTAAGCATTTATAACCTAGCTTTCCAAATGGTCCAATGGCATGTTACATGGCTTATTAACCATACAAGTGTCTTGTTTCTTGAGTTTTCTTAAATCTTTCTTCCTTCTTCTTGTAACTCCACGGCCATATTGGATTTTTGGAGCAAATATGTTGCAATTTTACAAATTTCACATAATGGCTTGAATGACTAAGATTTTAGAGATTTTAATGCTTTGTTGGAATTAATTTATGTCTTGAAATTAAATAACATTGCTTCTATAATTTATGGAAGCTTAATCCTTATTGGTTTTATAGGAGTAAAAAGCCTAGAAATCTTTTGGAATTAGCTTAAGTGTGACAACATTCTTAAAATGTCACATAACTTATTTTTATCTAATTTTTCATTGGTTCATTTTGTTTTTAATTAGTAAAATATCTAGACTACTTTATTAAAGAATCTATTCCTCTTATAATTAAGAGAAAATTCCACAGATCGCATCTTTCCTTTTTCTGTGCTTTTATGAAACTTAGGTTATTCTAAATTAAATCCTTTTTGAAACATTTTCCAAAAATTTCTAAAAATTCTATTTCATGGTTTTTCTTTATGAACAATGTTAATAATTCCTTATTTAAAAACATACTGTATTTTTGTCAGATGTTTATAGCATTACTGAGACTATATGGCTTTATCAGGGCCAAAGGGTATTTTGGTCATTTTGCAAAATGTTCAAGGGTATTTTTGTCATTCTATCTAGGAATGCATACTTACAGAAAATTCACATGTATATGAAAATATGAGGGTGTTACAAAAATCTCCCAGACTAGCAATCAGCTCGCTTGGGCTAATCAGATTACCTATCCATGAAGCAATTAACTTGCCTGGGTGAGTTACCTTCATTGAGAAATAAGCAACCAACTCGCCTGGGCGACTTGGTTTGACACCTCTTGGACCATTTGGCTACAAAAATCCATGCAAAGGAAGCTTGAAAGGTGATAACGAACCAGAGGAGAGAAAAACGCAGAGGAAGGTGAGAGAAGAGAGAAAAGAAGGGGAAACTTTGCAGAAACGGACCAGGAATTGCTTCCTTCGTCATGTCTCCTGTTGACCTCTTGCTCTACACAATACTCGTCTAGTTTCTTCAAAGGATTAGATGTAATCTTCGTACCCTTATATATCTCTTTTGATATTTGATATATGTATGAATCTTTTCTACTCATTATTGGTGATTTCATTCTGTTTGTAATGCTTGATTCTAAGTTTGACTGGAAAGTACTCTTAGAATTTGAACTGAATGATTTTACTCTTTACATTACGTTGCTAGGAATAGAGCATAACATTTTGATTGTAAATATCATGTGAATATGATTACAATGCTAGGTTATTTACTTCATATGTGAGGGATCGATATTCGATAAATATCCTTAGGATTCTCGAATGCGAGGGATCAATTTGAGGTGAATTAATGTGTGCATCAGTAATGTTAGAAAATGATTCATATGTGTTAATCTTAATTGGATACTGAGGGTATGAATGATGAAATCCAATCCTACACTTTTTGAATTAATTAAATCTGTTTAAATTGTTTTCATAATTTTTTGTATTTTCGACGCACTAAAACTGTTATTTCCGTATTTTCATTAAATCAGTAATTTCCATAAACTCATGATATTCTGATCAACTCTATTGTACATAACTATTAAAACTATCACTTTTCTTTGGAAAAATTGAGTAGCTCAAGTCCCTGTGGAGACGATTTCTTATAAATTCTGTAACCTGCGACGACATTGGCATGCTTGCCAAAAGTCTAACAAGTTTCTAGCATCGATCTATAGGTGATAGAGGGGGAAAAGCCACCTGTAATTGATATTATGGCTGATGGAGGGGGAAAAGAAAATAGACCACCAAGGAGGACTCTAGGTGACTATGCTTATCAACAAGGACCAAAGCATTACAATAGCATAGCCATTCCTCCTTTTAGTAACAAGGTTGTGGAATTGAAGCCAACATTGCTTCGTCTGATTGGCTCACATCCTTTTTCTGGAATGGATCATGAAGATTCATACACACATTTATCTATCTTCATGGAGTTGTGTAGTACCATGGGAGCTTCTGATGAAGATGTTGAGGCTATCTATCTCAGAGCTTTTCCGTTCTCCTTGACAGGTAAGGCAAAGACATGGCTCCAATCACATCCAAACAAAAGTCCCGACACTTGGGAAGAAGTGGAGGAAAAATTCATTGCAAGATTTTTTCCTCCATCCAAATTCATTAGTGCAAAATCAACGATTGCTACTTTTTTCCAAGGGTTTGATGAACCTCTCTGTGAGACATGAGAGAAATTCAAATCTTTATTGCGGAGGTGCCCAAACTATAACTTTGATGATGTTGCACAAGTACATATTTTCTATAATGGTTTGAGACCTCAAACAAAGGTGATTCTTGATGCCTCAGCTGGAGGTACTATGATGTCAAATAGCCCAGAGGAAGCAATTGTAATCATTGACTCCATAGCAGCCAGTGATTACCAGTCTCACCATAATAGATCTCCAGTTCAAAGGAAAGGGATAACAAAGTTGGACACTCAAAATGCAATTTTAGCTCAAAATACACTCTTGACTCAACAAATAGAGGCCTTAACAAAACAGATAGGTCAACTTCCTCAACAATTTTAGGAAGGTGGATCACAGAAAACACATCAAGTTCATCAAGTATAACAAGTTCTAAGATGTGATTTCTGTGGTGGTGATCATCAGAATGGCCACTGTTCAGCACCTGGTGATTGCTAACAGGAAGGCAAGGCCCATTATTTGCATAATCAAGGCACCCATCAACAAAATGTTCAAATAAAATACCAAGGCTATAGAGGTGGTTCAGGTTCAAACCAGCCTTATGGCTGGAGGCAGCAAAATGATAATGCATATTATGGTCCCACTAACTCTTCTTTTGCAGGTCCTTCTAACAACTCTTATGTAGGTTCTTCAAATATAGGTCCACCACAGGAACAACAAGCTCATCCTGATAGAATATAAAAAAATGGAAGATAGTCTAACTCAATTTATGCAGATGACCATCACAAATGAGAAGAACATTGAAGCTTCCATTAAAAATCTTGAAGTTCAGGTTGGACAGCTTGCAAAACAACTGTCTGAGCATAGAAGTGGACCTTTTTCAACAAACACACATGTTAACCCAAAAGAACCAAGGGAGTGTTTTAGAGTGGATGTCTTGGATGAAGTAATTTTTTACTCCAAGAGGTTGATTCAAAGAAAAGATTGTTCAGAGAAAATATTGACTGAAGCATTTGAGAAGATAAGTGAATGTGAAGAAAATGAGAGTTCAGATTGTCTCCAACAGCTAGATGCTTTTAAGAAAATTCCTTACCAGCAATCTCTCTTTGAAGAATTGTCAGAGGAAAAGAAGATTCAAGAATCACAAATGGAGGTGAAAGTAGTAACTCCACATTTTAAGCATGTGTTTCTTGCAGGTGATTCGCAAAAACTAGTTATCAATTATTCAAGTATTTCTGAAGAAGAAAAGAAACTGGTGAAAATGTTGAAGGAAAACATAAAAGTCATTGGCTCACCACTGTTGTCCAATTGCTGGAAGCCTGAGCCATAACAAAGGCGTCCAGCTAAAAAGACATTAAAGAAGCGCTCCTGGGAGGCAACCCAATGTTTCTAAACTTTGCTTTAATTTATATTATTTGAATTTTATGTTTTATGTTTCTGAATTATATTTCTGAACTTTTGAATTTTATGTCTTATGTTTTTGAATATATAATCTGTTTTGTTAGAACTACCATTGCATGGCCTGGGAACATGTCTACTTTTTAGGAGGAGGCGAAGCAGATGAGGATGAGGACATGGTAGATCCTATTGATGACTTCATTGGAGAAGATTGAGCTCTTTAACCACGATCTTCAAAAATTTGTAGCATTGTCTTTATGTTTCTTTACCGCTTTGTAATTTAAATGTTAGTACTTTATTTCCTTATTTACTAGTTAGGATTTTTAAAATATATAACTCTTTTTGGGACTTAAAGAGAAAAAATTTCTTGAACATAACATGTTTTGAAAAGAATCAATAAGACGTGTTTTTGAAACTGGTTTTTGAATTGGATCAGAACACAACAAAATGATTTTTGAAAAATTTGAGAATGAAAAACAATGAATGATTTTCCCAAAAACCAAATGGTTTTCCCAAAATTTTAGTGATTGTGTGCAACCACAAAATTTACATTGAGTGTCATTACTGATATGTTCTATAGTTGATTTTGCATGAATTTCTAATTGTCATAACATATGATGCATGGATATGATTTAGGCCTTCTTTTTTTCTTGTACATTTTAAGCCACTGGCCAAAAAAGCTATCCCAATATATAATGATCTACCATTTGCAAGCCCTTTGAGCCAAAACATTTATGATTTTGTTGGAACACTAACCTAGGATAAGAATTTCCTGCCTTACCTTAGGTTAGGAGAGCAAAAAAGGGTTTTGTTGGGAACTTCTATCATTTAGGTGGCTAATGTGATGAAAATACTTTGTTTTAAATGTGGCTATTCATGTGAATTAAAAAGATATAGAAAAGAAAAGAAAGAAAATAAAAAGAAAGAGGAAACAAGTTCTTTGTGAATAAATAAATATATGAATTATGTACATTATGTTCTAAACTGTACATTATGTTCTAATGATCCATGACGATTATGTACTTTATATTTGATTTGATGGGAAATGAACTGTAAAATTGATATATCAATGTTGGAATTGAGATGAAACACTTGCCTGTGGGAGAATTAAACACTTTTGAGAGATTTTTCTCTGTTTGAGTCAATCAAGTGTTTTCTCTGATGTTCTTTAGAAATAAAATGCGAATTGATCTTAATCTCATTTGATTTTGCGAATTTCATCTTTTGTGTTTTCATTTCATGGTTGATTGTTTGAAAATGTTGTTCTGATCACTTTAAAAGTTGATTGTTTACAAAGCATGTTCATAAATTTTGATACAGAAGTATTAAAGTGTTTTCTTTGTTACTTATACTTCTAGTATTCATAGTTTTATTTCTTTACTTTGCTTGAGGACAAGCAAGATTCTAGGTTGGGGGTAGTTTATAAGTGTCATATTTTAGTTATTTTCTGGATTATAATATTAGCACTTATCTTTTAATTTCAATAGTTTTCTTATAAACTTCCCATAATTCTAGTTGTTTTATATATTATACATTTATAAATATTTTTGTTTAAATTTGGAAGATTCATCCAAGAAATTTTAATATTTTGATAGGTATTTGTTGAATCAAGAAACCAAGCCAAGATGAAGGGGCAAAAGAGTCAAATTTACAAGATTCCTGAAGTGAAATTCACCCAGGCTAGTAATCACCTCACCTGGGCTAATCAGATTACCTATCCATGAAGCAATTAACTCGCTTGGGCGAGTTGGTCTGGCACCTCTTGGACCATTTGGCTATAAAAATCCATGCAAGGGAAGCTTCAAAGGTGAGAACTAACCAGAGGAGAGAAAAACACAAAGGAAGGTGAGAGAAGAGAGAAAAAGAGGGGAAACTCTGCAGAAACGGATCGGGGATCGCTTCCTTCATCATGTCTTCTGTTGATCTCTTGCTTTACACAATGCTCGACTAGTTTCTTCAAAGGATTGGATGTAATCTTCATACCTTTATGTATCTCTTTTGATATTTGATATATGTATGAACCTTTTCTACTCATTATTGGTGATTTCATTCTGTTCGTAATGTTTTATTCTACTTGATCACTAGTTTCATGAAATTGGATTCTAAGTTTGACTGGAAAGTGGTCTTAGAATTTGAACTGAATGATTTTACTCTTTACGTTAGGTTGTTAGGAATAGAGCATAACATTTTGATTGCAAATATCATGTGAATATGATTACAATGTTGGTTATTTAATTCATATGCGAGGGATCGATATTCGGTAAATATCCTTAGGATTCTCAATACGAGGATCGATTCGGGGTGAATTAATGTGTGCATCAGTAATGTTAGAAAATGATTCATATGTGTTAATCTTAATTGGATACTGAAGGTATGAATGATGAAACTCAATCCTACACTTTTCTTGAATTAATTAAATCCATTTAAATTGTTTTCGTAATATTTCGTATTTTCGATGCACTAAAACCGTTATTTTCGTATTTTCATTAGATCTGTAATTTCCATAAACTCATGACATTCCGATCAACTCTGTTGTACATAACTATTAAAACTGTTACTTTTATTTGGAAAAATTGAGTAGGCCAATTCCCTGTGGAAACAATCTCTTATAAATTCTATAACCTGAGACGACATTGGTATGCTTGCCAAAAGTCTAACAAATTTACTATTATTAGATTTTCACTTGTCATTCTAACTTTCCTCATTTCTCTTTTCTATTTATTTTCAACTTAAATACTTTATAGAGTTTTTGGTTTTTTAAAAAAAAAGAGGTGCAACACCCCGATGAATTACACCAAAAAAAAAGATCTAGAAGTTGTGTAGGTATGAGACTGATCAATTAATGATAACTTAAAAGGAAATTAATGAGTACTACTTATATCAACAAGATGCATATACTTTTCGATAGCCTATCATTAAAGAAATTCATAGTTAAGAGTGTTTGGCTTGGAATAGTTATGAGATGGCTGACCTTCTAGTAATTTTTCTAGAAAGTGTATGAGTGACGACAAAACACGTTGAAAAGTCTTGTGTTGGTTTATAGGGACACTCATTGATCCTGCAAGCAATTAGGGATGATTATCGAGGTCTCAAAAATTTCTACCTATGGATTCTTCTGACCAATGGAGGGCTTTGATCAACAAGAAATTGAGTAAAGTCATCATGTGAAATGTCATAGTGTGAAAGCCACTGAGAAGAAAAAAATCAGGGATGTCAAACAGGATGAGGAATTTTAGTGGAGGGGATGGGATGCGAGAGGAAGGAAAGGAAAGGGAGAACATTATTGCGTCATGGGGTTCATTGAGAACCTTGTCCTCAAATTTTTTAAACAAATCCAACATATATTGATGGATGATGGAATGGGTTGTGGAAATTTCTTAAGATGAGCCAATCGATAGTTGTAAATGTTTAAGAAGGTAGCTAGCTAGTAGAAAAGTTGTTTGAGTCATGTGAAGGTGCAATAGGTTGGGAAAAACAAGGTGCACTTAGATTTGTGCTTTTTAGGAGTATCCGATATTGCTTTACACTTTTGAGTTGTTTACTTTTCTCTTTGACTGTTAAACAAGTTTTTATAAAATAAATTTGTTTGAGTTATGTTTGGTCACTTTATGCAAATACCAAATATCATATGTATGAGTGTCATTAGTTTAAACATATTTGAGCAAATAATTTAAAAAATGTTTATATAAATGAAAATAATATAGCACTCTTTTGAAATGAGCCAACTGATAGTTGTAAGATTGTGTGAAAAATGTGATTGTAACGGGCTAAGAAAAAAAGGGGCACCTAGATTTTCCATAATAGATAAGGGTTGGGATTGATCATTGAAAGCGAGATCTAGGAATTTTAAGAAGAGAACTAATAGAAAAGTTGTTGGAGTCACATGAAGATGCAATAGGTTGGGGAAAGTAAGGTGCACATAGATTTGTGTTTTGTGGGAGTATTCGGTATTGCTTCACATTTTTTAGTTGCTCGTTTACTTTTCTCTTTGGCGGTTAAACAAGTTTTTTTTATATAAAAAAATACATGTGTTTTCAGTTATGTTTAGTCATTTACGCAAAATACCAAATATCATATGTATGAACATCATAAATTATATACAAATGTACACATATTTGCACAAATAATTTTAAAAAAAGTTTATATAAATTAAAATACTATAGCACTTTCTTGAAATGAGTCAACTGATAGTTGTAAGATTGTCTGGAAGATGTGATTGTAACAAGCTAAGATTGAAAAATGGGGGCACCTAGATTTGCCATAGTAGACAATGGTTGGGATTGACCATTAAAAAGTGAGATCTAGGAAGTTTAAGAAGATGGTACACATAGATTCGTGTTTTGTGAGTATCCGGTATTGCTTTACACTTTTGAGTTGTTTACTTTTCTCTTTGGCAGTTAAAACAAGTTTCTTTATTATAAAAAATACATGTTTTTCAGTTATGTTTGGTCACTTTACGCAAAATACCAAATATCATATATATGAATGTCATAAATTATATACAAATGTAAACATATTTGCAAAAATAATTTTAAAAAATGTTTATTTAAATTAAAATACTATAGCACTTTCTTGAAATGAGTCAACTGATAGTTGTAAGATTGTCTGGAAGATGTGATTGTAACAAGCTAAGATTGAAAAATGGGGGGCACCTAGATTTGCCATAGTAGACAATGGTTGGGATTGACCATTAAAAAGTGAGATCTAGGAAGTTTAAGAAGATGGTACACATAGATTCGTGTTTTGTGAGTATCCGGTATTGCTTTACACTTTTGAGTTGTTTACTTTTCTCTTTGGCAGTTAAAACAAGTTTCTTTATTATAAAAAATACATGTTTTTTAGTTATGTTTGGTCACTTTACGCAAAATACCAAATATCATATATATGAATGTCATAAATTATATACAAATGTAAACATATTTGCAAAAATAATTTTAAAAAATGTTTATTTAAATTAAAATACTATAG
>CM023953.1:4816050-4857472 GCA_013407115.1 Glycine latifolia
AACTTTCTTGAAATGAGCCAAACTAATAACGGTAAGATTGTGTGGAAAATGTGATTGTACCGGCTAAGATTGAAAAATGGGGGCACCTAGATTTGCCATAATAGACAAGGGTTGGGATTGACCGTTGAAAGTGAGATCTAGGAAGTTTAAGACAACTAGTAGAAAGTTGTTGGAGTCACGTGAAGGTGCAATAGGCTAGAAAAAACATGGTGCACATAGATTTGTGTTTTGTGGGAGTATCTGGTATTGCTTTACACTTTTGAGTTGTTTGTTTCCTTTTCTTTTTGGCGGTTAAAACAAGTTTTTTTATAAAAAAATACATGTTTTTCAGTTATGTTTGGTCACTTTATGAAAAATATCAAATATCATATGTATGAATGTCATAAATTATATGCAAATGTAAACATATTCGCACAAATAATTTTAAAAAGTCTTTATATAAATTAAAATACTATAGCACTTTCTTGAAATGAGCCAATTGATAGCTGTCAGATCAATTGAAAAAATGTGATTGTAACTGGCTAAGGATAAAAGGACACCTAGATTTGCCATAATAGACAAGGGTTGAGATTGACAGTTGAAAGTGGGATTTAGGAAGTTTAAGAAAACAATTAGTAGAAAATTGTTTGAGTCACGTGAAGATGCAATAGGTTAGGGAAAACAAGGTGCACATAGATTTATGTTTTGGGATAGTATTCATTATTCCTTTGCTTTTGAGTTGTTTACATTTCTCTTTGATAGGTAAAATATTTTTTTCGAGTAAAATGTATTTGTTTTCCAGTTATGTTTGGTTACTTTACACAAAATACCAAATCTCATATGTAAGAGCATCATAAGTTATATACAAATGTTAATATATATATATATATATATATATATATATTTATAGATGTAATTTTTCTTAAAAAAATGTTTACATAAGTGAAATTAATATACAGTTTTATAATTATAAATACAAATTATTTTAAAATATATCAATATTAACAATTCTTTTCACATGTATACACATATATTAAATATTGTGTATTTATATACATATATGCGAACATATATTTTTGTAAAAAAAATTAAAACTAAAGAAAAAATATAATGATATCAAAAGTACGTTATAAATTAACACCCATACCACGTGCGAGTTATTATACACAATATAATAATAATAATAATAATAATAATAATAATAATAATTTTTAATGCAGATTTTACCATCTCCCTTTCTAGATATTCATGTATAAAAGGCATTGTGGATATGAAGTATGAGATATTAAATTGTTGAATAACATATCTTTTCTCTTCCTCTTACACTCTCTCTGTCTGGAACTTATTGTCATTTCCCTCAATGTAATCTCTTATTAAGTCTCTTACTTTTCAAGCTATCCTAATTAATCATGAAACCTCGATGCTTTTCAATTGTTTGTATCTTTTTTTTTTATCCATATTATTTATATATTTTCTGCAAAACCGTTATCTACAGTTTAATTGCTTACTTGTAGTTATTAGTAGGTAAATAGTTATAGATATAGAACTCACCATTTTTGTTTCATTTTTTTTTATGATGTTAATTTCCTGGTTGAATCAGAACACTACCACAAAGACTTTTGAATCTTGCTAGATATGTTGATTTTTCATGTTGTTTGTATTTGTGTTTGTGATTGTAACAAAATATGACGATATTGTTTCTATTACTGTTGGCTATTATTGCAGGAATTATCTTCTTTTTGGCTTTATGATATGTTTGAAACAGAAAGTGGGATAGTTCCTATTTAACTAGTAATTTTTGTGTTTGTTTCAAAACAAAATAAATTTTGTGCTGTCTTGAAAACTGACATTGTGTGTTGTGTGATGTTAGTTTTATTTCATTTCTACACCTTCATTTCATTTCTCAGATCCATTAACTTTGATTCATGGGTATTGTAAAATATGGGTTACAACTTCATTCTTTCAAAATGGCTTCCAATATTTTTGTGTAAATTTTCAATTAGCATTTTGATATATGTCTCTACTCATGTTCTGTATGCATGTGTATATTACATGAGTGGGACATTTACTTTCTCTCTCAACCATTTTTATTTCTTCTTGTTATTTGCTCATTTCTTTTATTTTATCACCCCCCCTCCTTTCTCCTTTTGTGTCAAAGCATTCTCACGCTAAGGGCAAGTCGTTGGCGGCATTATTGGTGAGCGTAGAGTTGTAGCAATCTTGTGTTCTCCTCTTGCTCACCTTCGTTGATGGCAACCATTTTGTGAACCTCAGTGTTGTTGAAAGTGGCAGCCTCGAAAATGACAGCTTTACTCATTATAGCTCTACCACCAATAACACCACCAACGACTTGGCCCTGAGTGTGGGAAAATTTGATCACGGATGAAAAATGAGAAGGAGGGTTAACTCTTGAGGGAGGTCAAAATTGTCATTGTGAATGTAGGATCATGTAACAGACAACAAGATGGTGATAAGGGTGGTTTCTCCGGCTACAAGATAAACGGGCGTTAGAAAACAACCCGTCATGTAAATTGTTCTTTTTCTACATCTTTTGGGTAAATTGTTTTTTGTTTTCATCCACTTTGGCAAAGAAAAATCGATCATGGACAACAAAGGGAGCAAGATCTGGAGAGGTGCTGTAAGGAGACCTCATAACACAAGTCAGAAGGGGGATGTTATCAATTACAGGGTTTCCTTTCCAATTGTGAATCACAACAAGAAGAAATATTTCCAAAGGAAGAAAGCCATAAGATGCATGAGACATTTGTAGTGTCTAGCCTCAAGATCTCACTCATTTTTTATGAGCATTGTTATATCGTACAAAGTGATGTAACATTAAAATGCACAAAGTCACGTGCAAACTTTCTTTCACATGTCTAACCTCTAAAAGACGATTTCTCTTGTGTTTGCTTTGCATATTTTTGAATTACCTTCAATTTTAAGGATTGATAGGTTGTTAGACATAGTTGATAAATTTATGTTTGTTTGATAGGATTGAGCATTCTCGATATATTAATAGGCATTGTGGTTGGATCAAATGTTAATCTTTCATTCTTGCAGGTTGATGCAGCTCTTGATTTGAGCCACACACAAAATATAGGGAGAATGATAAAGGCTCACTTTCTGCACTCTCAGGTAGAGGATAATTGATGTTGTCGCGTGATTTCTTTGGGTTTCTTGCAATCTTGTCTTTGCAATTCTGAAAAATTAATAGGCACAAATCTCTTATTGTAGGTTATTAAAAAATATTAAAAGAAAACAGAAATGTCTTTTTGTCCTTTTGGCATGTTTGGCACTTGGATTTTTGGTTGTTACCTTGTCCTGGTTTTCTTTTTGGTTTGTCAATATACATGATAATTGATTGACAATAAAGCATTATTGTGTATTTTAATCCATGTAGTTGAAACTACCTAGTGGGGAAAAAACTTGTTTGGCGTATACTTCTCTTTTTGAGTTTACTTTCAAAGCTCCTGCTAGTGGCAGTTCAGCACCCAATAAGTTGAATAACCTCATTTCTTTTGATTTGCCGTTTATTGTGGTTTCCTTGAAGGAAGGCATGTTCAATAATGCAAATGTTCTTTTCCGGACAAAATTTGTGGATGGTGTTTCAACTGTTCAGCGAACTGTTGCAGCTAAACAAAGCAAATGATGTGTTTGCTTCACCGATCTGTTACAGGTCTTATACTTGTGTTCATCTTAGGGAAAGTAGAAATGTTGGTAATGCCTGTAATTTAAAAGCTTTTATGTAATTTGAACACCAGTGTAAGGTCCATATGTGATAGTGTTGTTTCTACAAAGTAAGTTAGAAGTTATAAAATAGTACTAATGTAACTAATGATATATATAAGACTAACGAGGATGGGGGTAACATGGTTGTGTTTGAATATGAATGATCTGGTTTTGTATAAGAAAGTATATAAGAATGAGGAATGAGAGTTGTCATATTCCATGTTTAGTCAAATTCCATGTTTAACTGTTGCCTCATTTCATTTTCGTTTTCCAAGTAAAATAGAGGGACATCCAAAACAATCGACCTTGGGTCAAATTTTCAACATAATGTCATTATGTTGCTTGATTTGTTGGGAATAAAGTCAAGCCAGAAAAAAGGTTTTATATTTTTAGGGTCATGTGTTTTTTATCATGAGAAAGAAATTAACATATGAAAGGTGCTGATGTTGAAAAAGAAACTAACATATGAAATAAAGAGAGTATAATAGGAAATTAGTTAACAATTTTCATTTTTCATAATAATTAGAATTTTTTATGTTTTTTAAAAATATAATTGAACAATAATATAGAAAATTTATTTATTTATAATATTTTCATGTATTATTTTTATCATGAAAATACGTTTTCGTTAATTAAGTTAATTTTATCTTAATTTTTTTAAAAAATATATTCTTTTACCTTATTGAGTAAGGAATGCCCCCACACAACACAAAGTGTTAATCCATACGCTTTAATATCACTTTTGTCCCAAAATCACGCTCCACGGTGATTCGGTGAAACACGAGGGTTCGGTAGCTTTTACCCTTTCTCCGTGTAGACTGTACAGACTATAGAGTAGAGAGATAGTGGACGACCGCACTCTCAATCTGTTTGTTGTGTGTAAAATGGATTGAGTTATGGAAAAAGTTATTTTTATAATTAAATAAATGACAAAAAATATTTTTAATTAAAATATATTATTAGTTTCTATAAAAATTTTGAAGTTCATTTTGTCTCTTTAAAATTTTGTTTTATTTTTTTTCTTATTATAATATTTTAATCTAATTTATACACTATTTATATTTTTATAATTTCAGATTATTAATATTTTTATATTATTTTTTAAAATTTTATGATTAAAATTAAAATAAATATCGTGCATAACACGGATAAAAAGTAAAAGATACTGCTCCCTCTGTTGCTTTTATCAGTTCACGTGTCGTTTATGGTTATTACGGAAAAATCAATAAAAGAAAATAAATTTTATTGATTTTAATAAAAAAATTTATAATCAATGTTTTTAAACATTAGTTAAGGAATTAAAAAAACTTATTTACTATATATATTGTAAAAGTATGTAAAAAAGATTATGAGCGGTATAATATATTAATAAAAATATTTTCACTTTTAAGTTTCTTAATTAATGTCTTAGGTACTAATTAATATTTATTTTTAATAAAATAATCATGAAATTTCCTTTTTCTTATCCTTTTTCTCTTCACTTAATATAATTAAATACATATATAAAATACTTAAATATTATTTTAATTTCAAATATAAGAATATTTTTTTAAATATACGAAAATTTCAACTAATTTTATCTTATTTAATATTATTATTTCTAAAATTTATTTATTTAATTGAAATTTTAGTTTTAATGATTAATTTTTATTCTTGATATAAAGTTTTAATGAAAAATAAGTTGGAGAAAATTTAATTTTTAATTAAAATTAATGTAATTAGATGTTATTAACTAGTTTTCTTAATTAAAGTGAATTATATTTTTAGGGTCATGTTTTGAGAAATGAATTAACATATGGAATAAAGGGTATAATAGTAAATTAGTTAACAATTTTCATAACAATTAGAAATTTTTTTGATTTTTTTTAAAAATATAATTGAAAAATAATATAAAAAATTTATTTATTTATAATATTTTCATGTATTCTTTTTATCATGAAAATACGTTTTCGTTAATTAAATTAATTTTATATAAATATTCTTTTTACAAATATATTCTTGTACCTTATTGAGTAAGGAATGTCCCCACACAACACAAAGTCATGATAAATAACACTTGTCCGAAAGTCATCATTATTCGTTATCCTAGACTTTAGGTCATAGCCACATGGGAACAGTCCGCATCCAAATAAGTAATTAATAAAGAATACCAAGCCCTTGAACATCCTATATAGAGCAAATTGAATACATACTATATACCTCAAGCTAAAATGCAGAGGCAAGTTCGAGTTCTGAAGAGAAAATCTCCCTTCTTTCACTGGTAAAATTTTGAGATATTCAAAGAGATCAAGTTAAACAGTCATCACAACCACCTGGAACGCCATTATTCAATTCAATCGGTAATTCCATTTTTCCTCTTTGATTTTGTAATGATAATCGGTAATTCAAACAATCATCATTTCTTATTTTAGGACATAATTTTGATTTTATTAATTATTAGATTTACTTAGATAAGTTTTAAAACCCAATTAATGTTTAAACAAAGATGAGACCTAAATATGATAAAAATAACGTGAAAAAGTAAGTTTTATATTCTACCAATAAAAACATGATATTAAAAATTTTAGTTTTCTAATTGTTCGTAAGAGTTCCTTTTAATGTGATTTTTACTGTCATTATTATGGCCTTTTATTTAAACAGTAGTTTATGGCCTTTTATTTGAATATCAGTCAGATTCTTATAGGTGGATTTAAGAGAACAAATTTCATTTTTGAATTAATCAAAATTAAACACTTGCTGTCATTTTGAAACACTAAATTAAATCACACCTTGTAAGTAATAGTTGGATTAACATGATTGATACAATTTCAAGAATATTTTTTTTTTAAGTTTTAGAAACTAAAGTGACATCGTAATAAATTTCAAGGGACCAAAGTAACCTTTAACTCATTGAATTTCATCAAAATTCACAAAATATAGGTATACTTTATTCAAATATTTAAAATTAATTTTTGTGTTAAGGCAATAAATCACGGGTCGGCCAAAAGGTGATCAAAAGTACTGGAATGAAGTAACGAGTTTTGAAGAAAACGGAAAGTGGAAGTGCAAGCATTGTGAAAAAACGTATGCCGGAGATTATTTAAGAATTAAATTGCATTTAGATAAAGAACAAAAAGGACAAGGCGTTACTAAATGCCCTGTTTATTGTAGCAACGAAGAAGTTCACAACATCACTGCTTCCACTTCAATCCATCCACAATAAACCGTAAATGCATTGAAAGTACAAGGAAATTAGCATGCTTAACATTTTTAGATAGGAATGGAAATTGTGACCTTTACTTTTATGATGCTTCTAAAACTTCTTTAAATATATATTTGAATATCTTTCAATCCTATTTAAATGTTCAACATTTTATTATTGATAATCATTTTTTCCTTAATTATTTATGTTTTTACTTTGGCTTAACAGTAATTGTCTCAAACTTCTAAGCTAAGGTGTGTGTGATATAGCCCTTTTGGTTTAAAAGATGAAATTTACAAATTTTCCCCTTTTGTACGTAGTTTTTACACCTATGCTTTACATACTCAACAAAATTATGAAACTATCAAAGCATGCTTTGGGATATTAAGGTAAATGGCAAAGAATAAAAGAAAACTCAAAAATCAAGTAGATAGACATATCAATTAACTTGACCATAAAGATATAATGTTTTAAAAACTGGACAGATCATTGAACAGGTTAAGACAATGATTTAAGATTCATTAGTTCAACCAAATCAATATTAATAAAATAATAATAATTAAATAATACAGAATAATATTAAATAAATATAATACCATAATTTTATAGCTTTAGAATCTAAATAAAATATCATTTTATAGGTTTTTAACATTCAAAGTACAAATAAAAGTTCAATAAAATATATCATAACACTTAAGTTTAATTTTAGTAAAATACAACAATATCCACTAACAATAACAAATTTACATGTGTATAAAAAAATGTCAAGTTAATCTAATATAAAATTGTAAAAATTAAGATATAAAAAACATAAATTAATATAAATGAGTAAAATATATGTTTTATTAGATTTTATTTAATAATCATTGATAAAACAACTTATACTTATTTATAATCTTTTTCTTAGAGGAACTTATTTGTAATCCTAATTAAATAAGTGATTTTGTTTATATTTATATATTTTATATTGAATGTAAAAATTTAAAGATTTTTTTTTCTTTCAAAATTACTGGTTCAAACCCACTTCTCTGCACCGATTCTTGACCGATTTTACCCGGTTCAAGACTAGTGTGATCAATTTTTGACCAATTTGAAGTAAACAGATCAATCACCAAGTGAACTGATCGATTCGGTCTAGTTTTCAAAATCATGGTATGAACCCAAAAAATGAGAGAAAATGGATTATCAGTATAGTTGGCCAAAATGACTAACATAGACTTGGTGACATGTTAAGGTTATATTTGATAAAAATTCTAACTTTCTTAAAATTTAAAAAGTCAAATTTTATTAAACTAAATTTTTTAAGTTAGCTTATTGGATTAAAGTTATTTTTAATAAAGCTAGCTATTAATCTAGCTAATAAATACAAATTATACAAAAGAAAAAATTAGCTAATAAATAATTTTTAGTTAATTTTGAAATCTTATATAATTTTTTTTAAACGTCGAGTATTTATTAAAAAATTTAAATAAATGATTTACAATTAAAATAAATTGTGTAATATTAAATGAGGAAATAAACAAATAGATATAAGGGTGAAAATGAAAAAAAAAAGTTATTATAAAGTCAAAATGCACTTTGAGCTTGTTTGGGAAACACTTTTTTCTCCTCCTATTTCAGTTGTTTTTAGCCCATTTAAGATTTTCTTTTTACAAAAAATTAAGATGTTTGAGAATCCTAGCTTAAATTTGGAATTTTTCCCTAAACAAATAAGTTATTTTTATGAAGTTGGAGATTTGTAACTTATGATTATTTTTTCTTAACTTTTTTTACCTTTCGGTTATTTTTATACCCTTTTGCTGTATAAAGGTTTTTGTTTTTTTGCTTCCAAACAAAATTAATTATTTTAAAATCACTTTTCAGCAAACTTATCCAAACAAAAACTAATTCTGACTATAATGGTTTATTGAAATAATTTGAAAAATACAATATTTTCATATTTTTCTTAAAGTTGAAAAATTGAATCTTGGATTTTTTTAATACATTTCGTATTGCATTGAAGTGGTTGAAGTTGCTGTTGCTCACGAAATGATTGACACTATTGGTACTTCAATTAACCATCAAACAAATATAGAATCGATCAACATGTTTATTTGGAGGTACACATCTATCCATTCTTTGTGCTGGTTTATTTCGCACATCTGGTTTTAATGTTTAGGTAGTAAAATATAGTTTTGTTTTCAATTTTCAATAATCAATTTACAATTTGCGAGTTAAAAATATTATGTTCAAGGGGGAGTTGAAAATATTTTTTTATAAGCAATTAAGAAAAAAAAAATATTTCTAACATAATTATAACCTGTAAAGTGTCTCACCTTAAGTCTTGGCCATGGCCCTATACTAAATGAACTAATATGGATTGAGGTGTTTTTTACCTCTTCATTAGAGCATTTGTATCTTGCATATCTCAACACCAATCCTATACCTCCCAAAAAATTTCAATGGAATATATAGGAACGTGTCGCGGCCTTCTTGCGCTGTTGTGCTTTTGGGTTGTCGCCCTCTTGAGCATCAGGTACGTGTTCGCAGTGAGGTCCCTTCACGGTTGGCACGAGTGCGATGTATGCATCGGGGAGCACGTGGATTGGCAAGTTTGAAAGGATCATGCCCTTGGAAACTATTAGAACGTTGATGGTGGTAGTTAGGCTTGGTGAGAAGGTGGTGCACATTGGTGGGAAGGCAGACGCAACACATGCTAGCACGATGGCTTGGCGGCACTGGTTCGAGTTTGAAGAAGTGAAGGAGGGTCCTGTAGCCTATTTCAGAATGAAATATTCTTCTGGAATATAGTTTTTCATATTCCAAAATAATTATTCTGAAATAGAATAAGCACTTTGGAATCTATTTCGGAATAGGTGTTACATAATACGAAAAACTATATTCTAGAATAACTATTATGAAATATTTTCGAATAATCGTTTCAAAATAGGAATGTCAGATAAAGATATTTTTTGTCTACAGGAGTCTTTTGGGAGGTGCAGGATATAAATGCCCTTTATTAGATAGACTAAAAAGTCCAAAGATCATAACCATGTCAAATGAGAGGTGCAAGATTTTTTAATTTTATAATTAAGTTAGCAATTATAAAAAATTTTGTAAGACAATATCTTCTTTAGAGTTGTCATTTTAACCTTAAGTCCATCATAATGGTTGTAAGACTTTTTAGTCTACCTAATGAAGGAGTCAAAAAGATTATGATTGAGGTAATAAATTATAGTCTTATCATTACTATTTTACAAAATTATCTAACCATGATATTTTAGTAGTCAGATTCGACTTAGACAAAACAACCTTTGGGGATACCTA
Source organism: Glycine latifolia (assembly GCA_013407115.1). NCBI lineage: Eukaryota > Viridiplantae > Streptophyta > Magnoliopsida > Fabales > Fabaceae > Glycine > Glycine latifolia. The sequence continues at coordinate 4,826,246 of CM023953.1, forward strand.
AAAAATCCATTAAATATTGAATTCTTCTATAAAAACTCCTTGTTTAAACATGTCGAAGTGCTTTATGTTTATGAGTTTGAATGATACTTTGATTACTTTCCAAAGGGAGATTAGTGTGTTAAATGATTTGGTTTCTGATCTTACAAGAAAGGAGGATGACATTAAGGAACAATTGCAATGGCTGGAATCTCACGGCAAGAAGTGCAAGAGGCAAGTTGATGATTGAATGGATGAACTAAGAGAGTTGAAGAAGCGAGTTGTTGATTTGGATCAGTTAGGTTTGATTGACTTTTTTGCACTAAACACGCCGTATTTGGTTGATGAATTTTGATCGCAAGAGCTTAAGGAAATAGATCAATTGACTGTGACAATGCGATGCCATAAGGATCAGAAGCCTCTGATGTTGTCAAATGAATTTGTTGGTGAAGAATTTGGGGAAAATGTTAAGAAGATGTGGAAGCTTTTGGGGGATGATCAAGTTTTCGTTATTGGCATTCATGGCATGGGGGAGTTGGGAAAACATTTCTAGCAACTTATATGGAGAATGAGATAAAAAGAAAGGGAACATTCAAGCATGTCTTTTGGGTCACTGTTACCCCTGATTTCACGATTTTCAAATTGCGGCATCAGATTGCAAAAAAAAAATAGGGGTAAAACTTGATGAAGATGATGAGATCTCTTAAGCAACAATTCTGTCATCGGAGTTAGAGAAAATAGAAAAATCAATGCTTATTTTGGATGATTTTTGGAAATATATTTATCTAGAAAATGTGGGGATTCCTCTTAAAGTAAATGACATTAAGTTGATCATTGCAAGTCGTTTAAAACATGTGTTTCGACAGATGAATTGCCTTTAATGCAATGCACATAGAAGTAAAACATCTCTCATATATTACTAATGATGATGAAGATTAAGAGTTATTTTTTCCTAAAACTTAGACACCATGGAACACCTGCAACACTTCCCTCTCAAGTACTAGAGATTGCAAGATCTGTAATAAGGGGGTGTGGTGGTTTACCACTTGCAATCAATGTGATGGCTAGAACCATGAAAGGTTGTTATGACAATCTTATGTGGAGACATGAATTTAATAAACTTCAAAATTTTGAAATGGGAGAAGAGGTGAAGGAAGAAGTCTTCCCAGTATTAAAACGTAACTATGATAATTTAGTTGAGAAGGACATGCAAAAGTATTTGTTATATTTTGCATTATTACCAACTGATATCTATAGTAGAGCTAGTGTCATTAATTGGCAGAAGAAAATACTTAGTTAGCAAGCTTGTTAAGGGTGGCCTATTAAGTGGAAAGAGGAGTTTGAGGGAAATTTTTGTTGAGGGATGTTTCATAGTGAATAAACTCATCGACCATTCTTTGTTGGATGATGATGATGAGCTTCTAGAAATGCATGGTCTTGTGAGGAAAATGGCATGCCATATCTTGAAAGAGAGTCACAACTACATGGTGAAATCATTACTACAAAACACATGTTCAACGACGGTTGTTTAAGGCATTCAATGACGATTTTTGAACCGTCTTTGAAGCTAACGTCGTGGAAAGTCAACACTTTCTACGACGGTATTTAAACCGTCTTAGAATCATACCTTTCTACGATGATTCTCTTTGAAACCATCTTAGAATATATTTTTTTAAAATATTAAAAAATTGACATTTCTAAGACAGTTCTTCCAAAAAAACCGTCTTAGTAGGTCATTCATAATTTTTTGAAATTCTGAAGGATCAGTTATTAATCCAAAAGGTATAACTCTCCATTCATATTTCCCAAAAGGGACAGTGAAGGCTATTTTATAGCAATCACTATCCTTGATTTGAATTTTCCAAAATCCAGATTTCATATCAAATTTAGAAAAGATTTTAGCAAAAAAAAGACGATTAAGAAGATCCTTCTTATTTGGAATCGAATAACGAATCCATTGAAGGGCTTGATTAAAGGGTTTGTAATTGATAACCAAGCAAGGAGTGCCACGCTAAAATTTGGCTTGTTTATTGACATTAAAAGCAGAACAAGACCAAAGACTAAATGTCAAACTCAGTCAAATCTTCCTCCTCACGAGGAAGAGGGAGAGGCAGTAGCAATAAACTCAGACTAACTATTGCTGGTCTAACCACCCTTTCAGGGTCAGGATCTTCTTCCAAACAAGGAGTTGAATCCATAATTGGTGGGATAATTACTTGTTTGAGGAAAACAAGATCACCATCCAGAGTCTTATCAAAATGGAAAATGATAGCACAGTTCTAACCCAAGATGATAAACCTATCCCTGATTCTGATGACAATGAAAGTCTTGCAACCATAATCCAAAATCTTAAAGTGCTCCATTAACCCTTCATAAACCAAAAGACAAATCCATTGTTCAACAACCTGAACCAGTGGCAATCCAAAAGCCTAGATCTCAGACCCAGTACATCCTGAAAAATAAGTTTGAGGATGTTATCCAAATGGAACTAGATTTTTGGGACGCTAAACCAAACAAAATTCCCCAAAAAATATTTCCAAAATATTTCTAGGGAAACCAGTTCCATTACAAACCAATCTCAATCAGTAAAACAAGACATTTTTATAAATTTATTTTGGTCGATAGAAACTCAGTCCAGATTAAACATCATAAAAATAAAAATTTTGAGCAAATTGCTTATTCAACTTTGCATATCCTTAAGGTTTTAACACCTAGAGAATTTGGAGATTTGAATAAAATCAAAAAAATTTCTCAAAACTATGATTGATATGCTTCCAGCATATAGTAGTTTTTAGGATTAATTAATTAATAAATTGTTTAAGATTTAATCAATTAGATTAGGAATTGGTGAATTATTATGTAATTGCACATTAACTTAATTTCTTAGTTATTTTATCATTTAGGAACCAACAAGAGAGGAAAGAAGCCAAAAAGAGCAAGCCAGTGCTCTCGAATGAACCACGCGATCAGCGTGGGATCTCACGCGATCAGCGTGGAAGAGTTAAGATAAACAAGTTTAGTTCGAAGAGCCCACGAGGTTAGCACGGTCAACCACGCGATCAGCGTCAGACTTCCACAACAGCCTATTCAGCTCGAATAGTTCACGCTATCCGCGCCACACTCCGCGCGAGTAGCGCCAGAAAGTCTGAAAAGAACATCCAGTTCGAACATCTCACGCGATCAGCGTGAGATCCCGTGCGATCAGCGGCACAGTGATTCTGTTTCCAGATTTAAAGATATTTGGCACGAAATAGAAGAAAGATAAGGGTTTTATTACCCTAATTAAATGGAGAACGTGCAATGATAAAAAGGAGGCTTCTGGACTGATAGAAAAGGACCCTTGGAGAGAGAATTACACATAGAAACACAGTGGAGAGAAGATCAAGATCAGAGATTGAAGAGGATTAATGCTTCTGCTCTCTTTGTATTCTTTGAGGTTAGACATGAACATGTCTAGCTAATTTTCTTTATTGTGGTTAGGGGCAAGAACCAATGTGAACTCCTCTGTAATTTGATTGGTATTAATATGAGATTATCATGATTGCTTTGTTTTACTCTGTTCTTCATTATTATATTCTTTCATAGAATTGGTCATTCTATTTAAGTTCTGAGGGTTAGGGTTCGCAATAGGGATGTTGGGATTCTAATTTCTGACATGAGTAAAATAACAGTTTTTACATTGCCTAGGGATAAGGATGTATGATTGCAGAACTTTATGATATATTCTTTTAAATGCTTAGCTTGATAGGAATCGCTAAGGAATTAGGATTTTTGATCGGGTTAAAGGGTTAAATTGCTAAGGAATTAGGATTTAACTAAATCTGGAAAGATAGATCCTCTGAGTAATTAGAAGTAATTGAAATTGATAACCAATCAAGTGAAAGAGGTAGGGATCAAAGGGGATTGTGTTCTAACCACAATTATTTCTCTCAACTGCATCACAATTTTGCTTTCAAATTCTTGTTAATTTTCTGTCATTTAATTAATTTACATAATTCCACAACACAACACTACTCTTTTCAAACTTGTTGTTTTCTTCCAATCTCTCAGATTGTTAGTTACGATAAAATTAGGAATCAATCCCTGTGGATACGATACTCTACTTACTCACCTTATTACTTGAAACGAACGGTACACTTGTCGATTTCGCAACAATGATCCTATTGGTTTTTCTTATTGGGATTATCAAACTGTCTGGCACAATGTCTTTTATTTTCAGAATAAAGGTTTTTTTCATTTTGGGCTAATCTATTTCAAACAAAATGTTCACTATAGATTTCCTCAATGGTTCCTCCATTGGTGGAATTATTTTGGTCCAGTTCTTGATATTCTTCCTTGTGAAGTAGTAGTTGGATTAACCACTTTTACTAAAAAAATTGAGTTTGGGGATGATCCATTTCCTGCATACTTACATTTCTTTAGTAAAATGTCTCTTGCCTGGATTTTCCAATGGCGCAATGTTTTTGGTAAGGTTCTTGCCAAAAGGCATCTCCCCATGCTGAGGAGACAAACTTAGGTCAAGTAGTGGTCTCATTTTGACCATTCCAGAGTGCATCCCAATCAAGTTAAACTTTGGTTCAAAAACCACCCCAATCAAATCAAGAATTCTGATCCTGAGACTTGTCAGTTTCTTAATCAAAGATCAGTAGCCCTTTCAGCCTAAGCAACATCTTCATCAAAGGAGAAGTTTGCTGAACATATGAAGATGATTCTTAATCTCTTGGAAAAGGAGAAAGAAGATAACTCTTCATAAAAGAAGCCTAAAGAATCTTGTTCATCAAAAAAGCCAGATGAAACCTCTTCTGCATCTTCTGACAACTTCTATCAGAATGAAGACGACTGCTTCGAAATCAATCTAGCTAAAGACTAACGTCATCATTGCATCATATTTTCTTGTGACATATTACTATTCAGTACTGTTCATTGTAGCGGTAGGTTTTCCGATTTTGATTATCGAAACTATAGAAACTAGAAAATTTATGTCTTTAAAATGGTTGTGTCCCTCATTCTGTAATCAAGTTTTTTTGATTATCGGAACTGTAGAAACCATTTTCTTTCTCCTTTTCCAAGAGATTAAGAATCATCTTCATATTTTTAGCAAACTTCTCCTTTGATGAGGATGCTGCTTAGGCTGAAAGGGCTACTGATCTTTGATTAAGAAGTTGACAAGTCTCAGGATCAGCATTCTTGATTTGTTTAGGGTGGTTTTTGAACCAAAGTTTAACCTAATTGGGATGTGCTCTGGAATGGTCAAAATGAGACCACTACTTGACCAAAGCTTATCTCAGCATAGGGAGATGCCTTTTGGCAAGAACCTTACCAAAAACTTTGCGCCATTGGAAAATCCAAGCAAGAGACATTTTACTAAAGAAATGTAAGTATGCAGGAAATGAATCATCCCCAAACTCAATTTTTTTTAGTAAAAGTGGTTAATCCAACTACTACTTCACAAGGAAGAATATCAAGAATTGAACCAAAATAATTCCACCAAAGGAGGAACCATTGAGGAAATATATACTGAACATTTTGTTTGAAATAGATTAGCCAAGAATGCATAAAATCTTTATTCTGAAAATAAAAGACATTATGTCAGGCAGTTTGATAATCCCAATAAGAAAAACCAATGGGATCATAGTTTTGAGAAATTTTTTGATTTTATTCAATTCTCCAAATTCTCTAGGTGTTAAAACCTTAAGGATTTGCAGAGTTGAATAAGCAATTTGCTCAGAATTTTTATTTTTATGATGTTTAATCTGGACTGAGTTTGTATCGACCATAATAAATTCAAAAAAATATCTTGTTTTACTGATTGAGATTGGTTTGTAATAAAACTGGTTTCCCTAGAAATCTTTTGGAAATATTTTTTGGGGAATTTTGTTTGGTTTAGGGTCCCAAAAATCTGGTTCCATTTGGATAACATCCTCAAACTTATTTTTTGGGATGTACTGGGTCTGAGATTTAGGATTTTGGACTGCCACTAGTTCAGATTGTTGAACAATGGCTTTGTCTTTTGGTTGATGAAGGGTTAATGGAGCACTTTTAAGATTTTGGATTATGGTTTCATGACTTTCATTGTCTTCATCTTCTTCTGAGGCAATGTTAGCCCAAGAATTTGAAGGGAGGCCTTTAGGAAGATGGGTTAAGCCCTATTCTTGAAGAGCCAAAAGGGTTTGAATGGGCATGGCATAATCAGCCTTTGATGAGATTGAGATTTTGCTTTCTGAGTGAATGACTCGGATTGAGATTGAGGGTTTTGGGTTAAAGACCCTAATTGTGTTTGAGGGACCAGGGATGATCTCGAATAGGTTTATGACTTATAATTTTTGGATTCAACTCTCTGTTTGGAAGAAGATCCTGACCTTAAAATGGTGATTAGACTAGCAACAGCTAGTCTAGGTTTATTGCTTCTGCTTCTCCTCTTCCTCGTGAGGAGGAAGATTTGACTGAGTCCAGCATTTGGCTTTCACTGATTTCTCCCCTGTAAATATTCACGAGTAAGATAATCAGGAAGAGAGTTTAAAGTACCTTTGAGGAATTCCATTTCAAAATCAAAGATACTTAAAATAGCTTGTCATCTAGCAAATATTTGTTTTGAAGCAAGGTTTTTAACATCCTTTTGTAAAATATCTTTAGCAGATTTACAATCAACACAAATTAAAAACCTTTGATTAAGTAAATCAGATTGAAATTTTGAGATGCATAAAACAATTGCTAAAACTTCTTTTTTAACAGTAGAATAATTCTGCTGAGCAGGATTCCAATGTTTTGAAGTGTATGCAATTATTTGTTCTTTGCCATTAACAAACTTTTTAAGAATGCCACCATAACCAATGTCAGAAGCATTAGTTTCAACAACCTTTTTGGCTTAGGGATTGAGGAGGTAAAGACAGGGAAGGTTTTTAACTCTGGATTTGATCTGTTTGACAAGATTAGTATAACATTGGTCCATAGAGGTGGTGTCTTCTTGAGACGATCATAAAGAGGTTTAGTAAGATTACTCAGTTGCAAAAAAAAAGTCAGCAACATAATTTAGACAACCAAGAAAACGTTGAAGTTGGGTCTTCTCGATGATTTGATTAGGAGATTTGTTAGCAAATTCAATTGCATGATTAATGGGCGTGATGGTTGCTTGGTAAATTTTATGTCCAAGAAAATGAACTTTAGTTTGAAAAAGATTGATTTGGTTTTGGATAATGCAAGACCATTTTGTTTGATTACCTGAATAAAAATGTTGATCAACTGATTAAGAAAATATAAGGCATCATCAATGTAGACAATGATGAAAGATAAGTATGAAATAAAAATGTCATTCATAAATTTTTGAAATTCTGAAGGATCTTTTTTAATCCAAAAGGCATAACTCTCATTCATATTGCACAAAAGGGACAGTGAAGGCTGTTTTATAACAATCACTATCCTTGATTTGAATTTGCCAAAATCCAAATTTCATATCAAATTTAGAAAAGATTTTAGCAGAAAAGAGACGATTAAGAAGATCCTTCTTATTTGGAATCGAATAATGAATCCATTAAAGGGCTTGATTAAGGGGTTTGTAATTGATAACCAAGCGAGGAGTACCACGCTCAATTTTGGTTTTTTTATTGACATAAAAAGCAGAACAAGACCAAGGACTCTTGCTTTTCCTGATTATTCCCTTTTGCAGAAGATCCTGAATTTCCTTCTGGCAATGAACAAGGAGTTCTTGACTCATCTGGATAGGACGAGCCTTATTAGGGATTTGTTGTTCATTAGAATCCTTTTCATAAGGAAGATCAACAATGTGCTGCTTTCTTTGCCAAAAAGAATTAGGAAGATTAGCACAAATAGAATTTTGGCTTTGATTTACCAAAAATTTGATTTTATTCTGAATATTTGGTTGATTAAGCAAATCATTGTAAAAAATTTCTTCTTTAACATAATTAATTTGATTTTGCTTATAAAAAATTGGATTCAAATCTCTTACTATAGGAGTTTTGAGAAATTTAAAAATAATGATTTTATCCAGATAAGTAGTAGAAATACCTTTATCAGAAATTGTGATTGGAAAAATGGATTTAATAAACGGTGTTCCGAGAATAACCACATTTTAAAGATTTTTGACTAAAAGAAAAGAAGTTTTAATTTTCAAATCTTATTTTTCAATAATAGCATTAGAAAGTTTGTAATTAACCCGAAGCTTAGAACCACTAGCAGTATTTGCTCCTGTATCAAACAGAGTTTCAGTTTCAAAGATGAAAATTCCAACAATAATTTTGATTTCGATATAAAACTTTTGCATTGTTAACTGATTAATTAATTCAAAAATCTTTGGAGGAATAACTGAATCATTTGAAGAATCATTATCAGAAGGTTGATTATTCTGAACAGGTTCTTCCTCATCAATTTGATCGCCAGATTATAAAATAGTCAAAATATTCTTATGAACATTTTGTTGTTCCTTAATAAGGTGAATTTCAACTTTAAGTTGATTAACTTCATGCTGAAGATCCTGAATGGTTATAGGTTTGACAATACTCTTTTCAAATTTCTTAAAAGTTTCTTTTATATTAAACTTGTTATTAATTAAAAAATTGTTTGATCTAGAAGATGCAGAAGATGGTTCATCGAAAGATTGTTTAAGTTTAATCAAAAGATTTTTCTTTTCTTGAGGATCAATGATAGAATTAATAACCTCAAAAAGAAGATCTTGCTCTTTTGTGAGAACATTGATTTGAGAAGAGGAAGGACAATCTTCATCAGATGAAGATAAATCATCTTCCTGAATTTGATTCAAATTATCAGATTATTGACCTTCAGAAGACTCCTTATCAGACTCATCATCAGTAGAAGACTCAATTAGGAGCTAGTTTATTTGTTCTTATACAGAAGGCTCAAGGTTGATGTTCCTAAGTTTCTTCTTAAGCTGGCAATATTGACTTTTATGGTCGGGTTTGCCACAAGTCATACAGACTATAGGTTTCTTGGGGATGTTTACCTTATCGACAAGCAATTTGGTTTGGAGTTCTCTCCTAAGCTTCCTAGGTGGAGTTCTAGACTTATGGCGAAGATAAATAGATTTCTTGGGTTTCTGTCTATCAGGATTATGATTATACTTTCTGGATTTCCTAGGCTTGGAACAAGGAAGACCAAACTATTCACAAAAATTTCCCAAATCTCTGTGATTTTAAGCCTTTTCTTTGGCAAGCTATATTGGATTTTATCATCCTAAAAGATCTTTAAGACTAATTTCTGAATGTAAGCAATAAGTTGGCCATATATAACTCAATTGCTTGTTAAAGGATCTCATTGTTGGGATGCTGACTACGGATCTTATCCCTAACCTTATCCCTTAAGGATTTTGGAAGACCAGCAATAAATTTTTCTTTCCAGAAAGGTTCTTGGCTGTCTTCTTGGGTAAAGACTCTAGTGAGGAAGGTATCCTTATACCATCTAAAGTCAGCTAAAGTCTTACATCTAAGATTGGAAAGGAGTTCAGCTTATCTATCTTTCCCTGGAATCACCTATGAAAGGCTGAACTATGGTATTAACTTATTGACAGGATCAGGGATAGGTTTACCATCTTGGGTTAGAATTGTGCCCTCATTTTCCATTTTGACAGCACTCTGGATGGTGATCTTGTGTTCCTCAGACAAGTAATTATCCCACCATCCTTTTAGTTGTCCAGTGAAACTGGAAACTAAAATATTTACAATAACTGCTTCAGTACAGTTAAGGGATGTGTCATAAGCTATAGCAACCATGGTCATCTGTTGGAGAATATTGAGGATTTGGTACTCAATTTTCCCATCTATATTACATTCATAAATGTGGTTGGCATTAAAGGATTTGGAATGTTCGCTTTCTTTTAGGAGAAGATCAGGAGCAGTTGCCCTATTGTAGTACAGCTTAGAAGGTTGCTTCCAATTTGGCTGATTTCTAATAGGATTAATCTGGACAGACATATTAGAGTCAGAATTACCATTTTCTGACCCAATGTGGTTAAGGCCATTGATTTCCTTATCTTTATCCTTTTGGGCCTCATGCCTAGATCTTGCCCTAGTGAGGGTTGGTCTAGAATGAGCTTCTTGCGAAGTCTGAGGAGTTTCTTGAATGATTATAGAAGTTAAATCTTCAAGTTTTTCTTTAAACTCATCAGAAGGGTGACTAGGAGGCTGGTTGAAAGCTTTGAGTTTAACAAACTATTTCTTAAGCTTATTAGTCATCTTAAAAGGGTTAAAGATTGGGGTCTGCATGGCCTTAGAAGAAGATGTACTAGCTTCTAAACTAAAGCTATATCTTTCTCCTAATTTTTCTCTTATGGTTTGGAGGTATTTGTTGGTATAATTGGATTGTTCCATAAAATTCTTAATATCATTGGAAGATATGGGTTCAAGCTCATCCTTAGACTTAAAAGGTCAAGCATAGATCATATTATGATTTTCATTCCTAACATTGGGAAAGATAAACTTGGTTGACGGAGGAAACTTAGATTTAACTATCTGGTCATCCTTAAGATCATATTTAGCAATAATAATAATGGTGTTTGGTTCTAAGAAACAGTAATCTATCTTATGGTATGCTGCATAAGATTTAAACCAATAAAAAAAAATGTTTGGGCTTTAACCTGGTTAAGAAAAGAATAATACTCTTCCATAATCTAGTCTTTGCTATTATCCCTATAATTGCTAAGGAATCACTCTCTTTGAGGAGTCATTTCCTCATAGCACAAGTCTAGCTTAAGGGCTTCATAATCTATGCAGGTCTTATTAATCATGGATAACTTCATAATCTTGCATAGATTAAAAGGTTGGAGAAGGGATAGATCTAGACTCTTCTTCATTATTTTCCTGCTGATAGACGGGTTGAGGAATCGAAGATGAGGTTTCTACACCTTGAAGCTTAATTCTACTACTGCTTCCACTAGGAGCAGCAGATAATGATTTCTAGAGAAAATAGATCCGAACATTTCAGATCTAGAATCTATGGTAAAGGATGATCTAGCGGTATTGAAGGAGTTGGACCTATTAAAGGTGATCTCTACCCTATCGAAGTCATATTGTTTGATAGATTCAAAGCTAGGTGTGATTTGGGGTTTGGCCAGGGCTACCCTATCCATGACCCAAGTCTGAGGGAAATTAATGTCTTCCCACTTGATGACTTTTGGAATTACAACCTTGGCTTTGGCTGTATTAGTGAGAATAGAATGGAGTCTGTAAACTGATTATGACGAGAGTCTCTTAGACATAGAAGAATTGAGGTATTTAATCATTTTATACCTAAAGGTTTAGCAACTACTTGAACACATCTGATGTGCAAAGAGTTGTATTTTTGTTTATGAAGTTTTAAAGAACTGTTTGAAAGAAGTTTGACTTCATCAAAGTCAGATTTAAGATAGATATTTGCTTCAACAGTTCAATTATAAAATCAGATTTTCGAAAATATTTTATGTCTGGTTTATAAAGTTCATTTTTTGGAATCTTGAAAATCTTCCAATCATCCAGATCTTGATTAATATCCTCAAAAGAAAATTCCTCTTTGAAAGTATTTCTGTTTGATTTGATTAAAGCATTTTCAGTTTGAGAAGGATTGAAAGAGGAAGATGAAGATTGTGAAGATTTGAAAGAAAGGCGAGAGGAAAAAGTGCAAAAAAGAGACATGAAGAAAATATCATAAAATTAGTCCCCTGATATCATTGTCATCCTTTAATTTTATGTAAAATTTATTTGTTCTTTATCATTAACAGACTGTTTAAGAATGCTACCATAACCAATGTCAGAAGCATCAAGACTACTTTCTAAGACGATTTGCTAAGTAACTGTCTTAGAGTGTCTTTTAAAAAAATTAAAAAAATCAAGGATTCTAAGACGATTTTTGGAGAAACCGTCTTAAAAGGTCCAATTACTAAGATGGTTTTGTGAAGAACTGTCTTAGAAAGTTTTTTTTTTAAATTTAAAAAATGAAGATTTTTTAAAAATGTCTTTTTTTTATAAACTGATTAAAATTAAGAACTAGCTATTTTCATTTTCCCTACCAATTATTTTTAATTTTATAATTTATAATTTATGAACTAATAAATTAATGAGATAAAATTAAGTAACAAAAACCACCACCCTATTGAATGCTGTAAGAAACTCAAAAGGTTAACTTTTCCTATTGAAAACACACTACATAAGTGAATCACAAATATGTTTAAAGTTGAATGTTTCTTATAAATTATTTTCATATACTGGGTAATACATGACGTGTCTACAAAAGGGAGGAAGACATGTATTGTAGTATGGTAAAAATAAATTGCAAATGGTATTCAATGCACAACACAAGGACCAAAGTAAAATCAGAATTATTGTGAAAGATTTGCAGTATGCTAATCCAAGAATTATAGTATGAGGAAAATTCGCTACAAGGCATAACAATAATGCCAAATATATATAATTGGGTACAGATGCTAGGAGAAAAACATGACCTGCCAGTGATAACAACATCAAAGAATGGAAGCCAGCCAAAATTGTTACTGACATCTGCCATACTGGATTCGCAGAGGAAATTCATGACAATGTTTATATCCCATAAACTGCAAATCACATGCAAAAGTGTGAAAAATCAAAGTTAAAATGTCCATAGAGAATGAAACAAACTAGCATTATCTGAGAAAAGCTTTTCCCATATTTTCTATCAAATCAATTCAGTATAATTTTTAAAATGTTTTTCAACCCTTATCTTGTAATCTTTCAACTCACAGTAGTTTACTATTTTTGTACATTTGGTATCATAGAACATGCCTTTCCCACTAGCAATATGCATTAGTTTAAAAAATTAATCCAAGACAAAGAGAATAATAGAATTAATCCAAGAGAAAAATGAAACTCTCTGAATCCATGATAGGCTACTTTCACATACTTGTGGCGATCCATCTAAATAATTCAGCCAACAATCAAACAAAGAATTAATCCAAGACAAACACTACTACAGCAGCAGCATTTAAAGTCGGTTATTTTCACCATTCAAAGTCGGTTTTATAACTGACCTTGTTTTGGGCGTCGTAAAATACGCAAAGCTATAACGTCGGTTTTTAAAAAACCGACTTTGAATTTTTTTTTTAAGTTTTTTTTTTTAAAAAAAATTCACACATTCTAAGTCGGTTATTTTAAAAAACCGACTTAGAAAGTTTCCATACAAAGTCGGTTATTACAAAAAATCGACTTTGAAAGCTTCATTATAAAGTCGGTTATTTAACAAAACCGACTTAAAAATCTTAGATACAAGGTCGTTTATTTTAAATAACTGACTTTGAAGGATAGCTTACAAAGTCGGTTATTTGAAATAACCGACTTAGAAAGCTTCCATACAAAGTCGGTTATTTGAAATAACCGACTTAGAAAGCTATCCTTCAAAGTCAGTTATTGAAATAACCGACTTAGAAAGTTTACATACAAAGTGGGTTTTTTATAATAACCGACTTAGAATGTTAGATACAATGTCGTTTATTTCAAAAAACCGACTTCGATGGTCCCAATTTTTTTTTAAAAACGCTTTTTATTTTGAATTTCCCTGCCATAGTTGAAACAACATGCTCTAAATGTGGACAGGACACGAGCAAGATAAATGGACCTTGACTGCATGTACATTTAAAATCTAAACCATGTAAGAATATGACAAACCGGTTATAGAAAGATACAATAAGAACTTTGGTCAGCATTATTATTTCCTACTTCACTAAAATTATATCTAAATACATAAAGCATAGATTATACCTGTGCAGTGTTAAGTGAACCTTGTTATGATAGTTGCTGCCTGATTTGACACTGACTCATACAAAGCTGCTATGCATAAGCCATGGCTCCATTTGCTCGTAGTTGTGAGGTGAGATTTGGCGACCCCATCATACCTATTGCTTGCATTCCTTGCAGTGATTGTCTAGCAGAATTACTTGAAGAGAATTGATACGACTGGACTAGCCCACCTTTCTGCCTTGGCTATACCATATTGAAAATTATTTCAGAAAGAAATAGTTTTATGGAAGCAACAAACAACCACATGAACTGAATAACAACTTAACAAGCATTACTGAAAGAAATTATCAAAAGCACAGGTCAATTATTATAAATTTATTAGCATCCAAGAACATCAAAATTAAGTTTTGGTTCAAGGCTTCAACCAAAACTATATAAGCTTTAATGCAGAATATAAATGAAAAAGGCTAGCATGAACAACTTGTGTAAGTGGTTGACCTATGATGTCATGTTACTAAATTAATTAAAATTAATGCATTATTCCTGGTGGGTCATCTTAGCAAAGCAGAGGCCAGTTAAACAAGTAAAATACAATAGAAGGGAAAATAAACTTTACCTACTACAGCCTTATAGGCATCCCTTCTATGAGAAAAGATGACAAGTTGACCTATGATGTCATGTTACTAAATTAATTTTCCAATTTTTTTAATCACAACTTTAATTTTTACAAGGATAATGTTTATTTCAAGAGTTTAATTTTGCTATATGTATAAAAAATTAAAAAATTTCTGCAAGGTTGCAGCCTGCAACCAAGCATGTACTTATCATTTTAATAAACTAGAATAGTTCACCTATACCTTGTAGGGATAGAGAAAGCAATCTATACATTGTTAATGAAAATAAAAATCCATTGCCATTGAATCTGTAGTATCAGTTAAGACAATGATTAGCCTCATAAAAATAACAATGACAATGCTTTAGTCAAAATTTAAATTAAAAAGGTGGCACTAACAAACTCATACAATACAATTATAATTAAAATTAGTCAAATTATATGAATCTGATTATAATATAATTGTTAATAATTAGTAAATAAATAGATAAATAAGACTTATAATAATACACAAAATATAATTAGTTTAGGTAATAACAATTAAAGGAAATTCATAAAGATATCATTCTATTATTTAGGATATCATTTATCAGATTTATTAATTAATATCTATATTATTTTTTTTAACTGGAAATAGTATATATATTATTAATTATTATATCAGAAAGTGTAGTTTCGAAAGCCAAAAAAGAAGTGTCTTAGCTTTCTTCAATCAATAGTTAATATTTATAATTAATTACCTAGTAAAACTAATAGGAATAGCTAGAACTTTCCGGTATAAGTCTGAAAGGTAATTCAGTTTCATTCCTGGCCAAATTTATTTCAATCAAAGCATGAAAACAGCAAATGTCATTCGTGATATAATGATTTGCAAATTAAGGTTGGGGAATATACCTCTATTACTGTTAATAGAAACTTGAAACTCATCAAGCACACTGAAAACAGTACGGGCAAAAAGCAGATTTCTACAAATTAATCTATTAATTAAGTTCCTTATAAATAAAATAGTTATATTTCTACAAATTAATCTAACCAGATTTCAAAGCAAGGATAAGGAAGAACTTATAACATGTTAGTCAGAATAGTATTAAATTTATTTTCTTAAGTGAGATCTTATATTTGATTCTTGTGATTCTTGTGCTACAAGTGTATTAAATATTTTCAAGTTAAAAAAACTTATTTTCTTTTTTATTTCTACTAATTCAGAAAAACTTATTTTCTTTTTCTTTGAAAATCCAGATTGCCTTGCTGCTACCAGCCCAATAGCTATATGGCATAACTAAGCTTGTTCCTTACTGCTGTCATGCTTGCATCAACAGCACCACTCTTCAAAACTATAATCATTCTTCCTCCTTGGGAAACTATAATCATGCTGTCATGCTTTCATTAAATTCACAAGTATTTGCCATTAATCAGGTGTAAAATTTCCCAAGTGTAAATCCTTATACAACTATACTTAATTAGACACTACATACAGACAGAACCATATGGTAGACAAAATCTGTATATTAAAAAATGCAAAGTGATATGCAGATTTTTTTTAAAAAATATATTACATTTTAAAAAATATAATGCTCCTCTAACTGATAAAGAAAATTTGGAGAAAGACTTAACAAGATTAAATGATAAGCTTGCTTTTACACTTTCTGAATGTAATGCTAAAGATGAGCAGATCAAGAAACAAACGAAAATTTACAACAAGCAGTGGCAGGTAATATTCAATTATTCATGCATTGCTGTGTGTATTTGTTTCTCATTTCCCTTCAGTTCGTGAATTTGGACAATAATAATCATCAATTATTTATTTTTCTTAAGAATAATTTTACCAGTTTCTCACTAAAGATTCCTTTGGAGGATGGGAGAAAGCATAAGCTAAAACATTGTCTATGAAGCAACATATTGATGAATCAATACAGCAGCAGTTAGTTTATAAAGAAAGAATGGCCCAATTGGATGGTGCTCTCAAGGAATGTATGCAACAGTTACGTTTTGTATTTAATTTCTATAAACACTGCAAGGTTTCAAGGTTCCATACTTGAAAGACGTAAACCAGTTGGAAGAAATGTACCAAATTAACAAACCAAAACCTATTAATACATTACTTAAGAATCTAAAGGAAAATGAATCAGACATTTATGGCCAAGAGCTTTCATAAACTTACTCTTATTGTATTGTCCATTGAACCAGAGTAAAGTGTATTGAACCAAAGCCTCCACGCTGGTCTTCAACACTTTCTTAACCACCTCCTCCTTAATTATAGCCTCCCATACCAATGATTTCCCTCTCCCCTCAATGTAGTTCACTGTCGCAGCCTTCTTATGCGAACAGAAATTCCCTGCTACACTAAAAATATCCTCATTTCACATTAAAGTATCATGGAGAAAAGTGTCGGGCACCGATCATCAGGCATAAAATATGCATATGCCAAAAAAGTTTGTTAAAACATAAACATGAGTATTGGAGTGTAAGCAGCAAAAATTGGAATGTATAAGGGTTAAAACAAAATTATGGTTGATCATCTAGAGCTTCCCTTATATATATCAAAGTAACTATTGTAAATGAGAGAATCACATACTTTGGCTTTCAAATTCAAAAAATGGAAAATGCAACCCAAATCCAAAAATATTTATATGCTCCAAAAGCCTGACCACAGGGCTTATGTCCACCTTAGCCAATGGCGACCAAATATTGTGACTGAGGAGAGCATGATTTGACTCCATTGCCAACTTTGCACTCAGAATTGGTGAGAGAAGGAAGCATAGCTGATAGTGTTAAGTAGCCTAGTCCCTGTAATTCACATTAAGCGGCGGATTAACATCGAAACGTGTAGGAATTAGGGCAGAAAATGACAAGCTGATCCTACCTCATCCACAATTATCATTAAGCCAACTCTAATAACAAGCTCTGAACCATCAACCTTTTTCTTCATAATCTCATAAACTAAACGGTACAAGATTTTTTAGCCAAATCAGCAATAAGTAGGTAGAAAAACATGGAAACTCTAGCTAGGTAAATCATTAAAGGTTAGTGAGAAGAAAAACAGTTTCACAGAAGACTCTCTTTCCACCACTGCCCTTGACTGTTGTTGACCAAAGTTAATTTCTCAGAACCAATAGATAGAACAAAGTTGAACACTATAAGCACTAAACGACCGACATACATTAAATCATTAATCACCTAAAGCCAAGTAAATAATCCCCCTCTGTTTTAGACCATTATACCAGATATACCCAATATATTCCCATTCTCACCCTATCCAAAACAAAAATTATCACAAAGTTAACAAAAATGAAACCAATATTATTTCCTTTCTTTAAGGACAACATCATACCCAGTAAATCCTCTACCCCACCTAGCTAATCACAGCTAGTAGTACATTACAATATAAGAAAAAAGAAAAACAAACGTCATCGCATATGTACATAACAAAATGAAAGACCAACTTACTTAACTATGGAGAACTTCAATTCAACACAAAGGATTTCCATAGAGGACACTACTGCGCAGCAACTGTGAGACGATGAGAGAAGAGGATTTGAGGTTCCTCTCAGAGCAATATATGCAATTCTTTTCCGCGGTGGCGTCTCTGAGGTGTGCGGCTGCGCCTGAGACGATGAGGTGTGCGGCAGCGTGGGTTAGGGTTTTTTGTTCAGTGAATGCAAAGAAGTTGCTGTGCACTGAGACTCACAATGGGTGTACGTTATTCGCGAGGGAGCTGTGACCTAGGTTAGGGATTTTTGTGGCGGGAGCAGAGAAAAATTGCTTTAAATTTTTTTTAAAATTTTGCAAAGCTTCAAAGTCGGTTCTTATAAAAACCGACTTTGAATAATGGTAAATAACGACGGGCATCATAAGGACCGACGTGGTTTTTGTAGTATTGTTTAAATAATTACAAAATTACCACCGGTTCATTTACGAAGTCGGTTATTTAACAACCGACGTGGATTGCCTGTCGTAGAATAGTCATTTTGTAGTAGTGAAAGAGAATAATAGAATGGAAATGATTAGGAATCACTTTCGTACACTTAAAAACCACACAATATAGTAATAATTGATTTGCGTTGCCTATTTTCAGAAAGAATTAGATTGACTGAATGAGTTCCATAACTTTATTCATGTGGCTTATTAAGGAATTTGGAAAATAACTAAAAGCCCTTCCTTCAAAAATAATTCTGGCATCTTACCTTGGTTGTGATTTGTGAAAGAATTATAGCGTACAATGTACGAGGCTATGTTCCAACTCTAGGAATTCCATAAGCTAGGCTTCAAGAAACACCAATAAATTTAACTTCTTAATCAACAATAGTAATCCTTTAAGTTACTAGTAGTATCTAATGTAGTATATTCTATTTCCCTCCACTCCAAACCATTTAACATATTGAATTCCAGCTGCCAATACCAAATTTGTATAGCCATTATTATATGAGTATAAATAAGATCAATTACTACAAATGTTAAATAACTTTTCATTATATATAACAAAAATAATAATTAAGGGAAGTGCACTTTTTTTATTAAAAATCATTATAAAGCGCCTAATTTCCATTTGATCCATATGATCACTCGAGCTCCTTGCATATTCTACCAATAAGAATCATTTAAAGATATATCTAAGTGTAACTTAGATTAGAACACATTTGTACTTTTCACAACCTTAGCCATATAGCTATTGGATTTAAATAATCTCTTAACTTTCTATTTATTTTTTTGTTATCTTGGTTTTAATAATTATATTTTTAAAAGTTTAATTTTAAGCTTTTAAAATTGAATTAGTCCCTCCTATTATATGTAAAATTTTAGTCTTGATCCCCACATAAAGAATAATTCTTAGTTTGAAATTGTAGAGATATAATATGGAAGCCCGCGTTTGTTTTTTTTATATATAAGTGAAGGATACTTATTTATTTATTTTATGTAAGGAAGGGTCAAGCCCTTATATTATGCACTTACAATGGAATAAATGCTTTGCCAAAGTATCATTTGGCATATATTCAACCTTGTTTCACGGTCCTTGGGAAGTACCCTCTAACTAATAATAGACCTTATGAAGTTGTAGCTTAAATAGTTAAAATGGGTAACAAGTTATGAAAAAATACTGTATACATTGATACTGCAGTGTTCAGGAGGAAACTCTGTAAGGAAAGCAGTATGTGTTAGCAATTCTGTACTCTAGTTCTGGTTAAATTCCACTGGTTAATAAAAATCTGTTATTTGTGTGTTTGAAGATAAATTACAATAGTAGGTAGTACAATCTTAGGTAGTAAGAGTATTAGGTAGTGCAGGTGATGGTCCCAGACCACCTAACAGTTTAAGATTTTGAAAGACATGAGCATGCAACCTCCCTATCATGCTTCAAACCTGAGGATAGAGATATGTAAAGTTTTTTCAGCAATTTTAGTAGAAGTGATAGCTTACAGAATAAATGAAGTGGATAGGCAACTTTCTTAAAATGAACTCTCCTTGAAAGATTCTCCTCTTCAAGTAAGTACCCTCTCCAAGAGATCTTTTGAATGTAATATTTCCCCCTCCACTATATGATGCTTCCTTCAAGCTACATTTTACAACAACATATAATTAATACCTTATCTGAACTAGCTCTGGAAAGTAGAAATTTAATACCTTGATTTAAAATAGAACAGAAAAGACATGAGGCATACAGAATCATGGAAGGTTGTAATACTACAAAAACTAAATGTACATACTAATATGAGAAGTGCTTGCACACTATCAGGTCAGTCATCAAACTCTATAAGCACATAATCTTAGCGATATGTGATAATTAATCATATTTTCATTCTCTTGTTACCAAAGTAGGCCCTCAAAATTCAATAAGAGAAAGAAAGAACCTAATATCCTACGCTGAATTTTCTGTAGCGAATCTTTGTATCAAAGTAATTTTGCAAGTTGTACTTCAAATAATTTAAAATAGGAAATATACACATTCTGTTGGAATTTCCAGTTAAAAAAAATTATAAAGCATTGGATGTTTTATCACTAACTCTACAATAAGTTGAATAGAATTTGCAGTTGAAGGAGTGGATGCACACAAAAAAGTGAACCAAATGAAGGTATCATGATAAACAAATTATTAAGTGAAATAAGCTTTTCAACACTTACTCTGATACACATAATAAGGAAAATTCTAACCTTAGTTCCACTGCTACGTTATTTCCACACAGCTAACAATGAATACAAATGTTGACAAGTACACATGTGTGAACCCAATTCAAGATGTGCAAAATCAGAAATCAAAGCAAGCATATTGGCATCACATGAAGAATGTATAAAATGAAACCAAACAAGGCCAATAACTGTTAAGTACCAACTACCAACCTCATCAATTGATTCTTCCTTCTCCTGTACAGTCTAGTCTCAAATTTGTACCTTTTTTGCATTAAGCCATTGACCTCTTGTACAGTCTAGTCTCAAATTTAAGGTATTTTGAAATGTGTAGATAGTTTTTTAAGCTTATAAAACTATTAAGCTAGACTACTGGATTATGATTATAAAAAAAAGACTTACTACAGGCATATCTACAGAGTAGCTAATATGATTGAATGCAAGTACATAGTAGCTAATATGATTGAATGCAAGTGAAAGAGGTTGAAATGGTAGAACCATTACCCTTCTTGGTTCTTGGTTTCAAAGAAGTAGCAATTTCTGAAGATTCTTTCACTGCCATGTATGTACCTGCTAATTTTCAAAAAGGATTAGCAGCATGAAAGGAAATGGTGACATTGAATTGCATGAGAAATGCATGCAACTAACATTTTTCTAAAAATGTCACAGCAAAATGAAGAAAATAAAGTGGCAAATTCCCAGTCTCAATGCTGTTAAAAAAAAAACAATGCAGTATTTTCTTGTATTCTTATATTTTCAATCCATTTAAAAATACAGTAGCATAGTATAGTTAGAAAAATGAAATCCAACCATACTATGAATTCAACTACACAACATTCAACCAAGTTTTACTAAACTCTCAATGAAGATACTAGTAAATTTATTTTGAGGGGTAAATGAATCATTAAAACTCCCACTCCATGAAGCTGTTAGGCGTGAATGATGTAAATGAGAGTTACTTCATTCTGTTGCTCCCTGGTTTGAGATGTTACCCATACTTGGAAACCTTTGTATGGCTGTTGATGATACATGTTTTGGGGATTGGTATAACCACTCATTTGTGGCAGATGTTGAAGGATATTCCTTCGTTGCACTGTCTTCTTGCTTGCCTTCTGCTATAGCCTCCATTGCTTGCTCATTTGATGATGATGCAGGAGTAGGAACAAAAAACTTCGCATTGGCACCAAGAGCCGGTTTCACGGAAGGAACGGAAGGGGACTGAAACAAGTTTGCAAAGGTTCCACCACCTTGGTTGAAGGTGTCAACATACCTGTATTATCCATAAAACTTTATCGTCGATATTATGCCTTTCAAATTTTGTTGATGACTGAGACTGATGAATGAGAATATTCCTCAACCTCAAAATAAAAACAATAAGAAAGTTCTTCTCTTTCTGGAAACTGAGCTAACAGCACAGAATAGCTAGAACCCATATGTTCTTCCTCATTTCCTTTCTTTTCATGCATATTTTTAAGAGAAATTTATTTAGATGTAACAAAATAATCCTCCACATGCTTGCTCCGCCTAATAAAAGAGAAGATAAATTACATTTTAAGCTTTAACTATTATGATACCTCTGCCATTTTCTAGGTGCAACAATTCTTAGAGTTCTTTAAAGGTCTTCAAATTCAAACTTTATAACATATCAGGGAAAACCAATGGGAACTGAGAAGTCAACTTTGTAGTGGTTAACAAATAACAAGTATACCTAAAAACAAAGTTGACCCCTTCTTGAGATTATAAAATATAAATAATCTAGACATAAAAAAATCAGTTGTTACCTTGACCTAACAGCCAAACGACCCCGGGCCGAGAATTGATTTGCGCTGGGTGGTATTGGTGGCCTCCCTGGACTAAGTTCAGGGCTACCAGTTATTATGTTAGAACCCTCAATAGGAGGTGAACTTTCAGTCTTCAATGCAGATCTCAAGTTGTATTCAATTGAACCATTCTGGAAAGCAGCAGTTGTTGAAGGCAGTGGCAGAGCAGAAGCTCCTTCAGCTGGAACTTTAGCACCTTCCTCCACCCATCTCTTCAGCTTCTCATCATAATAGAACTTGTTTTTCTCACCCAATTTAGCCTACATATAGAGTAGAACAAGAACAATTTAAAAGATAATATTTTAGAAAAAATTATTGCCACAAACAGTCAAATATCATAAAATATTCTCCTCTTTTACTTTCCTCGTAAATTTCATCATACCTTTGCAATTCCCTGAATTGCAGTAGGAACAAGAAATTCTATGATAAACTGAAAATTCTTGGTCTTTCATATTAAACTTGTTAGTATGAATCAATGATCTTGACTGCTTGGAATACAAGAACACACAAATCAAAAAACTGATTCGTTTTACAAAATCATCAAATGAAGAAAATATTGAGATGAGTGTGCTAACAAGAACCTGAAAAATACCCTCCACAAGCATCTCCCCTTCAGCCACAACTATAGTGTTCTCTAAAAAGAGTCCTGTAGTTATTCTGTATTGCTTGTCAAAGAAACAAATGACAACACATCCATGCATATAAAAAAACTGAGCTGTTATGAGTTATATAGCATACAAAATCAGTAAAATAAATTATGATAGGACAAATATATATAAAGGATGGCAAAAAAAAAAATACAAATTAATAAAAAAAATTTGAAATTTGATGCATTTTGGAAACAATTTTGAAAAATGGGGCACTCAAACACGCTCTAGAATGGGCGTGTTTAAACACGCCTAGAATGGGCGTGTTTGAGTGCTATATAAGGCCAAAAAAAGTTACTTTTTCACCATTGTTACAAATTCACCTTCTCTCTAAAAATTGCTTAGCCTTCTCTCTAGATTTTGTGAGTGGATTAGTTCTACAGCGAAGCTCTGCCAATAACTAAGTGAATTAATTTTATTTGTCAATTATTTAATATATTATATTGTTTAATTAGAAATTTGTTAGGGACATATGAATTTGTTAGTGACATAGATGTTAGGGTTTAAGATGTGTGTTGTAAGGTGTATGCTTGAATGTAGGGTATTTGTAATGTTTTAGGGCTTAGGGTTTAGTGTGTGGATTTAGGGTTTATGAGGTTTAGGTTAATGGCTTAGTGGTTAGGGTGTGTGGATTTAGGGTTTAGGGTTTAGGGGGTTTAGGTTAATGGTGTAGTGTTTAGGTTAATGTTTATGGTTTAGGGTGTGTGGATTTAGGGTTTAGAGGGTTTAGGTTAATGGTTTAGAGTTTAGGGTGTGTGAATTTAGGGTTTAGGAGGTTTAGGTTAATGGTTTAGTGTTTAGGTGTGTGGATTTAGGGTTTAGGGTCGAGGGTGTGTGGATTTAGGGTTTATGAGGTTTAGGTTAATGGTTTTGGGTTTAGTGTGTGTGGATTTAGGGTTTAGGGTTTAGGGGGTTTAGGTTAATGGTTTAGTGTTTAGGTTAATGGTGTAGGGTTTAGGGTGTGTGGATTTAGGTCAATGGTTTAGTGTTTAGGTTAATGGTTTGGGGTTTAGGGTGTATGGATTTAGGGTTTAGGGTTTAGGTGATTTAGTTTAATGGGTTATGGTTTATGGGTTAGGGCTAAGGGGTTAGGGTTTATGTTTTAGTGTTGAGGGTTTAGGGTTTAGGGTGTGTGGGTTTATGGTTTATGGCTGGTTGTTTATGTGTTTCATTTATTTTTTTTGAAGATACTTATTAGATGGCTGATTCATCTTCAAGTGATTCTTCACGCTCTGGATTGGATCATGAGGATGAGAGCATGGATCCGACGATCCATGTTATCCCAACCCCGTACAGCTCGACTATTGAAGACTCGTCGAGGTAAAGTAACGACGGGGCCACCTCACGATGATATACCTGACATCGTTGGTGACATGTTGAGAAATGCTGGCTTTCTACATGTCGCACGCATGCGAGATATTCAGGTATGGAAGTAGGAAATAAGTAAACAATTTTTTAATAAACCTATACATATGAATTGATTAGTTTTTTTGTAGATCGATGCTACGCTTATTAGTGCTCTGGTTGAGCGGTGGAGACTAGAGACCCATACCTTCCAAATGATGCAGGGAGAGATGACCTTCACGTTGGAAGACGTGGTTGGTATTTTGGGATTGCCCACCGAGGGCAAAGTCGTTACAAGAGTCACCGTAGGTGACTGGGACAGCGTCATTGAGGAGGTTTTTGGGCATGAACCTTAGGAAGATACCGAGCTTAAGGGTGGATATTTGCGCCTGTCTTTCTTTGATAGACATTTTGCGCACTGGGGTGAGGTAGTTCCCGATTTGGTCGCCGTGATGCGGTTCACGAAGGTGCACATTGCGCCTTATTGGAGCATGGCTGTTGAGCGACAGATCGGGGGGAGCATGGTCGCGGGGACTTCGAGGATATTGGAGGATACAGCTGGGGCTCTGCGGTCCTTGCACATTTGTTTAGACAAATGTGCGAGTGTACTGATCCACGCAGAAGTGACATTGGTGGGTGTCATATGCTGCTTCAGGTGTGGGCTTGGCTGAGATTCCCACCCATTGCTCCAGCTATTCCGCAACCTACTCACCCAGAGTGGCACTTCGGTCACCGGTATGTAGCTAGTATATTTTGGTTTTTAACAATTCTTGGAATTCAGTCTTATAGTTTTCTAATGTCAGTTATTTTGAAATAAGGTTTAATGCTTTAGGCCGGTTTCGAGCACACGAGCTGCTTTGGTACAGGATGAGATTGGAATCCCTTAGTCGGGATGAGGTACGTTTACTTATTTTTAAGTGTTCTTAAATGTGCATTTGTAGTGCATGTCCTTACATAACTGTGTGTTCGTTTGGTCTGTGCAGGTGGTTTGGCAACCATAAGGAGAGTACGAATTTCTTGGTGCATCTGAGCAGCAGCGACTATTGTGGATGGCAACTAGTCCTGTTATATGCTTCAACACAGTTGAGTATTCGCAGCCAGATGCATGCGCCAATTTGGGAGGGATCAGCCAATCCCACGTACTCCCAGGAAGTTGAAGGGTGTGCATGACCTTTCATTGCGAGGTAAACGTGAAGATAACTGGGTCCGCAAGCTCAGACCATTTATTAGACGCTGGGAGGTTAGGCACCAGCACATCGACCTTCCCCCTTTGGTTCAGGGCTTCATGTCACCAAACCATGAGTACATGGTTTGGAACAGGGAAACTGGCAAGCGGTACATCTCGAAGATGGCTGCCAAGGCTGGTCGTGGTGTAAGTTTTGCTGACATTAACATATTTTCTATTTATGTTTATTATGATAAAGAACATGATTCACACTAATGTTTAAATATTTTATTTTACAGTTGGATGGGCTGGAGATGTTGTACTTCACGCTTGGTCATGCGCAGTGGCCAGGCTACAGCCGCGAGTGGACGCAGGATAAGGTTGGACGCATAATGTCTATATTTAGAAAGAGTTGTCACCTGGAGGAGGCAGGGCCACATGCACTCGAAACCCAGCTTGAGGAGGAGCCACAACTATCTATTGGCGTTGGCCGTCGAAGACAGGAGGGACGTGGGCTAGAGCGTCGACGGAAAGAGATGCACCATGTTCCTGAGCCCATTACAGCTCCCAGTCCTTGCACTTCGGGTTGGGTTAGGCCTCCATATATAGCATCCACATACGGCAGCCAGCCCTTCTATTACGACTCCACTCAGCAGGGGGGTGCGATGCCATCAGCGGATGTTGGGACCAGTAGTGACGTAGCTCCTTCGGAGTGGACTGGTGCCGACATTGATGACATGCTCTCGCAGCTTGATTATTCTGCAGATGGTTGTGGGGGTTGGCCATCAGATGTACCCTATGCCACCCGAGCTACTGAGCCTTCCCGGCCCTCAGCTCCAGAGCAGGCCACTCCATGTCCACATCCCTATGTAGACCCTTATGAGCCAGGCCCTTCTCATCCAGACCCTTCTCCGCGACCACGTAGACGAAGGCTACCTGATTGTCAGGCGCGTCAACGACAGTGGCCACCGGAGTCTTAGTTTTTGCGGCTTTGTGTTTTTTAATTTTAATTTGTAATATACTTTATTTGTAATAGTTTTTGTGCCTTTGTAATTGATATCAGAGGCAAACAGTAACAATTGAAGATAACCAAACTTCATAAAAACTACTTAATACAATTAATCATTCAATTTTGGTAACTGGCTTGTTAAAAATAGCTAAAATCTCAATTGGACAAAAAAGTTTCCATTAGTTGGATTTTGCCAACATCTTTAACACGTCTTCATCGCTTAGCAACTCTTTGATGTAATAGTCTATTGTGTTGTCTGAATCAGCGTAATGACTTGGCTGTCAGAAAAACAATTTTCTAACCACCTGTGAGTTGTGAATTCCACAAGGGGGAACCCCAACAGGCGCAACTTGCTTTATGACATCCTTCAGTGTTTCAATGTTGCATCTTGAAGGAATTTCAAACCTTATTGGATTAGTTCCAGTGAATGAATAACCCACAGAACCGCCTTGTCGGGGTATGTTCCACTTGCCGTTGTAATATAGCATTGCATCATGTGGGGACGATGGTGGATCGAAGTTGGTTAAGTATACCATCGGCTGTTCTGTTGATGCTACATAATATTTCTATAGGGCCAACACTTGACATTTGGTCATGGCACATTAACATTGTGCAAACATCATCATCATTTGTGAGTTGCAGAGAATGAAAAAAATATTGCTCACCTGCATGTAGGAATGGCTGTCGGTAATAGATTTCATGAACGAAATGATCGTTAGTTAGCAAAAGGGTGTCGTGCATCCTACTCTTGAATGTTTGAAAAGAACACTCATTAGGCACTCGCATTGGGATTGGATTAGGACATTGAAAAGAAACACCAGTTTCGTTGTGTTTCATTGATCCATTTGGAAAAATGAATGCTAATTTGGAGTTACCAATGGTCTGACTGCTTGTTTCTCCTAAGAATGCTACAGTATTCAGTTTGAATTTTGAAGGCAGGAGGTATGTTGTGTTGGAGTAGGGCTGGCTGCCTTATATAGGGGCATGTTTAGTCACGCCCTATTTAGGCGTGTTCAGTCACGCCCTATTTGGGCGTGTTCAGTCACGACCTATTTGTTAGGCGTGTTCAGTCATGCCCCTGTTTGTTAGGGTGTTTGGCTTCGTCCACCTAATTGGTTATTTAGTAATCAATTTCTAAAACGTGATCGACATACGTGTAATGACAACCAAAACATGATGCGTAATAGGGCGTTTGTCAACCAAATACAGGGGTAATACAACACATTTATAAGTGAAATACATTTAACATACCACTAATAAATCAAACATAATTACAAAATCATGAAACACCACCCCAAGTTGGACAAGCTCTACGATTATGTCCAACTTGCTTGCAAAGACCGCATTTAGGCAGTCTTTGATATGTTTCGACTTCGTCCATCTCATTATGCATTCTGGTGGACCTTGGACGACCCTTTGCACATAACATTGACCTGTCAGGTATAATAACTGGATCTTCACTCGGTGGAATAGCAAGTTCATTACCAATTGGCTACCAAGGCAATGAATAAGCCTGAACCAAGTTGCTTACCAGGAATACATCATCCACATACTGAAAAGGATTCTGACGGACCTGTAAAGCAGCAGCTGTGGCGTGGCTACAAGGGTATTTGAAGGCCTTAAAGTTACCACACTAACAAAAACGCTCTGTCAGGTTTACTGAATATGACCTTTCCCAGCCGTCATCCACCTCAAATAATGTTTCCCGAAGGTTATATGTGCGTACATTATGGCCTGTAGCAACGGTCTGATTATGCCTCAAAGCATCAGCGACATTTTTGCAATGTCGTTGTTAATGCTCAAGCTGTGAAGTTGTAACCTGACCCCTGCTCACAAAATATTGAACCAATCGACTGTACATGTGCTTCACCATAGCAGTGATAGGCATGTTCCTTGCTCCCTTGAACACCCTGTTGACTGATTCAGACAACTTTGTTGTCATATGACCATATCTTCTCCCCTCCACATCATATGCACGTGCCCACTTTTCCTTAAGAATGTTGTCAATCCATTCTACAACCTCAGGACTGTTATCACAGAATCGTGCAAAGGCTATGTCAAAGTCAACCTTAGAAGGAGTATAACCTGCACAATTATAATACCATTAACAGTATTTCGGGTACACATTTATGTTAGTTTAATAAATTACAAATAATTGTTAACATAGCCAAAGTCATGAGGGTCTTCTTCAATCTTGCATTCTTAAACCTTTGATTGAAATTACTGGCAATATGACGAAGGCAAAAAACGTGATGCGCAAAAGGTGGTTGCCAACTGGCATGATTCTGTACTGCAGATATAATGCTCCAATGCCGATCTGAAATGAGGCATATGTTTTGCATTTGGGTTACGTGGAAGCGAATGTTAGCAAGGAAATATTCCCAAGCTTCCAACGTCTCCCCCTCAACAATGGCAAATGCCAGTGGCAGGCATTCATTATTTCCATCCTGACTCGTGGCAATCATCAATTTTCCTTTATACTTGCCATATAAATGAGTGCCATCAATCTGAATGATGGGTTTGTAAAATTTAAAAGCCTCGCAACACTGTCTAAAAGTCCAAAACATGCGATGAAACACACGTTTTCCCCGTACCAGTCGATGTGCCACA
Source organism: Glycine latifolia (assembly GCA_013407115.1). NCBI lineage: Eukaryota > Viridiplantae > Streptophyta > Magnoliopsida > Fabales > Fabaceae > Glycine > Glycine latifolia. Next base: position 4,855,259 of record CM023953.1, read on the forward strand.
AAATAATCATTGGTTTGAATATCAAAAAAAGAACCTAGTGAAAAACGAAGCATATAGTTGTACCACCTGGGCAAAAATGCATAAGATTATTCCCAATCCCCATAAATCATTGTCATTGCTCTCTGCTTCGCATACCAGGCCTTTCCATATGAAACTTGAAATCCATACGTATTGGTGATCCTCTCCTGAACCAATGCAATTGACACGCCCAGTTCCTCCTTAACCATTCCTGAAAATGAAATTGTAACATCCACATTACAACATCCACATTAGCAACGAACCTTAAAAAAATAATATTTGTCATATAAAGCAAAAATATTAAGTACATACCTACTACAAGTGAAGCAATAACATTAACATCAAGTTGTCTGTGACCCTGTGTAATATGGTCATTCAGGCAATTGTGTTTTCCACCCCATCTTGAAACAACCCACTTCTCACCGTACATTGGTATAAATACCCTAACCCTCCAAGGGCAACCATCGTTGTGAGCAACACACTTCATGGTAAACTTGTTAGGCTTGCTCTCAACCACAAAAGCTTCTTGATGCTCCCTCATCAGGTTCCACTTAATTGCAATTTGTGCGTCCTTTTTGGATAGAAATTCCTGTTTAACAAACAAATCGTCCCCTACTTGCCATGGACCTTGCACTGAACCCGAACCCGAAGTCGAACCGGTAAAAGATTCTTCTTCGCTTGGATGATTCCAATCAATATATGTGTAATGTGGAATTCCATCCCAAAAAGGAATGGTCGCACCACCTTTAAATATAAAAAGTTGAATAAACATATCATGCAAACTAAAATACTATAACGCATATACAAATATCAGACCACTTCATCATTCATTTAAGTCATGTAACATACCTTCAACAAGTTGTTGTGATTGCGTTGATCCAACGTCCGGATGATGACGGATTTGAGACGACCCCACGTTGGTGTCTTGTTGGAATGCAGTCGCATGCACACCAGCATCTTCATCATTATCCGACGCACTGGCATCCTCCTAAAGAAGACGATCTTCCATTGCGATATTTTCATCATTGTCATCCTCTTCATCGTCATCCATAACCCAAGTTGGGTCATGTGAATCTTCCACAGACACGTTTACACCTACAGCACCATATGATGATGCAATATGTGCAGAATTAAAAGCGACTGACCTCGTGGGTAAAACAACATCCTGTGCTGCATTAAAATCCACATACAAATCTAAAAATTCATTCCTTGCCTGGTTCAAAAATTCTTCAACTACCATTTCCAAGTCTTCATCATCTAGTATTTGAAACCCCATGTATTGTTCATGTTGCCATAATCTTGTCGTTAGCAAAGTGATACATTGGTTGGGATTTAGACCTAATTTCTATCGTATCTTCTCATGCAAATTACTCAATGTTGAGTTTCGCTTGATACATGTCGACCTTCTCTCCCCTTCAAAGACAAGACCCCGTCGCCCTTCAACTTTCCTTCCATTGAAAAATAACACAACACGAGCACACTCCTGACCACCTGAACTCATTTTCTGCAGTCAACAAAACAACAACTTCAAAAATATTAAGAAACAATACAATAAACCCTAAAACAAGCATCATAAACCCTAAACTAGGAAACTTAAACCCTGAACCCTAAATAGACCACCCAAAACCCTACACCATAAACTAGCAAACTTAAACCCTAAACCGTAAACCATAAATAGACACACCCTCAAACCTAAACCCCTTCAACCCTAAACCATAATCCTTACACCCTAAACACTAAGCCCTAAACCCTAAACCCTACACATTCAAGCATACACCCTACAACACACACCCTAACACCTAAAACCCTAAATGGAACACCCCAAACCCTAAACCCTAAAACATACAACAACTAACATGATCCAATAAACACCAAAACATAAACCCTAAAACAATCAACCCTAATCCATAAACCAACCACCCAAAACCCTAAAGACTGTCAACCCTTAATCAAAACCCTGTCAACCTTAAAACCTAAACCCTAAATCAAACACTGTCAACCCTAAACCCTACCCACACACCATAAACCATAAACACAAACCCTAAACAATATTTAAGCCAACACTAAACCATAAACTCTACACATTAAACCAACATACACACTAACAATTTTCTATGAACCTAACATCTAAGTCGCTAACAAATTCATATGGCCCTAACAAATTTCTAATTAAACAATATAACATATTAAATAATT
>CM023953.1:4857872-4933134 GCA_013407115.1 Glycine latifolia
TATTAAGGAAGTCGTAAATTACCATACGACTTCCATTAAAAATAAAAATAAAATAAAAAAAGCAAATACGACTTTGGAGTCGTATAGAAATAAAAAAAAATTAGTTAATGTCGTAACTTTTATTACGACTTTATTTTACGACTTATAAGTCATATTTTTAAACATATCGGATTCAAAGAAGTCGTAAATAATTACACGACTTTAATTAAATAAAATAAAAAAATATAAGTCGTAAAAAAATTTACGACTTTAGTTACAGAAGTCGTAAATTTTTTTACGACTCACCCCTATTTCATAAATAATTTAAAAAAATACCCTCAAATAGTAATTAAAAAAAAATCACCCTCTTTTCGTAAATCGACCGGCAACGACTCATGGGAATATTCATATTGATGCAAGAACTATATTTTATGATCGACAACTTCTCCCAAGTTTTTGGAAGGTTGTAGATTCTCAATTACCATTACATCCCTTTCTTTGGCAGAATCATCTGGGTTCCAGTGCTGATCCCGTTCTAACTTTAGCTCCACGAGGAGTGTTTTATTTTTCAAATCCACTGTTAGTGCATCCGAGGGATTTTCAATATTCTCTACCTACCCAATTGATTGAACTCCCTACTTTTGTCAACATCAATACTTGAAGATTCTTCAGTCTTCCCAAATGTGCTGGTATCTTTATCAATTTAGTATCTATAAGTTCAAGGCGACGTTAATTCATGAGTTTATGCAAATTCGCAGGCAACTCCTCCAAAAAGACAATTGTTTAGCTTTAGTATTTTCAAGTTGTAGAGTGAACATGTTGAATTAGGTAGCTTTTCTATGGCAGTGTAAGAGAGGTCTATTGATGTGGCTTCTGCTTAGCTAAAAAATAATTATTTTTTATTGATATGAATATTGTTCACATGTAGTTCTCCTTTCTTATTTTTGCTCTACATGGAAAAACAAATAAAAAGAAACATAAAGATGAATTAAAATTCTTTCCCAACAAAATTAATACAAAAATGATTAATTAAAATTCTTTTAAGTATGAACGAATATGACGTATGAAATTAAATACTATATACGTACCAACACGACCTTTGTAATCTTCTTCAAATTATGACAATAACATTGACATTATATACAAATTTATCAAAAGTGAGTTGCTTTCTCTTTTTATATTTTTTCCATTTCCTTTTGTGTCATTGTTGTCCATATGACAATACGCATATAAAAAGAAATTGTGGTCAAAATTTTCAAATTCAAATTAATTTAAACTCGTTAACATTAAAATGGGGTACTCCCGTCTTTCATTAAATTCAAATTCAAACTCATTTCTTTGTGAATTAGGTCAAATTGATATCAAAATTATATGTGGATTGAGGAAAAAATGACATTTTGTTAAAAAAGAATCAAATTAAATTGATAACAAAAAAAAATTGTTGTGCTAATTATTTGACATCATATAAAATATTATTATCTTTCTAAGCTAGACTTTACTTTACAAAAAAGCACAACAATTATAATATTTGTCTCAACCTGCAACAAATGCATTTAACTTATCAACGAAATGTTCAAACAAAGTGTCTTTGATTTCATATATGTGGGATAGAAAAAGAAAAAGAAAGTTAAAATCTATATTTTCTGAAAATATTAAAAACAATACATATGGGAAAGAACTCTCATTTTCTATAAATAAATAAAAAAAAGTTATAATATTGGGGTGACTTACCCTTCATTATTAGGTTTCAAGACAAAAAGTTTAGTTTTTCACTATCTTTCATGCCTTTTCAGTGCCGACAGTTGTAAGAATTCCCATGACATCTGAAAGAAATGAAATTGAACACATTAATATTATTAACAGTATTGTATGTCAATAAATCATACACATTTTGATAATCAAAATGAATAAGTAATATATAGCTTGGTCCAAAAATCTCTTAGCAACCGAAAAATTACAATCAAAATCTCCATGAAAGACTTCAGTACGTAAGTGGGTGCATGCTAATAATGCTCTTCGGAAGAATTACTTTAGGTTATTTTGCAATGATTATATTCTTTTCAAGACTCAGTTTAAATTGATGCTTTGTGGTACGATAATTTCCACCATTTGTACGCACATCAAAATTTGACAGCATGTAAATCGCACTCTGTTCTAGCTTGGTCCGAAAGATGTAGATTAGTTGCTTCCAAACTGTGGCACCAATTTTATCCCCTTGTATGACAAAAGAAAAAAAAATTAGAAATTTCTTTATAAGAAGTGTTATCAAATCTAATATAAAAAAATTACACACCTTTGTTGTCAATTAGGACTAATTCTAAAGGGAATGCACTCTTTGCATTTGGAGGAAATGTTGAATGGATCACTCTGATCATTATACGTAAATTAGTATTTTTAGAGTAATATCTGACACTAAATAATATTTAGGAACCATTTGTGATAAAAAATAATATATATATATATATATATATTGTAATATCCTCAAAATTATATTTTTAGATTATATTTATAATTAAATTATGGAGATATGATAATAGTTGGTTACAAAAATATAAAAACTTATTTGAACATAAAAACTCTAAAAGAATTCACATAAAAGATAGAAAGAAAATTGGGTAAGCCAAAATCAACGCAAAATCAATGTGAAGTCAATAAAGTAAAATAGACAAAAATTAAAAACAGGATTCCTGAATGGTCTTGTATGATCATCAACGTGTAAGCCTAGGGACTTAAGAACAATCAGCAAAAAGCATTAAACCAATCAGATTTGACTAATTATAAACTCTATTTACACGTACCCTTAGCCATATTTATTAAAGGAATCTTGTTTTTGCTTAGTCATCTGTACTTATTATATAAAATTAAAATATCTTTTAAGGTAATGATTACTTAATTAAAACTCAACCAAACTAACTTCTAAAATCCTTAAAACTGAACCAATTAAAGTAGTACAAATAGTCTTGACATTCAAAATTTCTGCACGTAAATCTCAGCTTCAAAATATATCATATTACCACTTGCTCCTGAACCAAGCTTTCTATCTCACCAATCAGCCATTTCCTGCTTCAAAATCTCATTTCCTAGAATATTTTCCAAGGAAGACAGTCCTTACTTCATTCCTTCTCAAGCCTCAAACTCATTTGAGGTAGTCTAGGTTTCAATCTCTAATTAAGTATTTGTTTAAATTAAATTATATGTTTAGTTGGGCAGACTTATAGTTTTATTTAGGCTGAAAATCTATATTTTGAAGGATATTTTATGAAAAGAATACGTTGATTTTAACCATAAGATAGGTGATGATTTATAAGTTGAAATATTAGCGATGATTACACACGATGATTTTTTTTAGAAGTGATTTGATGATTTATAGAAATGGTTAATATTAATTTTTGGAAGCAGAGGTTGAATGGTATGGAGACCCATGGTTCAAAAGCGTGAAGATTAAATTTGAGAATGAAGTAGTAAGATGGTAGGTAATGATTTATTTATGTACGAAAGTATCGAAAACCCAGATATAAATATCCTTGTTATATTCACCCAAGTTAAACTCAACTCGGCTATCCCGGATCTCTCTATCCATGTTATAAGCATCTAAGTTAAACCTCATCTCGGCTACCTATGATATACCCATCCTAGTTAAACTTACATCGTCTATCCCGGATACAATCACTTATGATACACCCATCTATGATAAACACAACCCGTCCATTCCGGATATAACTACCTATGGTATACCCATCCTGGTTAAACTTACCTTGGACATCCCGGATACATTACGCATGTTATATTCATCTCGGATACACTATGTGTGTTATAACCATCCAAGTTAACCTTATCCCAGTCATTCCGGACATAAACCTACACGTTATCATCATTCAGGTTCTATTTATCCCGGCCATCCCGAATCCCTTTATCCATGTTATAAGCATCTAAGTTAAATCTCATCTCGGTCATCCCGGATATAAATATCCATGTTGTAACCATTCAGGATTCAACTCATCCCGCCCATCCTGGATATAATTACCTCATTACAACCAATCAGGTTAAACTCATCCCGGAAATCCCGGTTACCAGTTACACTCAACCCTTGCTATACCTATCCCGGTTACCAGATTACACTCAACCCTTGTTATACCTATCCCGGTTACAAGCTACATGCATTCCGGTTACCTGGTCAATGACCTTTCTTATAGAAATTCAGCCCTGGGTAGTACATTTCGGCTATACCAACCCAGCTTCCCAGTCAAACCCAGCTTCCCGGTCAATCACCGTCCTTATAGATACCAATCTTATGTAATCGATTTCAGAACCGTGATAATCAATTAAAACAGTCAACACATGTTTATTACAATAGTTGACCATATATCATTAACAAAGAGGAGATGTATTATGGTTTAGTAGTTAGATTACTAACATGATTTCTGTAGCTTGAGGGTATTCAATTATCCTGCCCAAATTGATATGATTTGCTGGAATAATGTATGGCGGTTTAACCATACTTTTGGTATGTATGATGTTATGATGGCAATATTTTCCATAAGAATATATGTGAATAAGGGATTTTGATGTGTAGATATGATTGATTCATGTTTCCAAGTTCAGTACGAGATTTGTGAAACAGAATCTATGATACTACATCTAGTACAAGATGTAGAGACCAGATGCAAATACATGGAAAGACATGCATAACTAGCATAAGACGACCGCAACATTCCTACACGAGATGTAGAGATCATGTGCACCTAGAAAAATTCATTTCATTCATTCATATAATTTGCATAATTATTTTGTGATGATTTACTAACGTAGTAACATGTTTTGATGGTTTAGATTTTGCCTACTGAAAAATTTTATTTCTCACCAAATTTGTTTCATTTATTTTTATGGATGGCCTCTGTGATCCTCTTCATTGATGCTTTAGAGTGGGACTGGTATCTTAATGAAGATATAAATTGTTATGTTCTTACAATGCATCCTGTAATACGTATGTATATATATTTTGACATACATTTCCTGGTGTCTGTATTAAATAATATGTTCAACCCAAATGATCCTTTTATGCAAGGCTATCATGATCCGCCTCTGGAGCCCATATATATTTCCTCTAGCCACAATTTTCCTGTTGTACCTGATCTTGGAGGAAACATGAATTTTAATGGCGTCGCTGATGTAGAAGAAAACCTAGACGAAAATGTCTAAAAATAATGGAGGAAGTATTAACATAGGCCTATATAGAATAAATAAGGATCATAAATAGTTTAATCTAACATGTTTTATATGGTAATGTATGATGAACTAGTAGTGAGTCATGTAATAATAAATGTAATTATATATAATAAATTATATTACAACTTACATAAATTATACATTGTACAATTGTTTTTTCTAATAAACATTTCTTAAAATTTAATCCTAAAATTAAGATACGTTGTTTAAAAAATGAAATAAAATTAAAATCATCTAGAATAGTTTAGGTCATTATATATATGAAGAAATGAAGCACCTTTGATGATAAGTTTTGACTGATAGCATTTTAAATGGTCAGATCACAATCATTTATACAGTATTTCAAATGAGTTTTTTTTTTCTTGTACAGTAAAATAAAATCAATCAATTAAATATAATAATTTACAATATATGATATATATTTTACTCTTAATTTTGGTAGGTTATAATTTTTCGTAAATTGGAACAAAATGTGTGTGTGTGATTGGTTGATAGGTGATTGACATAATTAATTTTTTTCTTGGACAATAAAAAAAACCAACAAATTAAGATAGTAACTACAATTATCACAAATAAAAATAAAATCAATGAATTAAATATCCTAATTATAATTTTTAAAAAATATTAAGTATTACCTAATTTACTTTAGGTATATGATATAGTAGATACTTTGACCGAATATATTTAACTCTTAATATCAGTAAGTTATAATTTTGGTAGATTATTATTTTTCATGAATTAGAACAATATATGTGTGATTTATTGATAGATTATTATTGTAATTAATTTTTGAAAATTACTGTATTAATTAATATATATGATTCGTAATCGAATCTAGTTTTTACAAAACATCATATCTTAACACATGTCGCACAAACATCAAGAACTGTTTGATGTGATATCAAACCAAAAAATGTATTCACAAATTTTATTATATTAGATTAAAACTACTAAATTTTCTAATTGCAAAAACTGCTAAATTTTGCACCGTAGTAGATACCAAATCATTCTAGAGTGCAAAAAATGCAATTAAAAGAGAAATGAGTATTAATGATTTGTTATCATATTAGGTAATGCACCTCTAATCATTATTAAGGATTTTTTGGGACATCCCCTTATGATTTGTTATTAAGATAATCCAAGTGATAGGTTTATAAAGGGTGGATACTGCTTGGCTATTTGGCAGGCCAAAATACCTGGTACTACGAGTTTCTCTTTTTTAGTGTCGATGATAAGAATGTTTTGGTCTTCGGTTGGGTTCAACACCTAAACTCTTAGAAGGACACTGATGTGTAAGATGTTGGAAGTGCTGTGGTATTTGGTCTAGAACGGATCTAGGAAACCAAAAAAGGGTTGGATTTATTTTTCTACTTTAAATATTTAAATATCTAACTTCTAACAAATAAATATTTAATAAATAATGACTTTTATAAATTTATTATTTTTACAAGTAAAATTAAAACTAATTTTTATTTCAAATTATACAAAAAGAAAATACACACATATATATAACTCACACAATTTTTCAAGGTTTATAAGACTATTTGGTCTCACAAGCACAATAACAATCAAACAACACTCACAATAATAATCTTACAATAAAAAAGGAACAAACATATCAAATATATAATAGCTAAAAGTCATCAAATTTTATAGCAATAATATATATATATATATATAAATGTTATATAATGTTAATATTAATTAATTAATAATTAGATATATAAAGTGGGATTTACAGTTCAGCAAGATTTTTGTACAGCAGGATTTTATTTTTGTTGTGAAGGAAACAACGAATGTCCAAGTGGGATTTTAAAAGTCAATGTAATTTTTTTTATTGTAAACAAATATTAGCGATACGCATGTTATCGGAAAAACACATTATTCCCGGCGTAAAATTTTGAGACACGGTTAACATGCGGTATTAATTAATGTAATACGTCTAGTTGTTAGGTATTAACAAAGTATTATATACGGGACGGCTATGAGAGTAGTTCGAAGCTGTGACGATAATGGATCCACAATTAAAAGGAACCTTTTTTTTTTAAATTATAGTTTTATAATAAAATAATTTATATTAGTACAACCTGGATGGTTATAGCATAGATAGTTATGTCTCGGTTGGCTGGGGTGAGTTTAACCTAGATGAAAGTATCATAAGTAGTTGTGACCGGGTTGGCCTTAACCTGGGTGTGTGGAAGTCGGAAAGGATATAACTTATATAGCTGTGTCCGGGTTGACCGAGATGTGTACAATCTAGATGAAGGTATCATAAGTAGTTGTGACTGGCTTGGGCGGAGTGTGTGGAAGTCGGGAAGGATATAACTTATATAATTGTGTCCGGGTTGGCCGGGGTATGTACATCCTAGATGATTATAAAGTAGATAGTTACGTCTGGGTTAGCCGGGGTGTGTACAATCTAGATGAAGGTATCATAAGTAGTTGTGACCGGGTTGGTTAGGGTGTGTGGAAGTCGGGAAGGATATAACTTATATAGCTGTGTCTGGGTTTGTCGGATTTTGCTATTTTCGTACATAAAGAAATCATCACTTACCATCTTATTACTTCATCCTTAAATTTAATATTCACGCATTTGAACCATTTGTTTCCATACTATTTAACTTCTACTTCAAAAATTAATATTAACCACTCCTATAGATCATCAAATCACTTCTAAAACTCATCAAGTGTAACTTCCAGTATCGCTAATATTTCAACTTATAAATCATCACCTATCTTATGGTTAACATCAACATTTTCTCATCATAAAATATCCTTTAAATAACATAAATTTTCATCCTAAATAATAACTATAAATCTGTCTGATTAAGCATATAAATTAATCTAGATAAAAGCATATTATTTTTATAAATAAATTGAAGCTATTATCTTTATTTTATGTCTCTTTTTTAATCAAATTAAAATATGATATGTGATTAAAAAATAATCCTTTAGTTAGTTTTTCTAACATATTGGAGTCATAAATTCATATTGAATAAATTTTTACCTTTCTAGATTAACATGTAATTGATCTATGATAATAGACTTAAAGTATTTTTTTTAACAAGATAAAACACACAAAAATTAAAATTTTAAAAGATAAAATTAAAATTAGTATATTAATAAAGAAAAAAACATATATAAGTTTTAATATGAAATGATTTTGTTAATGATAGATGACAATATTGGAGTTAGAGAATTTTCTTTACAGGATTAAATATAAAAAAGTAAATTAAATTATAAATATAATTAATATTTTAAAAATAGATAAATAAATTAAAATTTTAAAAAATGAGTCGAGTTCCTTACCCGTTTACTCATATTTGATGAAATTTGTTAAGTGCATGAATAGTTAAAAAAATATAATAAGATTTTTTAAAACCAAATATTTCCTAATTTTTGCATAAATGAAGATAAGGAATACCAACAAAATCATATCTTCTCGTCATGTTTATTCAATCTATAATTGTTTAAGATTTTAAATTCATTGTCATTCAAATCAATAGTTTGTTGGTAAACCGATACGAATATAGCTAGCAAAGGAATACCAACAAAATATTTCATTCTCCTCCTTGTTCTCGATTAGTGACAAAAATGATACTTGTCATTTTATAAAAAATTTCAAACTCCGTTATTCTCCTTAATATGTGAGTAAATGTAAGTATATGTTTGTTTTATTATTGTAAATGGACTTTTAGGATAAAATGAAGTTTTTAAAAAGCAATCAGATTTTTTTTATAGAACAAAATTTGTAAATAATTAGATTTATTTTAAAATTAATGCATCGCATTTTAAACGTATCTCCAAACATGCTCTAAAATTTAAGCTGAGAACGTTCTGCAGTCTCAAAATCATTAATATTTTCTTGCCCACTAGTAGACAATGAAGCTAACACTTTACCATCCTATTCATTTGACTAGGATTCCTCTGCTTGATGTTGTCACATTCTCATACTACGGATAAAAATAATGTTTCACAAATGAAGTCATCATTGTTCTAGAATCTAGAATATAGTCGTGACATCAACCACATGGAAACATTGACAATTTAACATTGTTACTTTATGAGTGTTTGTGTGTGTAATTTCCAGGAAATTGTACGACTCTCGGGAAGTCCTTGTCCAAATAATTGCTAATAAATAATAGCCAACCCTTGAACATCCTATATATAAAAGAGCGAATTGACTACCTAGCTATACTCCAAGGTTGTGAGGCGAGGAACAGAGAGGACAAGTTTCAGTTCTGATAGCCAATTTTGGAGAGAAAATCTTCCTTCTTTCCTCAATTTCTGAAATCACTCGTAATTTTTTTTTTGGGATATTCAAAGAGAGGCTGCATTCAGTAATCAACACCACCTGGAACGGCTTTATCCAAGTCGGTAATTCCTTTTTCTTCTTTGGTTTTTGTAATGGAAATTGGCTCATCATTGCACATTTGCACTACCACTTGTTACACCTCGAGACTTTGATCTTTTGCTTATTTTTATTTTATTTATCTAATTTTGCATTGCATTACCACTTAGTGTTGGGTATATCGAACCCTCAAATCAATTTGCGAAAGCGAAAATAAAATGAGAGAGAGAGAGACAATCTGAATTTATTTTACATGAGAAAACTTTTCTCAATGTGAGAAAAGAAAAACTCACGGGACCTAGTCCAGTATCAAAATCCACTATAACAATAATCGGTTACAATGAATCAAAAACACACCAATGTGGTGATACACTCAACCTCTCCAACAATAGTGATCATTCAAACGCTCACAGTGTTTCACTCTAAGCTCTCAAATATGCAGGCACGGTGGCTTGTTCAAATATATCACTCAAGACTGTCACTTGAGGCTCTCAAATTTCTGTGTGTCTTGCCTCCACCCTTACTCATCTATTTATAGGATGAAATGGGCTAGGCCTAAGCCATCAAATATTATTTAATTTATATCTTATCAAATAAAAACAAGATTATATCTTATCAAATAAAAACAAGATTATCAATCAACTAAAAAACGAAAATTATCCAACACTTAGTTCCTCGTTGCATTTGATAATTGTTGGATACCCAATAGCTAGGAAAACAAAGTTAATAGGTAATGTGAGTGGTTGTTTAAATGAAATTTAATCTAAATCCCTAGAAATAGATTTTCTTTTCGTTAAAATATGTTTGTGATTCTTATATATATTTGATTTTTGTTTTTTGTTTTTGATAAAAAAAAAAATTCTTCACTTTTGCTCCCTCATATTTGAATAAATTTTGTTTTTAATATATGTTATTATGATTTCTCCATTCACGGGTGACATGACTGTTAACTTTTTAAAAATACAATATTTGCGGCAATTTTAAAACCATTAGAATTCATTTTGAAATTATAATTATAATTTTTAGTGACTAAAAATCACGAAAATCAATTAAAGTAAAAAAAATAAAAATATATCTAACATTGTTCATTACAAACACAAAACCGTAACTCATCCAATCCAAACATAGATCAAACACCACCACCATTGTTCATCATCAAATTGTGCCACAAACACCACCCCAACTAGAACTCACCTCACGTCGTCATTGCCATCAACAACCATTAGTATTGCACCATTGTGTCACCCTTTAACCACTAGATCTAGTCGCACACCAACCCCGCCACATTCTTACGATGTCACACTTTATCTCCACCTTTAGATATGATTGCACGAATGATATTTCTATGATCAAGCACGTCTTCTCGTGCACAGACCAAAGATCCATACACTCGTGCCCCATCAACGACACCAGCGTGACCCCTACTAGCATCGTGGTACGTCGCCTATGCCCAACCTTGATGCCATCGCATCGCCTGCACCACCTCAATGCCATCTTGCACAACCTACCACCAACAAATCATCTTCACTCATATCTAAACCAAACACTACAACCATCATCATATCTAAATCAAACAGTCCATTTTCGCACCTTTCACACCACTATCTCACCATATTTGGCCAGATTTAAACCAAACAAGCCACCACCAACCATATCCAAAATCCAATCTTTGTATATTTTAAGTTTTTTGCTTATCGTGTTTTGGATTTTTTTTTCTTTTGTGATTTTTTGGTTTCCAAAATATTGGTGATAAGAGGCGGCTTTTGAGTTCAACTTGTCATAGCAAGCTTTTGAGTAGGTGGAAGAAAACAAATGTGAATCTGAGTTTAATCTTGTATGATTGAGATTGAGAGTATTTCAATGTAATTTTGTTTTTTTGCACTTTAATTGATTCTGTTTAGCCACTAGAAATTGTAAATTTAATTTTTAAAATGAATAATGACAATTTTTGAGCTGTCACAAATTACGTTATTAAATATTTAACGATCATGTCATCACTTAATTAATGGTAAGAACCTAAAATAAAAATTTTCAAATATCAATAAACAATAACGAATAATTTTTATTATCAAGGATTAGAAACAAAAGTTAGATATAGATTAGAAATCACAAACATATTTAACCTTTCAAATATTGATTTTGTTCTTTTAAATAAAACTTTAATTTGATGTTGTCTTTTGAAACAAGCATAATTTTTTATTTATTTTAGGACACAATTATGGTTGAATGTCATTTATGCTTAATAAAAATGATTTTTACAAGTGAAAAAAAATCCTTTGGACGCATACAGAGAGACAACGTATATAAACATTAATTTTCACAAAAGATTGGACGCTTGTCTATAACAATGCATTAGACACCAGATAATACATAGTAAAAACAAGTTTCAGTTACCATTGGATGATTGCTTATAAAAGTGTTAGGATAGAATTTTGTTACAATGTGAACTCATATATATCATTGTTATCATCAAAATATTGGGTATGGAGTGATCATTCTTATTGGACCGGTCAAACCTAACATAAATGACTATATAATAGCTAATATAAATTGAATTACATAATTTTAAGTGTAAAGAATTCATTTTTATATTAGATAAAAAATTTATAATCTAATTATTGTTTATAAAAATTTAAGTCTAAAAGTATTATAGAATAAAATTATTATTTAATTTTTAAAAAACTATTAATTAGTAACCTTCTCCGTAATAAAAATCCTATTAATTACTTTTTTATTAAAAGAAATCGATTCTGAATGTAAAATTGTATTGTTAATATTAAATAATTATTTCTGCATGAAAATAATGGATGACCGAAATAATGTCGTACATATAAAAAAAATATATAATATTCATATTATAATCTTTAATATTTTTTGTTCAATATACTTTAAGTTTAAAATTATTAAAGCAATCATTAGTATAAAATAAATAGATGACTATATACTAGCTAAAATAATGTAATTACATTTTAAAAAAATATTATAATCATACTATTATTAGCATCATCGAGGACACACTCAAAATAATAATATTGAAAAAAAATGTTAGTCGATTTGGACCTTTAAATAATAAGACAAATGAATGGCTTGGATACATATGAAAAAAATAACAGGTGATACTTGAATAGTAGAGGGGAATAATTATTTGTCTAAAATAATATATGATTATTTAAAAATCAAATTCAAAGGAAAGAATAATATACGTAAAAACTATTAAAACAAATCATTGCTAATTAATAATTTTTTAATTAATTAAATTAAACTTCACAATTCAGTTGTACTGTAATTAATTAATTTAAAATTACTTCTTAATTAATTTCTTTTATATTAATTAAATAAAAGCATTAATTTTTAAAAATATATCTACTTTTTGTGTATCCATGTGGTTTGTTAAAGTTTTTGTCCACTATCATACTTTTTTAAATTTATACTATTCGTTAGTCAAGCTCATATCATGTCAAATTATGCAGATCAGTTCATCACTCTTGATTATTATTGGTGTGAAAATTTGAAAGAATATCACGGTAAACTAGGGATGCTAGGCTAACCGTGGAAACAGACTAGGATAAGCTTGAAACCTCCAAATAGGGTTTAAAGTTATGTATGTGTACGTGAGGTTTTGTAAGGAGCTTATATGCATGTTTATATCATTACCTTCAACGTATGATCTTTGAATACTTTTTATGCTTAGTTTCCTCATGTTACCTTGATGTTTTGTGATGTTGTGCTTGCTCCATTGTGGCAATCATGTAGTTGTTGTGTATAACTAGAATTTTATGTTACGATAAACCCTTTTAATGAAAGACAAATACTTAAGAATATACTTACGCCTCTTAGTAAAAAGGTGGGGAGATTCCAATAAGTCTTAGTAAAAAGGTTTTTAAGCAAAGCTTACAGTTTCATGAAAAGCTTTTAGAAAAAAGTACCCCCTCAGTGATATAGGGTGGATCCTTCCCTAATATCAATCATGTCCGAGAGTCGCACGTTTGGCATACAATGGTGTGCAAAAGAGTTAAGGATCCTCTATGTCACAAAGGAGAGATATATTTTCGAAAATGTTATGAAAAGGGTTCTTTATAAATAAAAAAAAGGTTAATATGAAAAAGTTTCAAAGAGAAAGTTAGTAAAAGAAAAGGGCTAAGAAGCCCCCCAAGGTGAGCAATGGGGACCGTGTCCCTGACACCCATGGGGGAAAAGCAACCTTTGTCATAAGGGAGAGGAAAGGGTCTTTCATAGAGAAGCACAAACCAGATGACTCCTCCTTACAACCAGGATGATAGTCTGCAAGAATTTAGTCGAGAAATGGAATATGCGGTGGAAGTGAAACCTAATAAAAAGATAATACAAACCACAGTGGTAGAAACAAACTAGGAAATGTTGACGTGCATGATGTTTGAATGTTTTCTGTTTTTGTGTTTGAGAAATTGAGCCTAGTTATTAGGTGAGTGATGTAAGGTAAATCTATACATTAGATGGGGACGTGTGCAGCTAGAAACTACCCTTAGAGGAAGGAGAGGGGTTATACCCATGAAAAGTTAATGTAAGCTACCTAGAAAGGTATATAAAATGTTATGGCTCATAGTGAGATGCGATGTAATCCCAAGTTGGGCAAATCGGAGAAAAGGAAAGGTTAAGCACGTTTCTATCCAATGTTATAGTGAAGTGAGCCCCTAGTGAGTGGTCAAGAGTAACAGATTGATGTTTAGGTGCCTTAGTGCACTAGTGGCCTTAGATCTGAGATAGGAAGCCTGTTAGGATAAACGTTTAAATAAATATTGTTTTATGTAGTTTGAATTTTAAAAGGAGTAATATGGATAGATAAGATATGAGGAAAGATAAGATATGAAAAGAGATATTATAGAAAGATATTAGGAAAGATATTGTTTAGATTTGAATTTGAATTGTTTTAGGTTTAGGGTTTTGTTGCTTATAAATAGCACATTATGTAAAGGGATCTGTGTGGCTTTGGCAGACTATTATCAATAATATTAGAGAGTTTCCGCCCCCAGTAAATTGTGTGTGTTTGTGTTTGTGTGAGTGCACCAGTGTGTGTGTGAGAGAGGGCCTGTGAGATATCAGTTTATTAAATCACTGATATCAAATTGGTATCAGAGCTTGAGAGAATAGAGAGTGGTCCGAGTAGTAGTCTGCCATTGCCCCGCCTTACGAAGGCTAATTATGAGAACTGGAGTATCCAGATGAAGTATCCAGATGAAGGCTCTATTGGGAGCCAATGATAGTTGGGAGGTTGTCCAAGATGGTTTTGAAGAACCACAATCCACGACAGGATACACGGCGGCGCAGAAAAAAACGTTGAAGGAGATGCGATTGAAAGACAAAGGCGCGTTGTATATGATGCTCCGGGCTGTTGATGATTCCGGATTTGAGAAGATCGCTGGCGCAACAACGTCAAAGGAGGCGTGGGACATTCTTGCGAATGTCTACAAGGCAGCTGATCGAGTTAGGCAAGTCAGACTTCAAACTCTCCGAGGAGAGTTGGAGGCAATGAAGATGAAGGAAGGAGAAAGTGTATCCGATTTTGTTACTCGGATTCAGACCGTGGTGAATCAATTAAATAGAAGTGGAGAGATGCTGCCCGATGCCAGAGTGGTGGAGAAAATTCTGAGGTCTCTCACTGATGACTTCGAGAATGTAGTATGTGCGATTGAGGAGTCAAAGGACCTAGCAACGTTCACCGTTGACGAACTTGCGGGTTCATTAGAGGCGCATGAACAGAGGAAGAAAAAGAAGAAAGAGGAGTCACTGGAGCAAGCACTCCAGACGAAAGCTTCAGTCAAGGACGAGAAAGCGCTCTACTCTCAAAATTTCCGAGGTAGAGGACGTGGCCGAGGTGGACGTGGTTATGACCGAGGTGGTAGAAGCCGAGGTCAAGAAGGGTGGAATAGAGAGCAGGCTGAATCAAGTCAGCAGAATTGGCGAGGAGGCCGAGGACGTGGAAGAGGCCGACATTCAAATGTAGAATGTTTTAAATGTGGAAAGTACGGACATTATTCGAGAGATTGCAACAACTCGGATAGATGTTACAACTGTGGCCGAGTTGGTCATTTTGCGAAGGACTGCCGAGCTGAGAGAAGAACAAATGAAACTGCGAATTATGCTGCAGAAGAAGTAAAAGATGGAGGACTTTTGATGATGGCTGGAGGTGTGGTCAACCAGACACCCGAGATGGAGTGGTTTATAGACACTGGTGCAAGCAATCATATGTGTGGGTACAAGCATTTATTCAGTAGTTTGAGAGAAACAGAAGTCGGACATGTATCGTTTGGAGACGCTTCAAAGGTCGGCGTGAAAGGCCGAAGTACGATTAGTTTCTTGCAGAAAGATGGACGAGTTGGACGTATTCAAGATGTGTATTACGTGCCAGAACTCAAAAGTAATATTCTTAGCGTTGGACAACTGATGGAGAAAGGTTACTCGGTTATTATGACAGACCGAGTTCTTCTATTGAAGGAGAAGCAAGGACGACTGATAGCCCGAGTGCAGATGGAGAAGAATAGAATGTTCAAGTTAATCTTGAGATGTGTGGAGGTCGGTTGTTTGCAAGCCGAGATGAATGATGAAGCATCCTTGTGCCATCGTCGGTTTGGGCACCTTCACTTTGGAGGCCTGGCCGAGATGGTGAATAAAAATTTGGTGGTCGGATTGCCGAGAATGAACTGTGAGAGGAGATTTTGTGAAGATTGTGTGCTGAGCAAACATGCGAGGAGTCCATTTCAGAGGTCGGCCAGATACCGAGCACGGCGACCACTGGAATTAATTCATACTGATGTGTGTGGACCTATTACTCCCGGGTCCTTCAGTGGAAAGAGGTATTTTGTTACATTCATAGATGATTACAGTCGTAAAACTTGGGTGTACTTGCTGGAAGAAAAATCCAAGGTGTTTGAAGTGTTCAAGAAGTTCAAAACGATGATTGAGAATGCAACTGGAAGGAGGATCAAGTCGATACGATCAGACCGAGGTGGAGAGTACACTTCAAATGCATTTAGAAGATATTGCGAGGAGTATGGCATCAGAAGATTCTTGACAGCACCATACTCGCCTCAGCAAAATGGAGTAGCAGAGAGGAAGAATCGAACCATTGTTGACATGGTGAGATCGATGTTGAAGACGAAGAGAATGCCGAAGGAGTTTTGGGGGGAGGTTGTTCTGTGTGCTGTATATGTACAGAACCGCTGTTCGCATTCCATATTGAATGGAAAGACCCCACAGGAATTATGGACGGGCCAAAAGCCATCAGTGGGCCATTTGAGAGTTTTCGGGAGTGTGGCCTATGCACACGTTTCGGATCAGCAAAGAACCAAGTTAGAAGACAAGAGCAGGAAGTATATCTTCATTGGATATGACGAGAAGATGAAGGGATACAAGCTGTTAGATCCCGGCACCAAGACAGTACTGATAAGCCGAGATGTGAAAGTGAATGAAGACGATGAATGAAATTGGAGTAGTCCATCCGAGATCAAATCAGATCCCGGAAAGATGGTTATACAAGACGAGAAGGAAGACGGATCACCGAGTTGGATCCCGGCAAGGAGCGAGACAGATGATGAAGACGAGATGAGACGACCCCGGATGAGGAGTTTGCAGGATTTGTACGAATCAACTAACGAAGCCCATCTTGTTTGTTTGTTGACAGATTCTGAAGAAATAAGATTTGAAGAAGCAATCCGAGATGAGAAGTGGCAAAGTGCCATGGATGAAGAGATCAAGGCTATTGAGCGGAATGATACTTGGGAGTTGGTCGAGCTGCCGAAAGGAAGTCAACCCATTGGAGTTAAATGGGTGTATAAGAAGAAAATGAATGCTGATGGAGAGATAGAGCGATATAAAGCCCGGCTGGTAGCCAAGGGGTATTCGCAGAAGGCAGGAGTAGACTATGATGAGGTGTTCGCACCTGTTGCTAGAATGGAGACAATTAGATTGTTGATCTCGCAAGCAGCTTAGTTTGGGTGGCCGATATATCAGATGGATGTCAAGTCGGCATTTCTGAATGGTGTACTTGAAGAAGATGTGTATCTCGAACAACCACCGGGATACTTGAAGGGCGGAGAAGAAAAAAAAGTGTTAAGATTGAAGAAGGCTTTGTATGGACTGAAACAGGCATCGAGAGCCTGGAATACCCGCATTGATGCATATTTCAAGGAGGACGGTTTTGAATAGTGTCCATATGAGCATGCCATATATGTTAAGAAGAAAGGTGATGATTTATTGCTTGTAGCTTTGTATGTTGATGATTTGATTTTCATGGGGAATAGTGAAGAGATGACACGAGAGTTCAAGAAGAAGATGTCGAGAGAGTTTGAGATGACTGATCTCGGTTTGATGAGATATTTTCTCGGTTTGGAAGTCAGACAGGACAAAGATGGAATTTTTGTCTCTCAGGAGAGTTATGCGAAGAGAATACTGAGGAGATTTAAGATGGCGGATTGTAACCCGGTTTCAACACCTATGGAACCCGGTACAAAACTTTCGAAGTATGATGGAGGAGAACGAGTTGATCCGAGAAACTATAGAAGTTTGGTCGGATGCTTGAGATACTTGACGTGTACGAGGCCGGACTTGTGTTTGAGTGTTGGAATTGTAAGTCGATTTATGGAAGAGCCGAGCTATTCTCATTGGAAGGCGGCTAAAAGGATACTGAGGTACATTCAAGGGACGATCACACAAGGACTTTTCTATTCGAAGTCGGAAAATTACAGATTGAAGGGATACTCGGACAGTGACTGGTGTGGAGACGTGGACGATAGGAAGAGCACGGCTGGCTATGTATTTTTCATGGGAAACACAGCGTTTGCCTGGATGTCAAAGAAGGAACCAATTGTGACTTTATCAACATGTGAAGCCGAGTACGTTGCAGCATCCTGGTGTGTGTGTCATGCAGTGTGGTTGAGGAATTTGTTGGAGAAGCTGGAGCAAGTTCAAGTTGGTACGACCGAGATCCGGGTAGATAACAAGTCGACGATCGAGTTAGCGAAGAACCCGGTTAATCACGAGAGAAGCAAGCATATTGATGTCAGGTTTCATTTCATCCGAGATTAAGTAAAAGAGAAGAAGGTAGAGTTGAGTTATGTGACGAGCCGAGAACAAGTCGGAGATATATTCACAAAGCCACTACCGACGCTGCTACTGGAGAATTGCAAGAAGATGATGGGAATGAAAGATGGAAGAAGTATTTAAAGTTTATGGGGGGATTTTATTAGGATAAACGTTTAAATAAATATTGTTTTATGTAGTTTGAATTTTAAAAGGAGTAATATGGATAGATAAGATATGAGGAAATATAAGATATGAAAAGAGATATTATAGAAAGATATTAGGAAAGATATTGTTTAGATTTGAATTTGAATTGTTTTAGGTTTAGGGTTTTGTTGCTTATAAATAGCACATTATGTAAAGGGATCTGTGTGGCTTTGACAGACTATTATCAATAATATTAAAGAGTTTCTGCCCCCAGTAAATTGTGTGTGTTTGTGTGAGTGCACCAGTGTGTGTGTGAGAGAGGACCTGTGAGATATCAGTTTATCAAATCACTGATATCAAAGCCAACTCTATTCCTAAGCAAAGGTTAAGGTGTGGTTATTCAAAATTTAAGATTTTAAAATTAAACATCTCTATTGAAATTTAAGTATCATTTTATGTTATTCAATTATTACCTTCGGTATAATGGCGTTGTCGCAATATCAGGTGGCCACTTTAGATGCTTGCGAGGCTGAGGCAAGAGCTATTTTGCATGCACTACACTGGTTAGTGGGTCTGGGAC
Organism: Glycine latifolia; assembly: GCA_013407115.1. Classification (NCBI taxonomy): domain Eukaryota; kingdom Viridiplantae; phylum Streptophyta; class Magnoliopsida; order Fabales; family Fabaceae; genus Glycine; species Glycine latifolia. The sequence goes on from CM023953.1 coordinate 4,877,210, forward strand.
TCACGAAGACCATCATGGAATCAGACAGCAAGTTCATAGTTGATCAGATCAACAATGAGGTGGAAGATTTATCAGAGTGTGGGCTGGTGATTGAGGAAATAAAGAACATCATGAGTGGTTATCCATATTTCTCCATCAAATTTGTGAAAAGGCAGGGGAACTCTGTAGCCCATAGCTTAGCTAGAAATGCTAATAATGTACCTCATAATTCAATTTTTACTGAGGTTCCTCATTGTATTAACTCTCTTATTGAAATGGAAATGATCTGAGTTTCTTGCTGTCAAAAAATAAATTATTTACTTCAGTATAGATTGTAAATAACCCATATGGGTGTACGTTGATAATTTATTCATTCATTTACTGACATGTGGCAGCCTTTGTCATGTCAGATACTCAATAATTTACCACTAATAAGAAAGAATTAAAACCACAAATACAGCTCACTAAGAAAAGGCCAACACATAAGGATGTGATACTTAAAATTTTAGTTCACGCAAAGAGGATAATACCAACAATTAACATTATGGCTTCAACTATCCACTTTGCCAGTCAGTTTACAATAGAATACACACTTCCACACAAATCTTAATTAATACCATATTCTATTTCTTCAGCATCTATCTGCTTCTTTTACTATTACACAAATTTCACAATGTAACACTTAACACAAGGAGATAGAAATTGATAATTATAGATGAATTACATGCCAAATTAACTCATCCCAGAGCACCCTTCAACACCTCAACTAGCTTAAGGTGTGCAGTTAGATGAGGGAAATGACCAATCATGTCTATGATCTCCAAAGTGGACACCCCTTTAATTTTCTCCTCCAAGTAGTGCCCTATGTTGAGTGGAACAGCCATATCATTACTTGATTGGATGATAGTGCAGGGTATTTGAACCTTTTCAAGCATGTCTCTGTAATCACTGTAAAACACAGTTTTGGCTAAGGAAATTGCAACTTCGGCACCCATACTTTTCAAGCAGTTGTGGAATTTGTCAACAGAGACAACATCATTTGGATCAACTGCAATAGGAGCATAGATTGAAATCCAATTTTCGTATTGCGACTCTATGGTTGAGACTAGTTGTTCAATATCTGAACTCTCAAAGCCACCTTTGTAGTCATCTGAGTTTATATACCTATGCATGTAATGTCATGATGTTACTAGGAAAATAATTTGCCCCAAGTAAAAAAAAATCCAGACATGCCATAAACTAATTTAATTGTATGCTACTACATTTACGGGGAAAACTTAAGTTAGAACCTTTAAGTCGTGCGTGTTTTAGTCCTTAACTGTTAGATTCTTCAGATTTTTAAATCTATATAACTATATGTCTATATATAAAGGAAATAGAATGTTTTGGTGTACATATTTTATATTCATTTTATTCTTATGACTACATTCATAACTTATTATTTTATTTATATAACTACCTTCGTAAATCACCCATTAATTTCTATTACATCTCTTTTTATTAAAAAAATGAAAAACAGTTACACACGAAATGTCTGTTTTTTTCTATTAATAAAACGCATCACATGCCTAACATGATAACCTAAGCAAATCAGTAAGAGACCCTAGAACATTAACATCTTTTACTTATCCGTCCCCACCTAACACAAATATTATTCCAAGAAACCAGGAAGAAATAGCATGTATCCTAGAACATGATTCGTGAGAGAAACTTCCAAGCATGGTTCAATTATTTATGGACACATATTTGCAAAAATGGAACAGAGATGGTAGAATCCTCCTTCTGATGATTGAAAATTGAGTGAGTGAATGAAGAGAAATGTTTTATACATTCTTAAAAAATTAAGACTTAAATAAAACCTTTTGTTACTTACTTATAAATAAGATGTTTTTTAGTCTTTTAAGTTTAATTTTTTTTTCTTGTTTTAGTTATTGTTGCTAAATAATAATATTAACTAATAATGTAACAATGATGTTGTAATTCATGTATTTGCTTCATCAAGGTGTCTAATAATGTAGTGACGTATACCTTTTCCAATATAAAGTATGTTTTTAAAACTCTCATCAAATGGTTGACATCATCAATTATTTTGAACAAGTCAAGATTTAAAAACATAATTACCAATAAAAATTACATACAATTATCTTGCCAAATTCTTTAATAATCTGACAAGTTAATTAATAGTTTCTTAATATCATTGGTATGTCATCATTTAACATTGTTATTTGACACCAACAAAGGCTAAAAAAAAATTAAGAGAACTAAAACACTCACCATGGTTTGAAGTAGTCATAGAGAGAAATTTGAAGAAAAAAATTATAATTACAAATCGATCAATATTTAATAGAAAAAATAATAGAGGGATTGTTTCCCACATTTCAAAAACATTAAAGGTTATGGATTATATCATAAATGATTCAAACCTCAAAAAGTCAATTTTATTTTTTTCTATGTAAATTCAATTTTATACTGCTCATTGATCAAGAAGAGGTGGTATCATGTACTTAAAATTATAATTAGTCACATAATTAACAATAGCATAAAACTAGTTTTTTCAAAAGAGACGGCCGGCTTGGCTGGCTGCTTGGTTTTTAAAATGAATATATGTGGCAAACTTCCAAATTAGAACTTTTGGAAAGTATTGTACCAAAAATTCAAGTCAACAACACATGGGAAAGCGATTTTTTTTTTTTAAATTACATACGTGTATTATACTTGAGTAACTTTTTCCAATTAATATAGATTTTATAGCGATACTACTTGTATATCTAATTATAGCGACAAATTTGATATTTTTAAAGTAGTTTTTAACAATTTTTTATAGCTTCTAACATTGTTTTGAAACATTATTTGAAATAATATTTTTCAAAATATTAATTTCTAACTTCTAACTTTTTATATTTTATTCTTTTTTTATCTATAAAATATTTATTCAGTTTCCTTCATACCCTATTTAAATATGTTTTTTTTTACATTTTTTAGTTACTTTAATGGCTAGTTTTATCGAACACGTATAATTTAATAAGTTAACTTAAAAATTTTTAATTTTTAATTATTAGTTAGTTTTTCAACTTTTAACTAATTTTTCATTTAATTTTGCCAAACATAACCTTAATAACATACTTTGATATCTTCTTTTTTAACATTTTTTACTATAAACTAAGATTAAGAGTATTTTTTAGATTTTATATAGTTTATCAAAGACTAGAAGATAAAAATGAAATGAATATAACTGAGATTTTTTTTAACATCAAAAGTAGACAACAGAATTTTAAAAAAATGTGTGACTAAAATAATACTATTAACATATATTTAAGAACTAAATGAATAGTTAAGTTTAAGAACTTATTTGAGATCTCAAGAAATTATTTACCATTTTTTATTTATTTTTAGAGATTAATGTGACAAACATACTAACTACTTTCAGGACCAAAATGACTGACTAGTCTAAAGAACATCATAAAAGAAGCTTATATAGAAATATAGATCAACTCAGTCAACTCACCTTGGTGAAGCAGTAACAAGAATAAGTCTCTTAAAGAGCTCAGGCTTTTTAGTTGAGGCAATGCAACCGATCATAGAAGACATTGAATGTCCAACAAAAGTGACACATTTGAGATCCATCTCATCTATGATAGTGATTAAATCATCAGCATAAGGTTCAAAGGATGTGTACTTGGCATGGTCATAAAGGCTCTTATCTGTAACAGCCCCAGAAAAGGGCCAATCAAAGAGAACTAAAGTGTAGTTTTCAGCCAAAAGAGGAATGATTTTGTCCCAAATTGACTGGTCTGTTCCAAACCCGTGACACAAAACTATGGTTTCATTGCCTGAGCCTATGGTTCTGGCATTTAAAGCTGTTGAAAGGCTCTTTTCTGGTGTCACCATGTTTGAAAATATGGTTCACTAAGAAGGGAGTAAAAAAACTGAACTACAGTTATGTATAGCTAGGTACTTGGTTGTGGTTTTTTTTTTAGCGCTGTCTGATCTCAATTTATAGTCCTAAAGAAATGTCTTAAAGTTAAATAACTAAATATAAGAGATTGGAGTGGTTAGGAAGTCATCTGTCAAGTGTCAAGGGCAGTTTGATTAATTATTGTGCAGACATCATGAAATAAAATAAAAAAATGATGGAACTTTGACGTTGTCCTTATTAACAGGGGATAGAACAAGTCATTAATGAGAATATGCTGTGATGGGAGGTCTTTGCATTTAAGAATCTTGGTGATTAGAACATCGTTTTTCAAGTCCAGTCCCATTAGTTATGGTGCAGAGTTCGTGAAATTTTTAAAAAAAATGATATTATATGTTTTTTAAAAGTAAAAATACTCTTTGGGAAAAAATAAATTAAATATTCTACATTTTCTTATTATTGAGAGGCCTGAGGCCACTTATTTGTAAGTTTTGTCTAGATGTTACTAAAGAAATAATTAACAAATTAACAAATTAGTACTTTAGATGAGTTTAGATAGATGACCAATTCTAGGTCTGAATCCCTGATGGTGAGATAGTTTCAAGCATTAAGCACAAATTAACGATAAAAGAGTCAAATATGCACATATAACATATTGCACATTGTGAAAACTATTTTTCGTCATTTACATAGTTGGTCGTACACAGAATAATTAAGCAACTTAATACAAGCACATGTGCCAACGAATGTTGTGCAAAGGGATTCTGATTCTTTCATGGTTGTACTCAGTTCATATTTGAATTTATTTCTATTTTTTAACTTACTAATCATCTTTTATTTTATTTTGACTACATCCCTTTAGAAATTCTCAATTTTATTTGGAATTCGTAGTTTGGTTTGCATCTTGACAACACTTCAAGGACACAATGATGTTATACAATATTTAATAAAAAAAATCGACAAGGTTAAAACTAGTCTTTCATTACATGATGAACCAAGATTTGAATCCTCACAAGAAGAGGTAACAGGATTATATCCAATGAAAGATACCTGTTAAAAAACCAGGAAAAAAATTAACATAAAACTGCTTTCACCCTATAATGTTCTTCTGTGATATGTGACTATTTTCACATCTGAAGCCATTAAATGGGGGTAGCTGGATGTTGCATCAGTACCCTTGACCACCAGATACAAGGATCGACTTTGTGCAAATATTCACCTCAAATATTTTAGGAAATGTCACCACGAATTTGTATTGATTTTTTTTTATCTAGGTATGTGTGTTGTTAGTTTATTTTCTTTGTTTTCATGATTGGTCTCATATATAAGTGATTCTGAATAATATGATCATTATGTTTTTATGAACATAAGTGTTTAACATAGTGTTCTTACCAAAATTTGGAAATTCCACGTGTGATGTAGGTGTGACCAATATAGATCCCAAATTCTGCATGTCGGATAAGGAATCAACCTTGTTTAAAGGAGGAACCTGCAAAACAAAGGAAAGACACTCTGAAGCTCAAGTAAGTACATCAATTATAAGAGAATAACTGAGAAATATAGTAGAAAGATTCTGAGTGTATAAGTACTCAGTGTAGAATGGAATGTATCCGGAGTGAGTTAGAGAGAACCTGTAAGACTGTATTATAGCGTGAAGTATGGGCTTTGGGCCATTGTTTGTTGATAAGATAATAACAGATAATAGCAGATAATTATCTAATTTAAATATAAAATAATGTGTACTTTATTGATATGCTGTTACTTGTAGATAAGTAATAGCTTGTAGATAACTTGTGAAGATATGATAAGATAAGGTGATTGCACCAATTTGAATAACCAAGCATAGTTGATATGCTGGTAATAAGGAGATATGTTCAGTAGGCATTAATATTCTTGTAGCAAGTCGATGTTCGCACTCTTGTAGTAGGACTGACGAGGAGGGCGGACACGTGTGTCCAGGTTGACACTTGAAGAGTGAATAAACATTATTAATGTAGAAGTGCTAACGTGGAGGGTGTCCACATGTATGGTGACCTTACAGTGATGGTCACGTGTAATTTTACCATATCTGGATGGTACATAAGCCCCCCAGCCTTTGAGCCAATTTATGGGCGAAAGAGGGTGAAAGAGTGTCGATGGAGAATGTTTCGTGTCATGGTAGTAATATGATGAGTAATATGAGCCCCCGAGGATGGACAAGTGATGTCGCATGTCGAGGTTAATGATTTTGTTAAGGAGTATCTTGAACCTAAACTGGATTGGTCAAATTGTATAGATACCTGAACCTGGTTGGCCAAATTGTATTGATACATGAACCTGGACAAGGTGATCCGGGTTGTGAATACTGAGCTGTACAAAGGGGACTATTTTTCTTGAGTGGATAAGTCTGAACTTGGCAGGTAAGTGAAGCGTCGAGGATGATGGTAGGTCTGAGCGTGGCAGGTAAGTGAAGCGTCAAGGCTAATGACTTCTGCCAAAACATGACCGTTGATGTGATCATTGAAAACATGCGTTATGTCTTCATAAATGCTAGCAGTCGTGTGCTGCCCATGCATCATTACCCATGCACACGTGTCACTCGAAGAGTGGATACGTTCTGGAGAACGTGTGGTAGTGGGTGAATGTGGTCAATCATGACGCGGGCTTCTATGGGACGTTTCAGAATCCCGCCAGTAACCGTCGACGTTCATTGTCCCTTTAAATAGATGATATTTTTTGTGATTTCGATCATCATTCCTGAGCGCTTTGTTTTCTCTAAGTTTTCTTCTTCACTCTTCTTCTCATTCAAACTTCCATTATCTCTCAAGGTAACAAAAATGTTTCTCACCCGTTTCTGATTCTGGCTTAGGTATGGGTGGTAAAGATTCTGGTGGCTCGGTAGAGTAGTGTGTTATGCGCGAGTTCATCTCTATGGATGACTCTTCGGAGGAAAACACCCATGGAGGAGTTTCAGATGGATCGTCTTCTTGCTCTAAGAGGAGGGCGAGTTTTTGTTGAGCTAGTAAGGGCACTTCTCGTCCTCGTCAACAAGCAAGGGTGGAGGAACCTTTTCCGCTTACCATCATCCCTGCTCCTTTTTCGGGGAGGATGAGACAAAATAGTCCTGGAGGCGTTAGAGCTTCCTCCCGCGTGTGTCACAGTCTCGGTGCTAGGTCACCACCGGCTGTTCTAGCCATTTGTGGCTTCGAGTGGGTAAGGGAGGATGTGTTTAAATATCATTCCTCCATGACTTCCATTGTTTCTATAAACGTCCTTTGCTAGACGTTGCAGATTACAGCTCCCTTGGATGCCCGTAAAGTCATCGTTGAGCCCTGCGGGGAAGATGACTTTCCCTGCTTGAGGGCGGCGCCGGGCGCTCTGCCCTTCTTCTTCATGTACCAATGCATTTTCGAGGTGTTGGGTCTTGTTCTCCCCTTTTCTCCCTTTCAATGTGCTCAGCTAGAGTACTTGAATGTGGCCCCCTCCCAACCTCACCCTAACAGTTGGGCAGTGGTGCGAGCCTTTGAGATTTTGTGTTCTCATTTGCACATTCGTGCTATTGTTCCTCTTTTTTGCTTATTCTTTCAGACCAAGCTGTCCGGGAAGGTCGCTTGGGTCTCCTTGCATAATGTCTTGAAAAACCTGTTCGAGGTGGACACCAACGTCTTCCACCGCTTCAAGGACCGATTTTTCAAGGTCGGCGAAAGTGGTGTTGTGGTTGATGGGTTGCCATTGATGCATAACAGGGATGGGGAAGCTCGCTTTCCCTTCTACTAGCAGGCTGACCCTACCAGGTTCAGGTCTTTTGATGAGGACATGCTGACCCTTGTGGAAAGGTCTGATAAGGCAACCCTGGAGCTGTTGCCGGCCTCTTTGGACATGCGCGCCATTTTGTCGCTGCCTTCGGTAGATGACCCTTCTACTGTACTGGACAGTAATCTTCCTTCCTTATAACATCTCTATTTTCTGGTGTGCGAACTCTAACACTTGCATGTTTTTTGTGCTTTTGCAGGCATTATGGGCAACTTCCAATGGAGGTCGCTGGTGCGCCATGTGGGTGGCGATGTTGTGTCGCCTCTTATTTACCCCCCCAGCCGAAGAAGAGGGTCGACCCACTATCCGGGTTGGCCCTACTAAAGTAGCTGCTGCCTTCCCTAGCCCTTCCCCTTCTTATTTGACAAAGAGAAAGAGGGACGAGGGTGTTGGGACATCTGAGGCATCCAGATCACGAAAATGGAGGATTTTTCTTCCCCCAAAGCTTCCCCAACCTCCCACCATCATCCTCCACCACCTAAGACCACCGGTGACCACCAAGGGCCGCCGTTGCTTGCCACGAGACCACCATACAGAGAGGAACTCTTTAATCGGAGCGAAATCTTCGAAACTCAACTCAAAGATTCGGTAGAGAATGGAGCCTCCAATCCTTCTTTCTTGGTTTCTTTGAGGTAACCTTGGTTTCTTTTGTCTTATCCTAGCTAGTTTAAGCTTTTATTAGTATCTTTTGTGTTTTGGGTACCATTGTTGGGAGTTTTACACTTCCTTTGAAAAACCTTTTGAAAATGAGATGTAAAAGTCTATTTTTTATGAAATTGATATCATTTGTGTGATCCTTGTTGAACCCCGGTTACATTGGTGTGATTGGAATTTTAAAATGATGTCTTTTGATGTGAACTCCTAAAAACACTGTTTAGCCCCTTTTTGATTTGAGTGTGTATTTGACCCCAACTGTTAACATTGATCTTACCTTTGAAATCTATACTAAACTGTCTTCAATTTGGTATATAGAGCTCTGTGTTCGGACAAACACGCTTATTCGGAGGATCGTGAAACAACACTGCTAGGCTGTAATAGGGAGAACTCCTAGTTTGGTAAGTGGAGTTTATTATTGAGTTATAGTTTTGATACCATAGTTGGGGGCCAGGGAGTCAAACTATAAGGATATCTGTCTATCCCTGTTGTGTGCTGGTTTTCAAGAAAAACTATTTTTTTAACTAATGGGATGCGATGTATTTATGTCTGGTGTGTGTTTGTTCTTGTGTGTGCTCATTTTTAAGAAAAATCGTGTTTTTAACTAATTGGATGCGATAAAATTATTATTGATGGATAAAACTGTGACTGAGGTTGTTGTGGTAATGATTGGATTTTTGGGAAAAGTCTTAATTACAAATGAGACTCTGCCCAAAATTTTATAATATGTTTTCCTATTTAATTTTTTATTAGATTTTAAATGGGCATAAGAGTATGTTTTCTATATTGTAGTCCTCCTCTTTAATTTAAAATTTTCCTAAAATACCAGTCTCATGATAATATGGATTGTGGATGAATGAGGTGATATTGATGTCATTGATAATGTTGAAATGAGATGTTATTGATGTATTGGTGATGATTGAATGAGATAATGATGATGTGTTTGATGATATATAAATGATATAATGATGATGTGGTTTATGATGTTTAAATGAGATAATGATGAAATGGATGTTGATGTTGAAATGAGATGAAGTTGATGTTTATGAGGATAATGTTGAAATAAGATGAATTTAATATATATGATAATGATATCGAGATGAAGTGATGTGTATGTACACTAATACCCATAGGGGGTGCATGATTGGTCATCCTTGCGGGGAAGGATTTGTTCTTGGCCATGGTCATACATTGATGGTGTCATGGTTGTATGCTGTGTATATATACGTAGGGTGCAGTGACCGGTTGGTTATTCTTGCGATGAAGAATTTGTTGTTAGCCACTGTCAGTGCATCGGTGAACCCACATTGGTGTGTTATGTATGTACATGAGGGTGTATGACGGGTCATCATTGCAGGGAAGGAATTGTTCCTGGCCATTGTCATACATTGATGATGCTCATGTTTCATACTTCATGTGCATGGATGAAAATAGAATGAAGGCACTTGCATACCTGTGGGTTTCAGTGGGCTGAAAACGCAGGTACTAAGGGGTCATCAGGTTTGGAATTCCCTAGCGACGCTGGCTGATCACCGGGTAGGGGAATGACCAGTGCACGACAGGGTGGCCCTGATAGGCGGTGGATCATTTTTCCTGTGAGAGGCTATTTTCGGGATATGGTACCACATTGCATGCTGATAGATGAGTCAGGTGCATGCATCATTCTATGCCTGATTGTTTGGGTTGTGAAATGTATTAGATGATTGGTTTGTTGAGTATGTATTGGAATCATGGATTTTTGTTAATGATTGTGGTGGGTAATGTTGTTTCCTTCCCAATTGCTGCTATCTGATGTTTGTTGGTTTTATATAATAAACTCACCCTTGCATTTGTTGTATCGTGTGGTCGGTACCTGTGATGATTGTGAACTTTCGTTCATGTGAGAAGATGAGCAGCAATAGGTAACCTTGGAGGGAGATCTTCTTTTTATTGGAGCCGCCAAGTCGACATGATGACGTTGGAATTCTTTTTGGAAATAGTTGTGTTTTTTTAATCAACTCTTTCATAGTCAGTCCCTTAATTCTTTTTGTGAACATGTATATTTTGAGTTGTAAATACCTGTAAAACTAAATTAAGTTCTAAACATATGCATGATGAATACTGATTTAGTATATGTATACATATGTATTCAATTATTGTAATTGTATTGTGTGTACGATGATTGTATTATTGCGAAAAACTTACTACCATTTTCATAATCAAATTAATGAGATTTTCATTAAAATCTGAATTTGCACGATTAAGAGTTAATGATATCGTAGCGACAACGCGGGTCGTTTCAATATCATCTTGCCAAAGATCTTACATTCAACATCATGAGATGAACACCATGGATTGAGCTTGAAGATTTTCTATATACACAACAAAGTGTACTCATTCCATTTCTTACATTTTCATCTTAGATTATGATCTTGGTTAGGATTACCAAGAAGGTTGTTGAGTTGTAGTGTTCAACTCATAGGTTTTCTCTTGTAGGATTCAAGGGAATTAAGGTTGTGATAGAAATTTGCTTGTGCATAGTATTTGTAAAATGATGTCTCTATAGTGATTGTTCTAAGGGTTCTTAGAGCAAGCTGGATGTAGGTTCTCTTGAAAACTGAACCAATATAAACTCTTGTATTGATTCTATCTATCCTTTATCTTGTTGTTGAGTTGGACTTTTAAAAAAATCAATTTCGTCTATCCCTGTGCCTATGATGGTTGCGCCTTCAAAGATTGCTCATGCAAGGTCGGTCATGTGTCAAACAATTTGGTCCTGAATCCAACCCTAAAATTCATGGTAACAACTTTGTTAGATTTCAAACACTTTTTACTTTTATTTAATGATAATGACATTTTGGTGGTCTTACCTATCTTTTGAGTTTTGAAGAATGCTTCTTTAGCGTTGTACTTTTCCCCCTAACAATGACCATTCAATTGTTTCTCTCTTGTAGCAATAATTTGGTGCTCTTACCTATCTTTCAGTTTCATCAACTATAGGAGGTGTTATTGCTTTGCGCTTTGGACCATAATCATCCACATCTGGCTTAGCCTGTAATGGGATTTTTAAAAAACTTTCCATCAAAGAAGAAGCAAGAAAAATAACATTGAAGAAAAAGATACATAGAAAAGAAGGGTAAAATAAACATAACACTATACACTAACTAGTATGGTTATTTTATCCTTGCCAATATTGGTCAGTGTATAAGGTAGGCTTGATGTCACCTTCACAACATAGATGGGGTTGTGGCCCACCAAATATGTTGATGTGATTAATAGGATTCATAGTTTGATATATGAAGACCCTATATTGACAGAAAATCGTTCTGGGAATGAGAATCCCTTTATTCTTTGCTTCAGGATTCCTACCTTTCTCTCCAACGTCATCTCCTTCTTCACTTCCTCCTCCAGCTCTTGTCAATGTGTCAATGTCGCCTCATGGGCAATTATCTCTATCACAAAATCTCACCAAAATGCTTCCTCAACATTGACCGACACCACCATTGGGAAAACATTTGGCGTCAAAATATTGCTAGGAAAACCACCTGGTACAAACTCAGACCATACAAATGAGTTGACGATGTTAGACAAGCTTAGTTTTTTAAAACATGAAAACAAATGGGTGCCTTCAAAGTTGAAAGAAACGTGAAGAAAAGAGAGTGTTACCTTGTAATAATGGGTTTCTATAAAGGTAGGTGATGGTGGAAGGAGGCATTGTTGATGGTATCGTTTGGTTTTGACCATCACAATATTAGAACTCCATTGAAAACGTTGAATGTTTTTAATATTCTAATAACAATGCATGTTTTTAAATGTCATTGTCTTTGTGTGTGTGTGTGGTGATGATCCCGAGAATTTATCAAATTTATCATTCAACACTAGAAAAGGTAAGGAAAAGAAAAAACAGATTTTGACAAAAAAAATCTCTCAAATTTTCAACAAAATTAATCAAATATGGCTTGAAGAGGAAAGAAGTATTGAATATAAATACTTGATGTGTTAATTAAATAGTGGAAATAGTTATTATTTTAAACAATAAATATTTATTCATCACAAATATTTGATATATATTACTAATAGATTTACAAAGTGGATAATTCATTGTTACAAATAATTCTCATCAAATTAATATAATTAGTAAAATTGTATAAAATAAATATTTATTATGTAGAATTAAAATTGATAGTAAAATATTTTATTATAAAAAGTCATGATAAATTAATTATCAAATTTTAACATTTTCCATTTAAGGTTTTCCTTTTTACTCATTCAACTTATTATCAAATTTATTAGTATTTTTAATTTATTAAAGCTATTTAATTAATGCATAGTATTGAATATAAATTTTTACAAGATATGACACAAAAAGGTAATTTAAAATCTTGAATATCAAATGAGGGTATTATTTTGGTTATTTCCTTATGTTTATTATGAAGAATAACATTGAATATATTTGGTAAACATATTTTGTAAACATAATAATAAAGATGCATTGATAAAATATTTAATATAGTGTTTCTAAATAAAATATTATATATATATATATATTATTATTCTTTGATTATTATTTTAAGGATAATAGTATACGAATTCATTAATAAAAATTATATACTTATATAAAGTGAAGACATATGTAAAATGAGAAAATGAGACTTTATTCTTCAATAGATTGAATTACGGTATTTTTAAGTATAACCTGGTTAAGTTGACTTTAAAATTGACTCTAATTTTTCAGTTCATACATTTTTTATTTATTTTAAATATGTTAAATTTGAAAATAAATTTTTTATTTAAAATAATCTTGTAAGTCTATTTTTCTACCAATATGAAACCTGTGCAATTTAGGCCATACTTTTAACTGAATAATATTCTTTACTTATCCAATAAAAAAAAAATTCTTTACGTATTTTTCTAATTCAATATAAATGTGATAAAAGTTTATTACTTTTTTATGATTATCCTTTTATATTTTTTTTTCTATGGTTGTATGGAATTTTCTTTTTTCTCTTTTTTTAGTTTTTCCTCTTTTTCTACGACCCAAAGCCAAATGTTACATTTAAACAAATTAAGGATACTTATTATTTGTTTAGTGAATATCAATAGTTAAAAGCTAGTACTCTTTTTTCCTTTTGCCTTGGTAATTACTTGCTTGTAAGTTAATATTATTCCAAACTCATTTTGGAATCAATGCAAATAATCCACACTTCTTCATAGTATATTTGCCGGTTGACCCTAGTGATGAACTATTAACAAAGTTAGAAAATCTTGAACTCCAAATTCAGACATACATAGGATTGATGGCCTAATTAATTTAGTTTTCATTTAAAACTGTAGCTATTTATTAATTGATACGAATTTTATGTGATTCTAGATTTCTATATCATATGACAATGAATTAATAATTCTCTGAAAAATATAAAAAAAATTATTAAAATAGTTATATATTTTTACCAATTAAATTTTCCTCATATGTTTTTCTCATTTATTATTTTTTGTATTCAAGAAAAATACCCTAATAATACACAAGTACTTGGAAATTTGATATAAATTTAATAGGAAATTAAAAATAGAAACAAACTAAAAATTAAAAATAGCAAGTCAAGATTGCAATTATTTTTTAATTAATTCAATCAATTTTTATATTTAAAAAAACCAAAAAATTATACTTTGACATTAATTTTTGTCTCAATTAATATAACATTTCCTAATTTTACTTCTAGGAATAGCGGGAGAAAAAGGACGTGATACTGATGGGTTGGAGAAGAGGAAAGAGACTGTGCAGTTAATAGAGTAGCAACAGAAGGGGTATCTCTCATGGGAAACGCTTATGAGAAATGAGGTTTCAAAGACGGAAGGATCTTAATTAGGTTTCATGAATAAGATGTCATCAAGAAGACAGAAAAGTGGAGAGAGAAAACAAATTTTGAGGCAGTGCTGCATTCAACAAATAATCATGGGAAAGAATATCATACCCTAAAATAAAAATAATAAAAAATATTACTAACTGTTTTGAAAGAACGACGTTAAATCAAATTTGAAAGTTAATGGAGTAAAATGAATATTTTAAAAAATAAAGAATCAAAACAAGTTTTAATAAAAAAAGATAAAGGATAAAAAAAACATTTTTACAACAAAGAAAAAATTGAATCCTAAAAAAACCCTATTCTCTAGCTTATATACACGCAGCCTTTTCTGTGACTTATTAATAAGGTCCGTCTTAAATCTTGTTATATGTTGGTTTTTCGTTTTTTTCAGTGGCTTATTACATTTTTTTTCTTTTGGCTTTTTTAAGCACCAATGCTTCATTATATATTTTTATGTCTTATTACTTATGATTTTATTCAAAGTCATGGAAAATAATCAATTCCCTAGGACATGTTTAAAAACTTCGAAAATTAGATTTCATTAACAAAGTAAATTTAAATTTTATTATTTGCAAATCATTGGTGAAATAAAATTTTATTAATCAAAGAAATTTTATGTAAATCAATTAATTGTATTCTTATTAAAATAATTTAATTTATAAATTAAACTAATTTATACAATGTTATATTATTTTATTTTATAAATATATTTTCCATTTTATCAAATAGCTAGTTTTAAATAGTAAATTTTTTAAAAAAAATATTGAACAATTTTTAATTTATAAGTAGTTCTTGAACTAAAAAATGAAAGTCAAAATATAACTTTTACGTTGTATTTTTAGTTTTTATTTTATTTTTTCCTTTCTCATCACATTTTCTCTATCTTTCGTTTCTTTTATCTCTCTTGCCACTAAAGCCTGATAAAAGCCCAAAAAAAAGTATAGAACCATAACTTAAATAATTTTAAGGTGCTTCTATTTTTTAGGATAAAGATCATTCTTAATAAAAGGAAAGATTTAAAAGAATATTATTGAAGTAGAGAATGTATTAATTTTATGATTATCGGGTTAAAAACAAAAGAAAATTTCTTTAACAAAATTTAATGGTTAGTTATGCTTTTAAAACATCAAATATGATTTCTAAATAGAATAAGTATTTTCTATCACTGGAATTGCTATAATAAATTTTAAAAAGCAAGTCTCTTTTATTCCACTGCAACATTATAATATTGTATTTTTTGTTTATATATATGATTTTGGATTATGTGATGTTATAAATTATTATAACATTTTTTAAGGATTATTATAATATTTTTAGTTGTTGGTTAAATTTAATGTGATAATATAAAAATATATTTCGTTTAACTTTTATATTTGATCCACTTAAAGAAAATGTTTTAATCAACTTCACTATTATAGTTTATTATTAACAAAATATCATCATTTCATATTGAAACTTACTTTTATTTTTGTTCTTAATTAATATACTAATTTTTTAGTTATATTTTCTTTATAAATTGAGTTTTCATTCGTGTTTTTATCTCTATTATTTAGGTTCTTTACATATTAATATGTCAAAATGAGCTCAAATCCATTCTAACATCATAAAAGCTAGCAACCAACAATTTGATAATTTTTATTCACATTGTCATATTTTAATTTGGATTAATAAATACATAAAAAGATACACTAATTTCAATCTATTTATAAATATGAGATAAAATAATATGAAAAAAGTCAAAATATATATTTTTTCTTTAAATATATCAAAATTCGATTTGAGTTTTTACAAAAAATTTGATATATTTTTTATCCTAAAAAAAATCGTAATATATCATTTTCTGTCTCAAAAATAAATTTGATTATGTTCAAACTTAATCAAATCTACTTGACATTTTCTATTTTAAAATTTAAATATAATTTATGAGAATTTAAAACTTCACGAATTAAATTAAAAAAAACAAAAATACAATTTGAAATCATATTCAAAAACCAACCACCCAATCTGCCGCTGAGTTTTTCCAGAAACATCCAAAACTTGAAGGCTCTTAAGCTCCCAATCTCACCCGGAATAGCCTCTTCCAAATAATTGGAATACAACAACAGCGTCCTCAACTTCCCATAATTCTCCAAACAATGCTAATAATATAAATTGCTTAAATCATTTGTAAGAGGAAGTAGAGGTAACGAAATACAACAACAGCGTTCGTAGAGGTTTACACGGGGCTGGTTTGCAGTGGAGACAAAATGCACTCATGTTCTACCGCTGGGTCGAGTCGAGCCCTCCTCTCTAGGTCCAGATCGGCAACAGAACTACAAGTGTGGTGGAGGCGGTGAAGACATGGTTGGGGCGACGGGATCAGAGAAAGGAAAGCAAAGTAAAAAAAAAATAAAAAAGAAGGGAAAAAATGGAAATATACACATTTCCATCTTTTAGTGGATAAAAAATGTCATGTAGGTTCAAAATCATCCAACCTTGCTCCTAAATACAATAATAACATATTATAATTTTGTGAGGACGAAAGAAGGGTCAAATATTGACAATAAAAATGAATGTATGACAAAGAAATTCCCCAAAACCACCAACGTTCTACTGTGTCTTATCATCGGCACAGCCTTCCCTTCCTGACCTTCAATCAAAGCACCCCACAAACCTGCAACAACACCAACCAAATGAACAACACTAGACGCAACAAATTTTAGCAACTAAAAATTAAAACTCACATTCGCAGTTCGCACCACAAGTCCACGACACTATCACAACGTCGTCGGCTCACTACTACCACCACCCAGACGCAGGCCTTTCCTTTCATCGCAGTCGAGTGAAGCCTTCCCTTTCACAGTCGAATGAGAAGCGAGGAACAAACAGGTAACAAAACAAAGAATGAAAACCGCAGCAAATACGTATACGACATAAGGAAGAAAATGAAAAATCAGACACACTAAAACGACGTTGTTTCGTTTTTGAGCAAAATCGTAGTAGAATTGCAATTCTACTTGAATCACACGACTCTACGCAGACTCGAATGATTCTACTCCGGTTTTGAGTCTGCATACAATTTGACTCGTCGAGGCTTACTAGAATCGTAAAATTGGACGATTCTACAAGTTAAAACTTGATTTTGATAACCATGGCCCCGAGCATATGATTGTCTGTGTGTCTAACGATTTGACATTGAATGGTGAATTCATGAAACAACTTCCTTAGGTTTCACACACCTTTTTTATTTTTTCTTAATGATAATGATATTTTGGTGTTCTTACCTATCTTTTGAGTTCTCAATTAAGGCTGCTTTGTAACTTGGTGTTCTTGTTTCCCTGATAATGATCATTCAATTATTTCTTGATTGCGGCAATAATTAGACATGACATGCATATAATGACCAAGCCTAAAAAATTTGAATTTACAATATTCTGTCGCAAAAAGCGTTAGCGACGGCTAGTTCCTGGCGCAAATAGCGTCAGATGCGACGCCATTAGCGCCAGAATGCACCAGAAGGCCATTTCTCACTGGAATCTAGCACGGTTAGCGTCAGTGTGGCGCGATTAGCGTCAGGAACACGTCCAGACCACTGGAATTTGGCGCCAATAGCGTGAGATTGGTGCGGGAATGCGGGCAGGACCACTATAAAAGGTCATTTTCACGATTTCTGGCCCAAAGCTTCACTCTCTTCTTCCCATTAGCTTTTTCTGCCATTGTTGAGCTTGGGAAGCTTCATACCCACTCATTCCTTGACCAAAACACTTCACTTCCAACATGAAAGTTGAAGGGAATCATCCAATGAGTTAGATTCCAACCTCCATTTTCCTTGAAAACCATCAAACGAAGAGATCGTTTTCTCTAGGGAACTTCACAAAGTTTGATTTCTGAGGGGATAGGAGGCGTTTTAAGGACATGGAAGCTTGGAGAAGTTGTCGCGTAGCCTTCCTTGTCGATTTAGAGGTAAGAAACACAAATTCTACCGATTATTTAAGAATTTGTTCTTGAGATGAATAGTGACTCATGTGTGTTAGAGCTGAAATTAGGCTTGGGTCTTTTGGAAAAGTATACTTAGGAGGTTGTTGTGATGAAGGTTTAGCCTTGAAATATAATTTTTATGTACTTTGGAATTTGGCTCTGAAGAATGTATGTGTGGAAAGAATATTGGTTAGATTGATGATATTATGATATGCATGAGCCTTGGTGCTTTTACAAAATGCGTTTAGGAGGCTATATAAACGGTGAAAATGTGTTGACGTAATTGTTTTAGCCATATTGATAATCATTGAGATTGACATGGATAGAGTATTGAACTCTTTGAATTGGCTTATGCAGAGTCTTAGGGAGACTCTAGTGCCTTGGTTAGGCCGAGATAGATCCTTCTGGGGGTCTGTAAATCACCAGTTAGGTGACTAGTCCTTATAACTTGAAAATAGTGTAATAATGGGTTATAATGAAAGAGAATAGCATTTCTTTTCATTCTAACGGTTGAGAACCGTTGTTGATTACTTGTGTGCCTTTGTATAGGGCGTAACACCGAGGGTGTCAGTGGCTGAGACCACAGTTCAGGGATTGAACAGCAGAGCACTGGTTTTCCAGGTAAGTTCTTTGTTCTTGGGAGTGTTTCCCATTGCCTGAGTTCCACCATACTCCGAGGGAGTGATGGTTGCATACATGATTCATATGCATTGAATTGGATGTTACAGCTTTCCTTATGATAATATGTATGCTTGTTTCTGTGCCTTGTGTATGGTTGCCTTTCGAATAGATCTTCTGGCCAGTTAGATAGATATGGACCTCCCTAGGAGTAGAGCGCAACTCCTAGTCGGTTTGCTCACGTAAAGGGTGTATGATCCCTTAAGACCAGAGATAAGTGGTCCCGTCGCGGTTGAAGCCTATTCTTGGAGGTGTCATATCACTACAAAAAAAGCGCTGATTTCCGATGCACCTTTTCCTACCCACTAATTTCCGTCGGAATATTATCATTTTTCCATAAAATTGGATTTTCCCCAAAACAAAATAGCTGAACTGCTGAACCCTAACCTTGACTATCTCTTGAATTCCCTTACCACTCTCCTACTCTTGGCCTCCGTTTTAAGCGTCTCTTCCCATCCCTAAGCCAAGGATGGCATCGCCCATGGCTACACCGCGAGATCCATTGCGGTCATCGTGCGTGAAGGGCAGCCGCAGGTACCCAACTCTCTGTGTGCAAAACCTCTCCAACCTGTCTTCAAGCCTCGGCCTCGCGACCTCGTCTTCAAGCCTCGAGACCTCTGTCCGTTCAAGCTTCATCGCGATGTCGTCCTCAACCTTCGTCGCGCCGCCCGTCGCCGCTGTCCAAGCTTGAAGCCTTCGAAGGTTTGCGTATCAAAAAGTTTTGATTTTTTTTTTAATATAGTCATTAGGTAACTGCAGAAGAAGAAAGTGTTGGCATTTTGTCAATCCCATTTTTTTCAAATGTTATGATTACAGTGTTACAGTAAACTTATTTTGAATTGAATGGTTTCTTATTAATTTACACCCACTTTATGAGCAATGTATATTATCTACACATTCTTGGGGTTTAAGAGTTGTAGACTTATAGTTAATCTAGGACATAGGACAAGTTCTGAATTAGCTACTTACTTGGCTTATTAGGCAGTTCCTAGTGTATTAGGAAATTATTAAATAATTATTTTTATATAACTTTTAGATTAAATTTGTTTGTTATTTATGTTATGATTTGACAGAGTCACTATGAGTTCGACTGAATTGTAGAAGACACTTATGGTGTCAGATTGTTATTTTTGGTGTTTTGAAGGAGGAAACTCCTTGTCAGAGAAAGTACTCTGTTGGTTGGGGGAAACTCTGGTTGTTCATGTTTGTTTACACTCAATCATATTAGTTCTATAATTTAGTTAGAATTCACTATGTTTATTTCTTGAGTCCAACAGCAGGTTTGAAGCTCATTGTTAGATTATTGGTCATGTCATCACCTTTGATTGATAAGTGAAGAGGCGTTCCATTTAGGCTGAGTAAATTTGGTGCAGCCAAAATACCTCTCAATGTGTTCAAGGTTAATGTGGATGGATCTCGCAGACAGGGTGTGTCAAACCTCAGCTTGTGATGGTCTCATCCGTGACTTCAAAGGGAAGTTATTAAAGGCTTCCATTAAAATTTTGATCAAAGTAATGTCCTTTTTTTAATTGTTTTTTTAATGTAAAATATTTGCTGAAATTTTTTATTTAAGATTAAATAGAATGATAGAAATATATCACCATTATGGGTCCAAATCAACAAAACAAAGACAAGGAAGTCTAGCTTGTGCTTGAGTTGCTATATATAAACTCTGTCTAGGATGAGTTTTTTTTTTTATTCCTATGGATAAAAAAGAAAATCAACAAAGAAATATGCAAGAGTGACATTTAGTTTAGAGCATCACAAAAACACATCACTAAACCTTGATTATACTTGTTCTCCTCTTTCTGGTCTGAAAAAGTTAGCTATAAATAAGGAAATTAGATAATTCTGGTCAATATATTCTTCAAATCATAAGTTGATTTGAGTTTTAATACCTATTTTGTAGCTTATAAACCATGGAGTAAGCCTTTCCTTGCTGAAGAAACTAAAGTTGGAGATTCAGGACTTCTTCAACCTTCCAATGTCAGAGAATAATTTTTTTTGGCAAACTCCACACCATATAGAGGGATTTGGACAATCATTTGTTGTCAGGGAAAACCAAAAACTTGATTGGAGTGATATGTTCTATATGACCACTCTTCCAACTCACTCGAGAATGCCCCACTCATTTCCACAACTCCCTTTTCCATTCAGGTTCTATTTCTATCTATATATATGGCCACCCGTGTGTGTGTGTTACTGTGATGCATATTCATACATACTTGCATTGTTTGCTTATTTGTTGCTCTATGTAATGCAGAGATACTCTAGAGCTTTACTCACGTAACATGAATGGAAGAGGATTAACTATTACCCCCCATGTCCACAACCAGAAAAGGTCATTGGCCTCACAAATCATTCAAATGGATCAGGTCTTGCTATCCTCCTACAAGCCAATGAAGTAGAAGGGCTCTAAATTAAGAAAGATGGCATGTGGGTTCCTATTAAGCCCCTGCCTTATGGACAAGTCGTATTTTAATTTGGGCAGATGCCCTTTAAGTGTAGTTTAGTGTCTATAAAATCATTAGCTATACCATCCCTACCCATTTAACCTTCCATTTCCTTTACTTGTTTTATGCTTATAGTTATCTTTTCAAATAAGAAATGGATTTTTATTTTTTAATTCTTGGGTGGTTCAGAATTCAGATTTTCCAAATTATTATTATTATTATTATTATTATTATTATTATTATTATTATTCACAAAGCATCCTTAGTTGCTATATGAGTCCAAGTTGTACAAAGTTCTCCAGGGAGGAAGTAATGTCTCTTGTCATATTAATTTTTTTTGTCTTTCTTTTATTTTTCACTTTGTGAAGTGACAGAATTTCAGGTTCAATTCATGTTCTCTACATGTAATAGTTCTGTCTTGCTTATTGTTGTCAAATTGTTCTGATTATAATTTTGGTGTTTGTACAGTATGGGCATTTGATGCAGAGACAGAGTGCTGGTCACTCATGGAAGCAAAAGGGGACATACCGGTAGGAAATTTTTATTCATGACAGTGTCAAATGTCAATGCTTCAGTGATACAAATTGCTCTTGTGCCTTGTTACTATCGTGATATTATACTTAGGTGGGGTATAAAGTGCCTTGTCAACACTAAAGAAAAAATAGGAAAACGTGTGAATGTACTGTATAAGTAGAAAGCTTAGCCCATCATCTTTATTTTCTTGTTAAGTTACTTAATGTGACATGAGGGAGAAAAAGAAAGTGTTTGATTTTTCATTAGTTTCTTTTTTTGCTAAGCATTTGATTTTTCATTAGTAAAAATAAATAAAAAATATTTAAAGAATTTATAATGCGAAGTCAGTGTAAGATTAGGCATGGACATTAACTTGTAACATATATTTTAAATACTATTTTTTTCATGAATTAAATAAGACACCTAGCATCCAACACAATGGTTTACCCAACAGCAGTTATATCCTTTATTTCTTAACTTATCCCCCTATGGTATAGGTGGAAATTCAGCTCTAAGTCCTCAAATCACTAGAAAAGAATAGACCAACTGAACTTTCTATTGCCTTCCTAAATGTGAGCTTAGTTGTCTAATAATGTCTATGGAATAAAGGTTATTTCTTTGTTTTGAATGCCCTGTTTTGAAAGGAAACCAAAACAATTGTGTTTATTAATTGTGCATGAACTTTGTATTTGTGGAAACCTCATGTACGGTGATCAACAATTGAGAATTTATTTATGTGAAGGACCATTTCTCTCTTATAAAGTTTAAGATTGGAGAAGGTATAGGAATGATTTTATATCTCTTAAGACTCTTAACAACTTGGAAGACTTTTTGAAATAAAGGTTGATTTAAAACAATATATTGATTATTCCATCCTTTTATTCAATCCATTCACATTAGAATTTCTTGCTTTCAACCTTTGATTTTGCATTAAAGCAGATGCACTTTATTAGTTCTCATTGCACTCCATATCTTTTGTTTTCTCTAGTCTTGACTCAGATGTGAATAAAAGGTTTTGGATACCCCCAGCAGTATAAAATTGACCTTAGGGAATGGAACATTGTTGTTATTGCTAATATCCTCTTTACCATTTGTGGAGCATATTAAGGAAATTAGAAAATGAAAAGAAGGAATAACTACTTCTCCATGTTCCCAAACATTTATCAATGAATTAATGACTACTGAGGTGCTTGTTTATGCGCTAAGCATCTGCAGTGTGTTATTTATTTCGTACCTTGTCTGATATCTCTGCTTGTGAGTACTCAGTTATAGGTAATCTTATATCTTTTACTGTATAAAGCTCACTATAAATTGATTCTCATTCTTTTCTTTCTACATTTGGATCTCAGTTTCTTGCTTTTTAATAACTGTCTCACTATTAAGTATTTTTCATCGTGCTTTGATTTCACTATGCATTCAAAGAAGGGGAGCTCTTGATTCTTCCTAAAGGCCTGCTATTAGGTTCCCACGAACCGAGTATAGTCAACACGGCACCTGGACCCCACATTAGAGGGAATACATTGAGGGCATACTCCATGGGTGATAATGAAGTTGATCTTCTACTGCCTGGTATTGCAAGGTTAGTTTCTATGATTCTTTCAAACTGGTTTTTCTTGTGCAGTAGTGAGTAGACTGCATGTTATGGTTGTTTGCATTTTTTAAGAGAATCTTAAACCTGCACCTTTACATGGATTTTCATCCATCATGGGCGTAATTGATATATTGCACAGCTATAATCTGAGAAAGAAAATTGAGCATGCATACAAATCGCTGCAATTTGACCCTAATTCCAATATCAGTAGTTGAACCCAAGATGTATGATGAACGTTTCATCAAATTTTTAGAGGAAAAAGTTTTCCCCGAGACCCCCTGATTTTATTTTAATTTCTCCCGTAAGTCTCTTTCTGGTTTAATCCTTATATGTAATTATTTAATTTGTTTCAAATTAAAGTACATCTTTTAGTTTTGGAAAGATGAATATTGAAGAGAAAGGTGATTTTTAAAAAGAAGGAATAATCTGAGCTAATTATAAGACGGAAGAAATTAGTCGAGTTATGAAGCGCATGTTTTTTCTGGTTATTAAAAATAATCAATCTACATTATTTAATTAAGAACAACAAGGGCTTTCCCAAAGAGTACCAAATTAGCCACCAGAGTCAAACCATTTAATTAGCCTATAACCTAAAGATTATTTTATTAT
This sequence comes from Glycine latifolia, assembly GCA_013407115.1. NCBI lineage: Eukaryota > Viridiplantae > Streptophyta > Magnoliopsida > Fabales > Fabaceae > Glycine > Glycine latifolia. The sequence goes on from CM023953.1 coordinate 4,901,192, forward strand.
TATTATTAGTATTATTTATTAAGTGACTGGGAGGGGGTCAAAAAGAAGAAGAGGTTTTCAGACTTTCAGTCATCTTTTGCTTTTTTGTACATTGTAGACCATGGAAATCATTTTGTTCACTTTGGATTGGAACGAAGATCTTCCAATCAAAAGCACAAAGAGATGCTAATGCTACTACTGCGGTATGGTGTCTACACCTTTGGGGTCCTTTGCTAACTTTACGGAATTTAAGGTCTAGTGACTATATATCAAACTACTTTTAATTAATTAAAAAATAAAAGAAAAAGAGAAACATGAGAAATTTCCCCCAGTTTGTGTGTGAAAGAGTGCTGGAGTGACAAAAATTCTTTATTTTCCTTTTCTTATCGTCTTTTTTGTTTTCATTTACATTTCTGTAATCTCATAATTTTGTATTTTTCTGTGTACCAAGACTATCAAAGAAATTGAAGCTGAAAAAGCCGCAATTGAAAAGATGCTGTAATAAGGACAGGGAGAGCAAACCAATCCATGCTTGACAAAATTGAGGTATACATACACTCTTTTAATCTGCTACCACATTCTAGATCTGCATTATGTCAGCTGAAATGACTCCCTTTTCCTATGGTTCATTTTGTATTCAATGCCTTCCCCTGCATATATTGGATTGCTTTGTTTGTAAGAATGTTTATATTGTGTTTCTTTGTAATAACTTTTGTTGATTTTGATTAGTTGTGTAACCTTGTTTATATTGGATTGCTTTGTTGATTTTGTAAATTAAAAATATAGTTAATAGACATTGAATGTGTGTAAGCATAAAGAATTGATGTGTAAGCATTGAATGAAACAAATACAATTTGATTTTTTTTTTAAAAGATATTCTAAGACGGTTATTTTAAAAACCGTCTTAGAAGGTGTCGACGTAGAAAGCGCTTATACGTGTATTTCCGACGGATTTATCTGTCGGAAAATTCCCACGGGTGATTACCGGCGGATATTTCCGTCGGAAATTTCCGACGGACAAAAAAAAAATCCCACGGCCTAACATTTCTTACGAGCGTTTTATCGACGGATTTTTGTCCGTCGGAAATTTCATTTTTCGACGGATTTTTGAGTTTAGCGACGGATTTTAGTCGTCGGAAATAGCGATTTTTTTGTAGTGTATATGTGCACCCATGTGTAAAGGGATAGCTCCCGATGGGATGGCACGAGTGTGAGTTCCGGTCTCACACTGGGGACTGAGAGTCCCGATGCTGAAGATGATGCATCTTTGGTGGGCGTAGTACCGCAGATACATATTAGAGCTAGAGAATGTCTATGTGTTGTTGTGAGGGCCAGGAGGCCTGGTGTTGTGATGCCTTTGATGTTATGTTATCATGGAAGTGAGCCAGGGGGAGGAGAAGCCTCCAAGAACCCTAAGCTTACTGAGATTGTATCTCAACCCGTGTGTGGGGATTATATTTTGCAGGTGATGCATCTGGCAGAGATGATGGGTCCCAGAGTGAGAGGCTCCAGTAGGAACAAGCACTGTATAGCTACGTGGGATTTTTTGAGAGCATTGTGGCTCACTGTTTATGTATATGATGTATTTTGTACCCTGCGAGGGAAGATGTGTGTGCACATGTATTTTGGATCCTGTATGGATTGTGATGTACAGACACTGTATATTTTGTACCCTCTTCTAAGGATGTGATCTGTGAGATCATGGTACAGGGTGCCTATTCTTTTGTATAGCCATAATGTTTGTTTTGGCGATGATGTATATATAGATACATGTGACTTCTGATTCTTCTTATATATCTGTATGGATATATATGATTGTTTTATCTGTCGTTCTTTATGTTATCTGGATCGTAGAGGCTTGTTGTGGTGCCTTGGCATTCGTATATGTAATTATGGATACTTACCATACATGATGAATCAAGAAATATGGTTTTGAAAGGAAATGACGATGAAGTCATGTTTTTGAAAGGCTTCCGTTGTTTTGATTAATTGATTTTAAATTAATTACCGCGTTTATCTGATTAAGTAACTGTTAATACACCAGATGCATACGGGGTGTTACAATGCAACTCCACCTTGGTTTCTTTTTCCAAATTTTCACTTCCATCAACTACAAAGAGGTGTTACTACTTTGCACTCTGGCACCATATTTATTAACATTTGGCTTAGCTTGCTATGAGATAAAAAAAAACTTTTCCTTAAAGAAGAAGTAGGAAAAAATAAAACTAAAGATAAATTTAAAGACAAAAAAAGAAGGATAAATTAAACATAACACTGTAAACTGATCAATATTGTCACTTTTTCCTTACCAGCATTGGTTAGTGTACAAGAGAACCTTATATCTACTTAGCATTGTAACTACGATTGCAGCCTAACAAATAGTTTGATGTGATTACGAGGGTTTATTCTTTGATTTGAAGACCCCAAATTGACAAAAAAATCATTGTAGAAATGAGAACCAATATATTATTTGCTTCAGGATTCCCACTTATTGGATTTTCAGAAAAAAAATATGAGAATTAAGTTATGGGGGTTTTAAGCCGTCAAAAAATAGTTTAATATATTTTAAAGGGTAAATTATACTCGCACCCATTGTGTTTTTTCTCAAATTTCATCTTATACCCCTCCTTTTTTGCACCCTACAAAAACCCTTAATTGTTTAACTCACATTACACCCAGACCCCCTCCCTTTTAAACATTGTTTAATAATTTATCAAAAAGTAGGCATGTCCTAGTCACATGACTTTTAATGAAATTTTATGTCTAAAATACTCTCATTTTCTTTCTCTTAACTCCATAAAAGACATGTCACCATTTTCAACTTGAAAATATTTTAAGACTCTTCTTGTTTGTTTTTTCTCTAGTTGGATATGAGTCCAGTTTTTTGGGACATGGACCCACCTTGTTGATATGTAGTGTTAACACTCCTCCTTTTTCTTCTTTTTTAGTTCAATTTTTTTGGTGCATGTTGGGTCGTTTGGTTGTTGCGTTTTTGTTGGACGTGTTCCCAACAATGCCTAATGATTGAATATGGTCATTTGCTTCAAATTTTAGTATTTTGCTCATCCATTTGTGTTTTTAACTCCTTTCTTTGAAATTTTTTTTTATGACAATGTGTTTGATACAATGTCTCAATCAAGAGTTGCAAGGCACATCATAATGTTGAACTAAAAAGATCGATTGAAAGTGGGGATGAACAAGATGAAAATAAAGAAGAGACAAGAAAGATTGAGTAATACAGCATAATGTGGAATTGAAGAAAAGGATGTAAACAAGATGAGTAAAAGAAGAGACAATAAAGATTGAGTATTTTAGTACAATGTGCGTAATTGAAAGAGAAGAAGGTGAACAAGATATGACAATAAAAGAAAACAAAAATTGTAACTTTGACAAACTAGATGACAGTTGTTTTACTTCGGATGGGATTTTATTGTTTAGCAAACTTTGGATGAGAAATTGATTAGTAAATAGTATAATTTCAGTTTTTACAACCATAAAATGAGAAGGAAATAAACAAGTTGTTATTTATTATCTGCAATCAATTTACCAAAAAATACAATCATTTTTCAAATTATTTATCACTCCTCCAATTTCATATGGAAAATTATACATTTCATTTTCCTTGATGATGTTTGAGGCTCCATTATGCGTCCATAAACTGATGAAACAGAGACATGACTATTTAAACCAACATGTATTATTAAATTGCTTGGACACATTGATTTTAATTTCAAATTAAGTTTCGTTGGATAGTCACCCATGAGATGAGAAGAAATGTTATTTTCATTTGGGAATAGAGGTAAAATTATAGACCTTGTACACTGTCCAATAATAAAGGTAACAATTTCATATTAACTTCATAAAAGGTTTCTCCAAAAGGTAACAATATAGACATTTTTACATAATCTTGTCATATAAAAAAAAAAAACCCTGCATAACTATATCAACATGTTTCTCAATGTGTATATTAGTTTCACATTACAAAAAAGTATAACCCTTCATAAGTATGTCTATATCCAAAAGTGATCCAATAATTTCCAAAAAAACAAATTTATAGCCAATCATGCATCTTGCATCCTTGTCTTCCTTTTAACTCTAAGTTTTTGCCTTTTTTTAGGTCTTGCTCATGTATCCTCTGTACTGTTCACTCCTCCGCTTGAAGATTCAATGAGTGTATGTGAATGTATTTGTGTTTGCTGAAATTGAAAAGATAAATAAATCATTCACATTTTCACTCACTTGTTCATTCACATGTTCACTTAAAAGTTCATTCACATGTTCACTCACATTTCATTCACATGTTCACTCACATGATCATTCACATTTTTAGTCAAAGGTTTCACATGTTCATTCACATTTTCTATCACACGTAGGTTCTAAAACTCATCATTTGTTCTACTAACATACATATGAATATAAATTGAATTGTTATTTTCAGCAAACATTTTCAGCACATCATGATCAGTCTTAAGGGGAAGAATTTTACTACTAATAGTAGAACGAAACCACAAAATAAAATGGTGACATTATGACAAGTCTAAGTCATTAGCAATGTTATTCACATAGTCATGTCCGTTAAACATTCCAACTTATTAGGATCAACATTGCATATCTCACTTGGTTCGTCTAATTGGTCCGTAAAGTGGACCAAAATATCCACATTGCCTGGTTCAAGACCTATGTATTCCAGTTCATCTATTGTGTTTCCTGTGGTCCCAAACATCAATACTATTTTAATCAACAATAATAAACAAATGATTTTCAGTTCATCTATTGTATTTCCTGTGATCCCAAACATCAACACTATTTTAATCAACAATAATAAACAAATGATTTTCAGTTCATCCATTGTGTTTCTTGTGGTCCCAAACATCAACATTATTTTAATCAATAATAATAAACAAATGATTTTAACAATCATAAGTGGTCCCACACCGGTCCCCCAATGACATCTCATTCAAAATAGACAACAATAAACAATCAAAATTAAATAAATAATCTTAAAAAGTAAACTACATACAAGGTCCAATGGTTACTTACTAGCAGAACTCTAACGTGAACACAAATTATGGAACATGAAGAGAAGTATAGGTGTTCGTGAATGTCAAAGAGGAAAAGAAACACAAGCGCTCATGAACGTCATAATCTGGAAGAGGAACTCGTACTCCCTAGATGGTGAAAAACTCGTGAACAAAAGGAAGAGGAACATTGAAGAAGAACTTGTGAACGGTGAAGAGGAATGGAACGTGGATGTCGTGAGAGGAAGAGAAACTCGTACCCTTGGACGCTTAAGAAGAACTCGCTAACAAGAGGAAGAGGAACAGTAAAAAACTCATCAAGAGGAATAGAACATGAACCCTAAATTATGAGACTAATTGGGAGGGGATAATTTTGGTTTTACAATTAAAATGTAAGGACAATTTTATCTACTCACATATTTCAATTAACGTTATTTAACTATGTTAACAAGGTAAAAATTGAACAAAAACGAAGAGTATCAAATGAAATTTGAGAAAAACACAAGAAATGCGAGTGTAATTTTCTCTATTTTAAAACTTTAATCAAACATTTTTTATGGTTAAAAATTTTAAGAAAATTAAGCATCATAAATGTAATTAAATTATTATATAGAATTTGAATTATGACTCTTGGTTTTTTATTTTTTTTTCACCTCATCACTTAACAATAATATTTAACGGTAAGAAATAAAAATATGGATGAAAAAAAGATTATCTTCTAATATTGATTAATTTTTTGTTTAAGAATTAAAAGTGAAAACTCAAAATTTCAAGAACTAAAAAATAATCAACCCTTTCAACATCAACTAGTGTTCTTACTTGAGAACAAAAACTATAAATGTTTAAAAAAAAGTACAAAGATTGAAATTGCTGAAAAAATTGTTTGTGAAGTAAAAGTGAAATTAAAAAAAAAATAGAAACTAAAAATATAATTAATCTTATTTTATTTATTTTCTTCTCTGATAAGTGTTTATAGAAAAATTTGTCCAAACAAGACCTAAGAGTACTATTTAAGAATTAAATTAATTATCAATGAAGAATGGAATTGATATTTTCACCTTTATCTTAGGGCGAGTGCAAGGCGGTACTAAGGGACATTTACTCTACGCACAAAATCAGACTCAATAAGTACAAAGCAATAAGCGACAACAGCAGAAGGAAAGCTGAAGCAGCTTGTCATTCCATAATTTTTCCCCACCAAAAGAAAAACCTAAACTAGGGGTACCTAAAGTAAGTACATGCCAAGAAGAAAATAATCGGAACATCTTTCAAACATTTAACTACCTACATACACACCAAAAGAAGACCTATTTAACTACCTTGACCACGCAATCGTTTCAACAACCATTTTTTCCTAAGTCTATTGTTTAATTTCAAAAACATAAATGCCCTCTTCTCGTCAAAACATAAATACTCACAAGCTTCGATGATGAGATCGTCGTCAAAGTCTGTCATATTTTGTACCTTTTCAACCACTTCCTCCAAGCACACGGTTTTGTTATTTTCACTCAATGCATAGGCTATCCGACTGATATCTGCAGCCATAACACTCATCATTTCTAGCATAACATCACTGGTGCGTCTTCTTTTTTATGGTTGCTTTGAATGTGATTGTGATGATGAAGGCCTTGCCCTTGTCTGCTCAGATGAACCCTGCACTTCATCACTTGCATTATCATCAGGGCTCATCTCTACATCAGCCAACACCAGCGCAGGACTTTCTGCATGCTCTTCATAGTTAAGTGTAAGATTTACATCAAACCTCTCAAAGTTTTCGGACCAATTTCCACTTCCTTGCTCATCGCCAACATTCAAACCTAATTCATGGTAATTCTCTATCCACCGGTCTCTCAAATGCCTAGCATAAGGATGTTTCTGAGTAAGCACAGGCAAATGATGGATCAAAAAACATATAGAATTGAGAACTGCAATGGGATAAAGGTGCAAAATATGCAGTCAAGGTTGTCGCTGTAGTTGATAGCAAATGAAACCAACCAACTAATATGCAAACAAACAAAGGAACAAAAAATATGACACCTACTAAGACAATGTTAGTGTATTTTGGTAGTTATTATTATGATGGGTCTCTGGCTAAACTTAAATGGCATGAAGTTACTAAGTGGGGAAAACAAATGATTGAAGAGTATCACTGGATTTATGGCCTAAACTTGATAGCCATTAGGAGCTAGCTAATGTACTGCAATAGCAAATAAATATAATCCAAAATAACTTGAAAATTAATTTAATACTATGGAGAATTGAATATACCTTAATGTATCCATCCCATGCTAAGTTGCAACAACCATCTTACATCCCTCATCCCACTCAAATCTCCCCTGAGTAAGCATTTCTTTCCAAACATCATACTGTTTCTTCCATATTTTCAACTGGTTTACAATGTTTTCTTTTGTTAAATTCAGGCCAAATCTCTCATTTAGAGCAGCTATATATGTATCGTAAGGATCCAATAGTTCTTAAAATAGAGATATTTGATCTATGAAGATAATAAGGAGTATTTGAACGATAGACAACAAAGTAGTAAAGAAGCTTAGAGATTGAGTTCTAAAAACAACTTATGCCTTCATTCATTAATGTACAACTATTTATAGAGTTATAAAGTTCCGGATTTCACATAAATTTAACAAAAGATAACTAAACAGTAAAAGTAGTAAATAGTACAAAGATAAGATAAAGATGACCAACAATATACAACTGGCTATTTCTTCAACTACTATACATTTTTACAAAGTTATCTTGCCGACACTCTTAATTGGTTGGAACTCTTGACTCTTGTTTTTATTCAGAAAACTCTTCTCTCGTAAAGTAATCTAACATATCCCTATTTTTTCTGGAAGGGATTGGTGCTAGAATTACTACCTTTGTCTTTTACTCTTAGAGTTTGAGAATTTATTGATCTCATTCTCTATAATCGTTCTTCAAATTCATCTTGGGAAATGACTGTAGCAAGTTCAGCCATTATTTGACTCTTCTGTGTTAAGAATAATGCTTCTATATCTTCTTGATCATCCAGAGGGGATCTTGCTGTTGGAACTTTATTGTTTTGTGCCCATTGAATTAATTTCTTTGCTGATTAATGAGATATAAAATTTCTTCTACCATTTAACTTTAATTTGTCTTTATAACATATAAATATCAGTAATATTATCTAATCTTGAATATTTATAAGTCCAGCACATTATCCATGTAATGTCCTGAGAAGATACAAAGGAGATTAACCGGTATCCTTCCACAAAGGTGGTCTTCTTCTTGAAGAATTCATATAGATCTGGAACGGGTTGGGGAAACAAGGTTTTCATTGGTCCAAAGTTAAGGAACCATCTTATAAACCATTTAGGAAATTTTAATGAAGTGTCTTTCTTGAACCAAATAAGTCAGGAATGCTTATCTGGTTTTAGGTATAAAATTTTATTCCAGACATCAATATAAGAGATTTTGGTATAAGAGAAATGAGTATATCTGTTAGATCAGGAAGACGTAAGACCGTTGGACCTAAGAAGCTGACCAACGTATTCACACTTCTCAGTGTTACACTCAACTCTTCACAAGAATTAAAACTACCAGTATAGACAGTTAAAGGATCCTCCTCTAACATATATACTCCTTTCTCTTATATTAATACCCTTGTAGGACCAAGAGATTTTGATAAACTTAATTCCCAAAATCTCCAAAATACTTACCAAACTAATACCGAAGAAGATACTGACTACATTTCTAAACAAGAAGTGAGTCCAATAATAGTAGCTGACAAATACTGGCTAAAACTACCTCATGTAGATTTAGCTTCTAAACTCTTTCCTCAAGATGTTCATTACCCTGTGGTACATGAACAAAAAACCCACTGGTTTTATGAATTTATATTGGTAGATACAGACTCAATAGAGATCCATCATAACAAAGATTCCAATGGCATAGTCCAATATTCAAAATTCAAGATCCTTAAAGTACTATCTGATATAGATTGGGCACAACCCTTGTATTCTCCAAAACCATTTTCAAGAGGTTTTACCCCATCAGATTATACCTATTATGATTATATAGATGCGTAGAATAAAATTTTATACCTAAAACCAGATAAGCATTCCTGGTTTATTTGGTTCAAGAAAAACATTTCATTAAAACTTCCTAAATGATTTATAAGATTGTTCCTTAACTTTGGACCAATGAAAACCTTGTTTCCCCAACCCGTTCAAGATCTATATGAATTCTTCAAGAAGAAGACCACCTTTGTGGAAGGATACCGGTTAATCTCCTTTGTAGCTTCTCAGGGCATTACATGGATAATATGCTGGACTTATAAATATTCAAGCTTAGATAATATCACTGATATCTATATGTCATCAAGACAAATTAAAGTTAAATGGTAGAAGAAATTTTATATCTCATTAATTAGCAAAGAAAGATTAATTCAATGGGCACAAAACAATAAAGTTCCAACAATAAGATCCCCTCTGGATGATCAAGCAGATAAAGAAGCATTATTCTTAGCACATAAGAGTCAAATAATGACTGAACTTGGTACAATCACTTCCCAAGATGAATTTGAAGAATGATTACAAAGAATGAGATCAATAAATTCCCAAACTCCAAGAGTAAAAGATGAAGGTAGTAATTCTAGCACCAATTCCTTCCAGAAAAATAGGGATATGTTAGATTACTTTACGAAATAAGAGTTTTCCGAATAAAAATAAAAGTTAAGAGTTCCAACCAATCAAAAGTGTCGACAAGATAATTATGTAAAAAATGTATAGTAGTTGAAGAAATGACTAGTTGTATATTGTCGGTCCTCTTTATCTTATCTTTGTACTATTTACTACTTTTACTGTTTAGTTGTCTTTTGTTAAATTTATGTGAAATCCAAACTTTGTAACTTTATAAATAGCTGTACATTAATGAATGAAGGCATCAGTTGTTTTTAGAACCAAAAATCAATCTCTAAGCTTCTTTACTCTTTCAACATTCTCCAGTTTATCTTCATCATCTGCCTACTAGTTCTTCTTCAAGATTATTTAAGTAAGTGTGCTCAAGAATTCATTATTGAAATCTATTATCAATTTATATATTTTCCAAGTTATATTCATCACTTTATTTATGAATTCCAAAACTACTTTGTTATCTATCGTTCAAATACTCCTTATTATCTTCATAGATCAGATATCTCTATTTTAAGAACTATTGGATCCTTACCATAGTGGCGGAGGTCTTGAAAAATTTCTCAAGCCTACTTCCCAATATTACTTGATTGACTAGTAACTCTGTCAAGCAATGATTCATCTCATCTGTCCATGTCACAAAATTCTTAACTTTTTTCTTTTTCTTTTGTCTCTTGAACCTCCATAACACCATAGTCTGTAGTCATACCCATATTAGCACAAGCACCATTCATGGAACTATCTGCTGGATCACAATGACCTATAATTATGCACAATTCATTGTAGTTTCTGATAACTCGTCCTTTAAGAATCCGAGCATCAGGATTTTTCTGCACCAGAAAGGCATACTTATTATAAGCTGATGAATAATATCATCATGCAATAACAAATGCCAGACAGAAGTTAAAAGTAGGTTTATATGTACCTTAATATATTCATTCCATACAGAATCATTTGCAATGACCATTTTTCACTTCTCATCCCATTCAAAGCCACTCTGGTTCCTAAGTTCCTTTAGAATAGCATATTGTTTCTTCCATGTTCTAAGACGATTTTTAACATGTTCTTTCGTCAAATAAAGCTTAAAGTTTTCATTAATAGCTAACACAGATGCTTCAAATGCATCAGGTCTCAATGTGTAGTCAAATTTGCTTTTGTTACCTTGTTTTATTTGCTGCAGAAGGATTGCACTTAGACAGCTGTCCATGTCACTTGTCCACCTTATGTGCCTTCCTACATTGATATCATAGTTGACTGGGCAGACACTTAGAGCCTCAACTGGCTCATCACAAGGCTCAGATTCATCCCAATGCAAAGGCTCATTAAAATGGCCAAAGATAATGCAGAACCAATCATAGTTCTCAAAAACTCTACCCCGGAAAGTCCTTGCATCTATGTGTCTCGCATGAAAGTGAGAATGAGTAACAAGAAGTCATCGACATCACAAAACTAAGAAATATCAAAATGCTGTGGTGAAATTCTTACGCATTAATGCATTATGGTCTTTCAGGTTAAAATAATTAATAATTTGACATATATGATTCTGAAACCAAATTCTTATTTAAACCTAAACTGTTTAAATATATACCTGAATACACAAAAGTAGAGTATGAATGTTATAAAGATAGAAATTACAATTTCAAGACACCATGAAACTTTAGAGTGAGATACCATTAATAGATTAAGATCTGTTTAAAAGAAAATTATGGCTAATTTTTATCTATTATTTTCATTTTCATTAACATCACAAATAAGTTAGAACAATTGGAGGCAGTAAAATGCACAGCAATCACACAGACACACCACAGTTGAATACTGAAATATAGCATTAGAATGATAAATCATTCTGAATTCTTGTTATGTAACTAGTTTAAATGTGTTTAATTTTTAGAAAAGACTGTCAGTCAGCCCAGGTGATTGAAATGAAGGAATAGACAAGTTTTTTATTTTTTATTTTTGTTAATAAGGGAATTAAGAAGTTGAAACTGCCCAATGTTATTTTGTACAATCAAACACACCGGTCAGCATCAGCAATGATGAGATAACTAGCTTATGTACCCATCAAAATGATACAATCAAACACACTTCTAATAACCTTTTTTTTTTTTTTTTTGTGAACCTAGGGTATCCTTTTGATGAAAGTTAGGGACTAGTCCCTCAAAGTACTCAAATCCATTTAAGGGTCTGACCACTCCTAACAAATTCTCTTCCAAGAACTATTAGTTATCTTCATTTTTCCCTTGTTTCTATAAACCTATTATTAGTCTTAAAAAATTCATTTTTTGTTATTAATTAAACAATGTCTCTTTTAGTTCATTGAAAATATAATAATGAATTTGCATCTTGAATATATTGCACTTCCCTGTACATCAATAAATATCTACATGAGATTTGAGAAGTTCGCTATGCACCTGATGTAATTACAGGCACACCATTTTTATGCATATACTGATACGTTTTGTATCTAAGGAAGGCTGCAAAATAAGGAGAACAAGCAAGAAACAGAGAATGTGCAGAAAGATATGAGAGTAAATGCTCCCCCAAGTCAGAGAAGATACTCTAGACTCCTATTTCCATTACCAAATTCATCCATATCCCCTACAATGATTGCCCCTATTCTTATAACAGAATTCCCTTCACAAACTTATTCCCTTCACAAAAAGTCTACTCCTAATTAGACCCATTTGCCCTCTTGGGCCTACAGACATAAACCTGAAAAGTTTTCTTCTCCTTGGGCTGGTTCCTATCATATACTACAGTTTGCCTTGAAATAAATACTTTTAGAATCATTTTATTTTAACATTATTAGAATGGTTTCATTCATTCAAATGCTGGTATTGCAATTAGTGATGTCTGTAAAAACATTAACTTAATACCTGAATTCTACTTGTAATTGCGATTGCCTATGATGAAAATATTTTGGGATAGGCCTCTCTTTTTTGGTGAGAAAACAAAGAGTGGGATAGGCCTCTTATTCACTAATAGGAGAGAAACTTAATTAATAGGTAGTGTTTGGTGTGTTTTCTGTTTTCATTTTCAATTATTATGTTTTCATCAATAAATATGAAAATGTCACCTTGCTTTCACGATGTTTCCTGTTTTAGAGTATTGTGAATGAAACAGTGAAAACACCAAGTAGATCCAATATACAAAGAAGAAAACATGTCATCTACTTTCATAAATGATAAATTTACCATAGCATCTATCTTCACCTTTTATTTTTGAGAAAACAGCTCTGTAGCTTTGACAAAAATAGCAGCCTAGTAATAAAATCAACTTTGAGCTGCACATTTATCTTTCATGATTTAAAAAATGTATATATAATATAATCATCCTAAAATCTTTTGACTTCAAATTTATAATGTTTCCTTATTTACTGTCATATCATGTTCAACAGTAGTATTTGATGTACCAAAATCTCACCAAATGCCTTCTCCAGAAGAGGAATCACCTCTAAAATGGTTTCTGTAGAAAATATTAACTACTAGGACCCGTTTGGACAAATCGTTTAATTAAGTACTTATTAAATAAGCCCTTATTACATAAGAGCTTATGTCAAAAGTGTTAAAATTTCAATAAGCTAATTTTGTTTGGTTGAAAACTGCTTGTACAATTTTAAATTGTTTGAATGTACTGTTACATAAGCAATTACAGAATGTTGTCTTATTTTTAAAAAAGTAAAATTTAAAAAGTTAGGCTTAAATATGTTTTAGGTCTCTGATAAATTATTGTTTTTGGTCCTATTAAATTTTTCCATTGTTATATTCTAAGTTTTTGTTTGTTGCTGTTAGTGGTTCTCTATTATTTGCTGATGTGGCCGTTAATTTTTTTTAAAAAAAAATCTGTGGTGGTTTATAAAGCCGCCAGTATTCATTTAAAATTTCAAATTATAATTTTTGGCGGCTAAAATCCGACAAAATCAATTAAAGCAAAAAATACCTAACAAACCTCCTTTTCTCCTTCTTTTGTCCCCTAACCTCCCCAACCACCATTACCAAACATTCACCACCGCCACCTAAAGCTTCCATTGCATCACACCACCTCCATACCACCACCACAACACAGCAAAACAAATTAATCAAATAAAAAATCAAACTGTATACACAATTGCACAACCCCAATTCAGCCACAAGTCAAGTTCCAAGAACAAAGGAACAATTACCATTGCCCACTCCCCTCGTCGCCACCCTCTTTGACTCCACCATCGCCACCTCTTCGGCCACCCTCTCCGACCTCAGCAGCGGCACCTACTTCCTCCAACACCATCCTCAATCTCACAAACCAACACTGCCAACCTCAATCTTGCAAACTGTTACGGCCATCCTCGATCTTGCAAACCACCACCACCACCATCCTTGATTCCAGCAAGCCCAACCCTAACCCCTAATTCTCTCTCGCTCAGATCTGCAAGGTGCAAGCCCAAATTCCTTCTCACCCGACCTTCCCCACCAAACCCCAAACCAGATCTTGCAGTGGCAGCTGTTTATAGATAGAGGAAGTGAAACGCCCAATCGAAAAATGAAAAAGAAGAAAGAATCTTGGGTGTTTGGATCAAATCTATTCTCCTTTTTTTTAATTGATTATAGCAGTTATAAAACCACCAGAAATCACATTTTAAAAATTTAATGGCCACATCAGCATATAATAGTATGGCAAGGGCACAAACGAAAACTTTTAATATATTGGGGACTCAAAACAACAGTAAAATTTAATAGGGACTCAGAACAAAAAATTAAGCCAAAAACGCTAATTTATTAGGGACCTAAAACATATTTCACAAAATAAGAATCAAACAATGATTAAAAAATTAAAAATGAAAAGTAATTAAAAAATTAAAAAAAACAGCATTATATATTTCACAAAATATTGTTAAAAAACACTTAGTAGTCACCATTTACCTATTTTTAGTTTTAGAAACCAAAAATATAAGAATCAAACTATCGTTAAAATCAATTTTAAAAATTTTAAAATTAGTGCCATATATATTATAAAATCATGGATTCATGATTAAAATATAAAAATTCACCATTCACAAGTTTATAAGTTTAAAATTTGGAAAAGCAGAAAACCATGAAACTCATCTTCATTTCTCTGGTAAAATTTCATATAATCAGTGCCATCTTCATTTCAAAAGCATGGCACATGGAATATCGGTAGCTGGTGACTGGTGAGGCTTCAATGGCCGTGGGAAGAGGCTAGATGAGTTTCAGTTCTGGTAGTGTCACAAGTGAATAGGATTCCTATTATTGGTTTGGAAATCAAGACGGTTGGCAAGCAGCAGAAGAAATTTGGTCCATGGTGTCAAAAGGCTGATGGATTGCAGAGGGTTGGTTATGGTTCTCTAGATCAATGGTGAATGAGGGAGTCTTCAGGTGAGGACATGGTTTGGAACAATGATTATGTGTCTGGATCAATCCTAAGATATTTTTATTAGCTCTTCCAAATGCTCTTACAAGCACTAATACCAGTATATCAGTCCAAATAAGCTATTCATCAGCTCATCCATACAGGGGCTACATACAGTTATATCAGCAGCAAAATGAAATTATTTCTGACAATTCCTAAATAATTTGTTGAACATTTTATGTCCATCCATGACATAATCATCCAAAAAAAAGTTTTCAAATTAAATGCTTACAGCTATTGATTATTGACATGATGGTCAGGGAAAGCACACATTGATTGAATTTGGGTAAATCAAAATTTAAAACACAGAACAATATCTAGGTACACAAGTGAATTTCCTTTTGAAAAATTAATGGTATTTGCTACTATAGTTCATTTGGCTATTTTCTATGTACCTTTTTGTCAGGCACTATATACAGGTTGTAATAAATGATAATATGCAGAAAGAGGGACATCAAACAAATGATGGAGTTAGCAAAATGCAAAACTGTAGCAATATTTTGTAATCAACTTGCTAGCTAATCATTTAATCAGCCCTACCCCACCCCCTTCCCCTCCCAAATAAAAAACCTTGCTACCCAATCCAACAAAAAGACAATTACCATGCCATGCAACAAGAGGGAACACAATGATTGTACCAAAAAAGGGGAAAAGACAATGGACAATGGTAACCATTTTGACAAGGACATCCACTTTTCAGCTTCGTATGCATGTACAAATATTTCATGCTATAAAGATGCCTTCTTAGCAATAGGCGAAAGACGGGTTCACAAAAGCTACTCATGCACCTAAAATGTTATCCACAATTAATTATCTATAAGGACAACGGTTGACGACTTTGCGAAAGAATTTATAGAACAGTCTTATAGGAGACAACATACCCGGATGTAGTCATTCCATGTAGAATCATTTGCAATGATCATTTTCTTTGTTCCATCCCACTTAAATCCAGTATGAGACAGAATTTCCTTTAACTGTTCATACTGTTTCTTCCAAGTTTTAAGTCGATTTTTAACATTGAATTTTGTTAGATGCAGCCCAAATTTTGCATTTACAGCTGAAACAGCTGTGTTATATGCTTCTGTAAGAAACACTTTATCTACTTTAAGCTCTTTCCTCACTTGACCCACAAGAATCTTTCCAAGCCAATGGTCCATTGCAACTGTCTACCTAAAGTTTTTAGTCTGGTTTCCATCAGTTTGTATTTCAGACAATGGCGAGATCTGGATCCCCCTTATCAACTGCAAAGTTTACATCTATGTCTGTAACATTGTCAGAAAGGCTTGCAATTGCTTGATCATTTCCAAGGATAGTACATAATTGATCATAGTTTTCGATGGACTTTGCTTGGAAAATCCTTGCATCAGGGTGTTCCTGCAGTTAACATAAGAATATCAGACAATCAACATAAAAGTGCAAACTGATGAAATGCATACTGTATCACATGTAACAAGATTACCTTGATGTAGTCATTCCAAACAGAATTATCCGCAACAACCATCTTTTTTGTCTCATTCCACATATATCCCCTATGAGCAAGCAGTTCCTTCAAAACCCCAAACTGCTTATTCCAAGTCTTCAGTCGATTTTTTATGTGTTCTTTTGTCTGATACATACCATACTTTCCATTCAATGTTTTCAGCGCACCTGCAAATGCTGCTGGGTTCAAGATGTTATCCACTTTTATTCCCCTTTTTTACTTGCTCAGTGAGTACCTTGGTGAGGCACTTGTCCATTTCATTTGTCCAAACCATGTACTTTGCTTTCTCTTTGTTACTAGAACTACAAGTCTGGTATCCTTTTTTATTCATCCCTGAAAATACATATAATAAATTATGATACTTTTGCTTCTTTTGCAATAAAATGGATTTTGTGTAAGGAAAAGAAAGAGCATTGCAACAGGGGTGTAAATTCGGTTTAATAAATAGAGCTCAGTCAACTAAGACAAGAAGAGACTTGGTGTATGAAAACCCCATCCTACCCCCATTCAATTGTGAAAAGGTTGGCAAAGCAGAAATGCACTTAATTCTATAAAGTCATGTTAGTAGCTGAAACTCATGCCAAATGAACCACGTGTATCTGACATCACAGTTATACAAAATTATTTATCAATCTCAAACAGCGGCGGGTAGAGGCTAACTCTAAAAATGCCATAGGTGGATAGTAGGAAGGGGGACAATCGCTATTTTAAATATTATAATACAAACTAAATGATTTATGCTACATATATAAATACTCAGAAAAGAAAACATAAACACAAAATTAAAGAAATTCATGATAACTAAATAAGTCATAGTTTATACACACAATAACTATAAATCAAGGAGAAATAAAAAATCATAGTAATGAAGTCAAAAAATGGATGATGGTGAAATTAATAGTAAAAGAACATAAGAAATTAGATAAAAAAAAGTTAGCAGAATGTGAATCGGGAAGTCTAAAGGAAGAAGAAAGAACAGAACATGGGATAAAATATGGCTAAAGTATCCTTTTGGTCCTTTGTGCTTTTAGAAATTCCCACTTTGGTTCTTTATGTTTTAAAATTCCCATTTTGGTCCTTTTAGTTTCACAAAGGATCCAATTTCGTCCTTCCATCAGTTTCACAGTAACATTCTCAACATTTTACATTTTAAAATAATTAATTTAACATAGTAGCAGTTTTTAACCGCCACTACTTTATTTTATTAAATTTTTAGGATGTTTTAGACTTTAATTTATAAAAAAAGAGACAGCCTCTTTGTCATCTTCATCTTCATAGGGATTCAAACCTAAACCTAAACACTAAACGGATCTAATTAGCCACTCCCTCTCCTCAGAACTTCTCAACACTCTCTCCGTCTCGCAGAGCCTCCACCTCAGCTTCTCCCACATCTCTCCAACCCCCAATTTGATTCTCCAAACCCTGAACGCATGAGACCAACGCGTTGGTTTTGAAAGTGAAGGCTCCTCTGTAGTTGCCGCCTCCACCGCAAAGCAGCACAACGTCATCACAGTACACTCCGATAGATCTGGTTATCATTCTCGCATTGGTGGAAGCATGACCGGCACAAAGCTGCACAATCCATTTGGTTATTTCATCCCTAGGCCCACTGACAGGCTCTCCATTTTGCACGTGAGAGATTGCAAAACAAGAAACATGAAATAATATCTCAGATTATAAAACAAAATACACTTATAGATGGAAATTTCCAATTTCTAATATTTAAGATATTTTACCATTCATCATTTTGTCCTACACATCCCAAAACTTAAATATGATTGACAATTTGACATGCATCTTAAACTTTTAACTCATCATCAGATTCATTAAATATTAACTCTACTACTCCCTCTGGTCTCTATTATAAGCAAAAATAAAAAATGATTTCACACTTATGAAGAAGTTAGTTAATTTCATTCAATTGTGTTAATCCCAAAACAAAAATAAGTTGTTTTTTTTTTTCTAAACCACCCTTTATTGGAACTTGATATCAACCATAAAAAAGTCTTGGACCCTATTAATTGAAGGGCATTTTGAAGATAATCTCATTAAATAAGACAAAGTTAGTTAACTTTTGCTTATATTTGAGACTAAAAAACATGTGATTTTGTTGCATATAATAGAGACCAGATGGAGTATCTAAAAAAACATAGTAAGAGAGCAACATGTTTCAACTGCTTGACAATATGAAACAGCCAAATGCTCTTCCACAGAAAAGTTTGAAGCCAATGCTACCTACAAACACTATTCTAAGTGATGCTCCAAGTCACAAAACCACAGGACATGAAGTTTAAAAGGAGCCTTCAAGTCTCTAAAAACTATCTTTGTATATTTAGTTAAAATTTTTATCACATTAAGGAACATAATAACATGGCAGAGAACCAACCATGCAAATAGTCAACACTTAAAAGAAATAGGTTCAAGTCCAACAATGTAATTGATCAAGTTTGGTTTATCTTAGAAAATAATCACTTTTATTTTGCCAGCTTTTGAGTACCCAACAGTAATTAACTCACCTGGTGGACCTTCTTCTACTGCAAGACACGGACTTTGGTTCGATTCGAGAAAACCGGTTGATAAGTGACACGTATACCTGCCATAAATCCTTGCTCAGTTTGGTTGTCTTCTTCGACCTTACATGGAAGTAAACTTTCCCCTAATCCAAACTTTCCTGTGTAACATAAAAAAGAAGAAAAAAATGAGCTTTAAAAAACAGGCATCATTTAACAAAGTTAATCACTTAATCTCCAAACTAAACACGTAGTAAAACTGATGTTTTACACACACAGAACAAAATTCATCTACATGTAACTTAAAATCCCGAGAAATTATTAACAGGTTTCATTTATCTCCACGTGACACACGTAATTGAGATTTTCAATTAAAAAAAAAAGAGTTAATAAAACTCAGTTAGTACATACTATGTAGAAATTGACTGAGATCAAAGATATGTAATGGTCGTAGTGAATCATACTATAATTTCAAGTAAATCCACACATGACAACCACTACAACAACAGTAATAGTAAAGAGAATATATTAAATAAAACCCAACAACTCAAAGAACCTCAATTAACTAGAAAACTTAAGAAAAAATAAAAATAAAGAATAAGAAAACCCCAAATGCGAGCTCTGCAGAAACTGAATTGTGGTGGTGAGTGAAATTTCAATGGTAATCAAAACTGAAAAAAGAGAAAGAAGGGAATGACCTGTCATGGTGGCCGGAACTTGTTTTCCGGCTACAATTCCGTTCGAACGGCGGAGGAACTTATTGGGGAATCAGAATACGTGTTCGACAATTCCTGAACTTGTTACATTTGAGCACTGGAGCAGCGAAGTTTTCACTTTACATTGACACCCGTTCTTTTTTGTTTTTATTTTTACCTGCGTCCCCGGCTTACATCAACTCAATTTATGCGAGCTTAATTTTATTAAGAAAAAACATGGGTTAATTAAGTTTTCAGTGTTTATATATTATTGAAATTTAATTTGTAATTCTTAAACAAAAAAATTATCGGTGAAGAAATTTTTTTCAAAATTCAATTTTTATTTCTTAAACAAAAATTTGATTGATCAAATTCCATTAATTTTTTATTGAGATTTTTAATTTTTAATTTTTTGAAATTTTTTATTTTTAATATTAAAATCTCATTAAATAAATAAAAATAATAAATTTAAATTTTTGTTTAAAAACTTTAATAGAGTAAACAAAAGTTTAAAAATTAAAAAAATTAATAAAAAAAAGTTGAAAAATCTTCATCAGTTAAATTTTTATTTATGGATTAAAAAATAAATTTCAAAAAATTAAATACAAATTATATAATTAATGATTTTTTAATACTGCTTATATCATTTCAGAAGAAATCAAATGAGAAATATAACTTGGTGTAATCATAAATAAAGAGGGACTAGCATGATCAATGCCAACCCTTTCTAACACATAAGCAGCCCCTAACGAACTTGACACTAAAGTTCTGGTTTGATGAAAGGATAGTCAGACACTTGGATAGATTGGCTCCCAACTCCAAGGTGTTGTCCTAAGGCGAGTTGATTTTGTCGGTGATTGGTTTGCAGTCAAGTTCAAAAACAACTGATTGAAGGCCCAAATCAACCTCCCATTACAGTCCTTGTAAGAAGCCAAGTTCTTCCCCGTGGATTACCTCGTGACAGATAGTTGAGGATTGCGTTTTGGCAACCACAAAGTGGCCATTCCAGTCCCTAATACAGTGGTCTTAACCTGTCATGTTGTTCTGGCTCCAAAAAGATGCATCAATGTTGCACTTGTAAGAACCAATGGGGGCAGAAGACCATGTAATAGCATTAGTGAGCTGACCTTGGTGACGGGGAGAAGACCATCTAATAGCATTAGTGAGCTAACCTTGGTGACGGGGTGTATTTATCAAAGCATTTGCTAGCTTCCCGTCAGCAATAGCATGTTCTGCATGACCAAAAACTTGATCAATAGAAAAGGTTATTTGGTTCCAAAGTAGAGCATTCCTAGCAAACCAAATACTCCATATCAACATACTAGCTTTCACACATTATTGATCATTTAGATTTCACAATAAATATAACCATAACTTCAAAAAATGTTGAGTGTGAGAGATATATTAAAAAAAATTCAAATCTCATGTGATAAAATTAAGATAAAATATATAAGTGATGGATCTTCATCCCTTAAATTAATTTTTAAGATTAAATTAGATTCAAGTTCACATTCTAAAAATCTAAAAAAAATTTAAAAGAAATTTAATAATAATATTTATTTAACGATTCAAATTTATGATTTATGTTGAATCATTTATTAGATAATCTTCACCATGAGATAAGGAAAATAATATCACATTTAATTAACAAATTTAATATATGTTTTGTGATAATATTATAATTTATAGTTTTACTTAATATAATTTTTTATTTTTTATAACCAATAGGATGATGTTATTTTGATTTTTTATTGTACATATTTGAAGTCTTTAATAAGAGATTTAAACCACCTATTTTATTCAATAAAGACAAAAAATACATACATTTTTTTATAAGATTTGAAATTAAAATGACATAACACTTAATTTAATAATTGAAAAATAAAAATTATATATGTGTTATGGATAAAAAAAAGGATGTGATAATGTTGAAAGTCGTCTGTAGCCATTATCGTTACCCGGCCCCTCCCTTTCATCAGTCAACAGACTCTCTGCTCTGTTAATCGCAGCATGTAATTGGTAAATGCTCATTCTTTTTATTGCTTTTACTCTTTTTGCTTTGCTTTGTTCTGAGGCTTTTGTTTTGTTTAAGGTTTGTATTATCTAAGGTTGCTGTTCATTTGGATTTCGCTTTGTTGAATAATAGTATGAACTTCCAACCACTTTCAAGTTCAATTAATGTTATTATTCACATAATTTTTTTGACCACATGATTCTGTACTGATTTTGAGGGTTAGAATTCGAAGAATGCTTTGATTTGTTTTCTTTCCATTAAAATTAGAAGGAAAATGGAGCAATTTTGGACCAGATTTTGATTTTTGATTTCCTAGTAATTGAATTAAGCTTCTCCCTTTGGATGTTTTTTAGGCTGTTTCTAGATTTGGGCTATTTGGTTTTAATTACTTATGTTTTAGTAATTTTCTGTTAAGGGTCTCCCTCTTGTTACCGAATTATGTTTTCTACCCTATGAACCTCATGTTGGACTAGTAAGAAACTCAAAAACTAAACTTAGCAGCTTATGCTTGCTATTCACTTTTTGGCACACCCTATAACAGCGAAAATAGAGCAAACCCTTAGATTTTGGTCAATATTGTACATGACAAGTTGAGGGAAATAAGTAATAGTGGTGTGTGATGTTCTTACGTTGAAATTCCTGATGTGCTGCTGTCTTAGTATTTGGCAAAATATGTATGTTTAGTTATGTTGAAATTTGAATCAGAATCTTCTCTTTCTGTGCTTGACTCCTTGTGTTTTTCTTCATTCTTCTATGTGTTGTTCATTGAGCTCATCTTTTTGTCCTTAGTATTGTCCTTTTTTCCCTTCTGATTTTATGTGGTGAATTTGAAATTGTGTATTAAAAGTGTTCTCTTCTTTGGTTTTAATCATAGAGAAAAAATCACTGGGAAAATATGAAAGAGGGAATGGGGCTTACTCTTAGGAGTTATGATCATTAGCATTCTTGTTGTCTGGATACCATCTGAAATGAAATTGATTTAGCTAAATAATAAATTAGCCAACCCTTTCCAGATGAAAACAAGATAGGAAGAACAGTCAATTAGAGTAATCAGGTGCACCTCAAAGAGTATTAATTTGTTATAGTATAACTCCTTTAATTGTTAAGTTTTATTGTAAGTTGTTTAGTGCTGGTATCAAATGCATAAAACCAATATAATCACATGATGATAGACCAGAGACCCCCTATTACAAAGGTGTATGCTAGGAAAATAGGAGGGGATGTAGAGAATCATGGCTCTAAGAAGAATTAACGGAACGATTGATTAGTTGATAGTTGTAATCAGAGAGTTGTTAAGCAGTTAAGGGGTGGTAGTTACAGAATTATATAGAGAGAAGAGGAAAGTGGAATGGTATCACACTTTGTAAAGTGATTCAGGAGAGAACTTGTCTCTCAAAAACCAGTGCTGTACCATTCTTTACCCTAACCAAATCTTCAACCACGAATTGGGAAATTAGAGGTTCTGCACAACAATACCAATTAATAATTCTTATTATTGTTATTGTATTTGAATGTTGATTAATATAATAAAGAAAAGAGAGGGAAGAAACAAGTGAACATCACTATAATGTTCTGTTAATTAGAGCTCTGGGCATTTCTTCGTTCCCTTTTCACAAACTTTCTGATTTCTTCAGATCAAAACTCTAATACCTCCAATTTCTGTTTACATCCTCCAAAAACCTCTCTCTAACTTCTCAAAAGATTTTCCCCATTCAACAGCTTGACCCACATTTTCTGAGTTTTTTTTCCCTTTTAATATGAAGCCATAGCTATGATGTTCTGCAAATTAGATTCTATGATAATAATGTTGACTGAAGCTATGCCTGAAACCAGTTACATATACCTATAGCTCCTATGCCATATATATGTTTTGATTAGTTATATGATATCTTCTGATAGATACACTAATTGTTTCATGTTAAATTCCTAGGATATACTATATACTATTTGTCTTTTATATAAAATTTCAGAGCATGGTCTTTTCTTTTATATGAAGGGGCCTAGCCATATTTGTATATGACTAGACCCTTTTGTTTTAATATGCTTTTTTGTATGTCAAAAGTCGTTTGATGTTGACATTATAACCTGATATTGTACAAGATTCTCCATGGCAACTATGAGAGGCTGTAATCAATTTGAAGGATGAACCACTGGACTACTCTACTTTAATTTTTGAAGGAAGAAAGGGTTCTAATAACAGCAGATTTTTGTTCCATCATCATATTATCTGAAGTTCTGGTGGAAAATGGCTGCTGAAGATGATAAGAACCTTGTTGAAATTTTGGAAAACCAGAATCCAATAGATGTTGCGAAATACATGAATTTTGTCAGTGCCCCCCAAGCTGGTGCTATAGCTACATTTTCAGGCACAACACGAGACACCTTTGAAGGAAAAACAGTCGTGGAGTTGAGATACGAAGCTTATGTTCCAATGGCAATACGCTGTATCAAGTCAATCTGCTCATCTGCGAGAGCATCCTGGAACCTACATTCCATTGCTGCTGCTCATCGTCTAGGCACAGTGCCTGTTGGTGAAACAAGTGTCTTTGTCGCTGTCTCATCTGTTCACAGGGCCGATGCACTGGAGGCTTGTAGATTTTTGATAGATGAGATAAAAGCACAAGTTCCTATTTGGAAAAAGGAGGTCTATTCAAATGGGGAGGTTTGGAAGGAGAACAGTGAATTCCTAGAGAGGAGGTCTGAGCTTGGTAACAAGGATGCAGGTTGCTGCGAGAAAAAGGTAGAAATTAAAGAGCACAGCAAAAAGTCTTGCTGTGTGACTAAGGTTCGGGTTGATAATGAAGGTATCTAGGACTAATATTATTGTTGGGGATCAAAGATACAAGAGGGTAATTGCAATTAGTTTAGTTTGAAGAATATCTTTCTATTCCTCCCTTCCCTTTTGCCCATTCTGTGGATACAATTATATTTTTTGAAGGTAATAATAAGTTTGCTTATTGAGATAGATAGCTTATTCTCATATAGTTTAACTAATTGAGTTAGGCCCGATGTTCAATTAATTGAATTATATTCATTGGTGAAGGAAGACAATATCAAATACAAGGACTAAATATATAATACAGTATATAATAAATATTTTTGAAATGGACTTGTTTATACTGTACTTTTAATTTTATTTTATTGATACAAATGTTTTTTGATATTTATAATTTTAGTTTTCAAATTAATTTTAAGCTCTTATATTTTTTTAATTTATAGAAAAATTATTCTATTTCATTTTCTTTAGTTCCAACTATTATATTTTTTTATATTTTGAATTTTACTGTTAATCTTAAACTATATTTTAAAATATTTTCAATCAAGTTAAAATAAAATAAAAATTTCATGCATTTAAAAAAATATCAAACTTTCATAATATTAATTAGTGTAATGGTTAAAATATATTAAGTATAATGTTATAAATAGTAAAATGAATAATGTAAATAGTCTAATCATTAAAATAAATAGTGTAATATAAAAAGTTTAAAAATAATAGAAAAATAAAATAAACCTATCTCTTGTCAATATTAGTATCTTGAAGAATATTGCTGAGATAACAAAATAAATACTGCAAAAATTATAATGGTTAAAATAAATAGTGTAATATAAAATATCCAATAAATAATAAAAATACAGACTTATTATCTATCATTATATTATGTAATAAAAAGATAAAAATAAAAAATTTCATCTTATCTTAAAAAGAATAAAATTAATAAAACCTTACCTTATGAGTTATGAGTGAGACGAGAAACAAATATATATATATATATATATATATATATATATATATAATAAGATCGTACCTTATATAAAAAATATTAATATTTTAAGGACAAAAGAAAAATGCAGTAAAAAAAAGGGAAATAAAACATAAGAAACTAAAATTTAATTAGAAATTAACCTTTTTAAAAACGTTATTTGAAATAGTGTAAATACACATACTACGAGATATTAAATAAACTTGTTAACTAAGTCTTATTTAAACATGTTTTTTAGTTAAAAGAAATGCTGTCAAATATCTCTTGGCATTATTTTTCTTATACTCTCCCTGTGGCTGTGAATACTAAAAGTTACAAACAAGTTCAAATAACGTGACGAATGTAACCTAATTTGAGATTTTAATTCAATAGTACCATAAAAAGAGAGTAATTAAATGAGTTTAATTTCTGTACATAGTCAATTGTAAAATAAATTTTAAAGTAGTTTTTATAAAAAGAAATATTAAGATTATTTTACAAGATAATTTTGAAACTAAATCACAGTGGAAAAACATTTATGGTTTTAGTGTATTTAAATTGAAATCCTAATTATATTCAATGTTTTATTCCACACAAATTAAATTAATTTTTTTATTAAACATTGTGTCAGAATTTAATACATCTCTTAATTAAAAGTCTAGAATTAGATTCTTGACTTAAAGATGAATTGACAATTAAAATAAAGATATCAGTTTATGAAAAAAATATACTATTTAGATACACTGTTTGCGGTAGAAGGAAAAATACACCTCCTTAGAGCATATCCAATGGGGAGTGCTTCCATGATTCCTTCACTTGAAGGAATCGTTTCTTGAAGAAACTTTGCATTGGAGAGTGCCTCCATGACAAAACGGTTCCTTCAAAGAAAAGAAGCGCATCTTATATAAGCATCTGGTTCTTGACAATAAAATACTATTATTTAGCCTCAACCACCTATTAAAAAAAGGGAAAATAACAGGAAGAGGAACAAGGACAACAAACCATCTTACGGTGGTGGTTGCGCGAGGGAGGTCCGCTAGTGGCAGTGGTGGATGCGCGAGAGAGGTCTGCGGACAGCGATGATGGTGAGTCACGGAGGTCTGCGGGCACCGGTGGTGGTTGCGTGAAGGAGGACAGCGGGAGATAGTGGTGGTGTGCGAGGGAGGTCCGTCGGTGTGGTAGAAGAAAGAAAATGGGGAAGAGAGGAAAAGAGGTAGAGAGAAAGGCCAAAAGAAGCTTTTGTTGGGAGAAGAAAAAGCCAAGCACAGATGGAGTACGAAAAAGCAAAGCACAGGTGGAGTATCTTGCACTAGAGATGCTCTTAGTCATACCTAAAAATTCTCTAGTCCCTTTTAAATTTTTAATATAAAAACATTTTAAATATTGGTGCATACTGAAAAGAACAGAGGTTCTGGGTTTTCTTTTCCTATTACAAAGTACAAACATTCTGCAGCAGAACTCGCCACTATTCGGACTCGATTTCTTGGTTCCCCGTACGTGTTTTCTGGCTTTTTTTTTATACTATTTTGTCTTCTACCTTAGAATTTATGCTTTGTTTATTTGTTCACAAATCAGAATCAAGATCTCATTACTGCATTTGCACATGTTGTTTTTGTTGATCTTCGGATTAAGGGGCGAGCCCATTTTATCTTTGTTGATGAAGTTGATGGGAACGTATTTAGTTTTTTTGAGTTTCTTTTTAGGTTGTTTAGAATCCTGAAAACTAAATTATGAAAAAAAAGGATTATTTTCTAAGGTAATTGTTCAGTGCACTGCCCAAATGTTAACAATGACAACACAAACACATAGGAGAAGAAAATAAGAAGGAAAAAAATGAAATAAGTTTATCTCGTTGTCATACCCTAATTCTGTTCGGGTAAAAAAGTGATGATGGAAAAGAAGAAAAAAGATAACAAATAAAAAAATAAAAAATATAACAGTTAAAAAAAAGAGAAAATAAGAGAACAAAATAAAGAAAATGAAAAAAAGAAGAAAAGCAAATAATAAAAAATATATAACAGTTTAAAAAAAATAAAGAGTGATAAGAAAAAAAAAGAAGTAACAAAAAGAAAAAAAACGTAAAAGAAAGCAAAAAAAGAAATAAAAAAAGGGCCACAAGACCCATTAGGTTAAAAGAGAAGCAACAGATAAAAAGCACAAATGAGGGAGTTTGAGGAATTAATTGTACAGGAGGCATGAATCCCAATGAGGAAGAAGGACCAATCGAACACCGCCATTTGGCAGCAAGACCAGAGGAGGAGGAGGGATCTCAGTTAACCTTAATTCTTTTCGTTTTCTCTCTTCCCTTCTCTCTCTTCTCCTCTTTTTTTTTGTTTTTAGCCACCACCACAGAGCAACTCCGGCCACCACCTCGCACCACCGCGTACCACCTCACACCCACCACCACGCACCACCATGAACCATCGCACACCACCTCACGCGCACCACCTCTTGCATTAAAGCTTTTTAATCTTCCCTGCACAACCACAAACACCACCACCACCGTGCGCCACCCTCCCTGCGGTGGCCTCGCGCCGCCAAGGTCCTCGTCAGTGGGGACAGGAGGCCATGCATCCTCTGTGGAGCACCATCTTATTCCTCGCAAGGTTTGGTTGCTGCAGCAACAAGGGCTGTTGTGCCCAGCTGCTAAACGCGGGTCGGGTCGGGTCGGGTCACTTTGACCTAGTTCCAACCCTAACCCTAAAAAAAACTTTATTTTACTTTTTGCACCCACCTATCCCTTAGTTTTGCGCCTAACCCATTCTGAAACCAATTAAACAATGCTATTTATATCTCTCATTTTCATAAATCCACCCCCTAAATTGTTAGGCCTTGCTCATTTGAAACAAAATAATTGTTACTAATTGAACCATCTTTATTGACACCCACACTCCCCTCACCTATTGGCCCTGGCCCATTCTGAAGCAAACTACAATATGCTGTTTACAACCACATGTTCTTAACTGCACCCTTGACATCTTCATGACGGACGCTTGGGGTGCTAACACCTTCCCCGTGCGTAAATGACTCCGAATCCTTTTATCTCAAATCGTAGACCATGCCTTATCTCTTTGATTTTTTTCGACGTTTTCCTTAAATAAACGTTGGTGGCGACTCCCCTAAGTTTTCCTTTTTTAGGAAAACTCTTTATTTTCTTTTTTATCGTTGTCCCATCGTGGCCAGACAAGTTATGACACCCATAAGTTAAAATTACCTTATGTAAGTTATAATTAACTTGTTTGAGAAGCTAAAAATGATTTTTAACTTCTCTCAAAAGCTACTTTTTTAAACTTAGCTTGTGGGAGAAGTTAATTTCATTTTTTCTTTTTCTTTTCTTTTTTCTGTAAATAATTCTGAAGAATAAGCTTATCAAAACAGGCCTTAAAAGAAACATGTTAGCATGTTATATGTTTGAAAGTATGTTAAGATCTAAAGTTTTAACCTGCTATTGCTAATATACTCCTTTTTAAAAACATGTGGGAGAATATTAGCGTCCTTCATTCATGTGTGTGTGTATACATTCCTCAAGGTGGATCTATCAACAACTAAGAGCATCCAGTTGAAAGAGCATTCGTCCTCCACAACAACTAAGGAAAATGTCTTGTTTATTATGGGTCCAATGGGTCTAAGTGAATGAGGGTACAAAATAGAAAATAGGGAAAATTAGGAATTGCTATGTTTGGAATACTTTATTTATTATCATAATTTTTGGGCAGATTATTAAAAATAATATTTTTTAATAAATAATTTGAAATTTGGGGCTGTTTGAAAAATATTTTGAATTTTGGGTAGTCACACGCCCAATTTAGGCGTGTTTCACCTGGTTGTGACACGTATCATTTTGAGGCGTAGTGTATATAAATTTCGAAGGATCATAACTTTTGATAGGAATGTCCGATTGAGGCGTAGTCTGTGTCAAACACTCAAAATTGAGAGAGGAAGGTCTAGGCAAATCCCAAAGGAGATTTGCTCAACTATTTTTTCCAAAAAACGCCTCTAAGTGCCTCAAAATTAGGATTTAGGATTCAATCATCCAAAAATTTCCTTTTTGTCTACTTTTTAAATTATTTATTTAGTTAATTTAATGCTATTTTTTTATTTTTTTAATTACTTCTCTTAATTTCGAGCATTTTGACATAAAGTACGCATCGATCACACATTTCTATCAAAAGTTATAACCGTTTGAAGGACATATCATATGTCTAATTTGGGCTAATTTTTTTTGCAGACATTAAGATGTAAAAATAAAAACATCAACTTAAAAAATCATGGGTGAATTAAAAATTATATACATATTTAATAATATACAGTAATGAATTTGAACAGATTAAATTGAATTTTGACTCAAATCTTAAAAAAAAAATTGAACCAAAATCAAAAACTCAAAAAGTGTATCTAGACACAAGTTATTTTCATGAAAAGTAATGCTTCGTAAAATTAAAATAAATATCATTTTTATGGAATTCAGTTATAAAAACAACAAAGTTAATAAAAAATTAGTCCAAATTAGGTAATGTTTTTTTGGTATATCTATTTACCAAAATTATACTGTAAATTTTTAAACGATTTCAGTTTAAAAAATTAAAAAATCACAATATTGTGGTCGCAACACTAATTTCAAAAATTGAAAAAAATTACACTGTAAATTAAAAAATTTATTTTAAAGTTGTACGCTAATTTCGGTCTTTATTTAAGTCGCTAATACTTTTGCGACATAATATTGTAGTCGCAAACATTTTAAAAAACCACAAAATTCTGTCGCAAAAAGTGTTAGCGATCGAATTAGGGACATAAGTAGTCACGCCCAAATTGGGTGTGTGTGACTGCCCCAAATCTCAAAATATTTTCAAAACAGCCCCAAATTTCAAATTATTTATTAAAAAAGTATTATTTTTAATAATCTACCGATTTTTTGACCTACCAAACATATTAGAAATGTTGTTTCTCAACATGGCATAAGATTCCTCTATTGCCCTTCTGATTTGGTTACTTAATGCTTCTTGATAGAAATTTCTAAGAATATCAATGGTTCACAGGCGTTGCCTCTTGATAAGAGGGAACCTCATGAATCGGGAGTGCCACCCATCTTTCAGTTTTGTTCTCCATAGTGATAAAGGGAAACGTGAATGCCCTGATGAAAAGTCATCTTCAGCAGGCATTAGTAATTCGATTCAAAGAAGGATGTTTGGGAACTCAGTTGATGGATCAATGTGTAGCCTATTCTGGAAAAAGAATGCATTCAAACAAATTCCTTTCTCCCTACTCCGGATATAATTTTTGTCGGCATATGTCAACAGTCAATCAGGGTTCTGATAAAATTGACTTGATGTCTGACATAGTAGATGTTCTCAAAGACACAATAGTGGAAGCTGTAACTTCTCAAGCTTCCATCGTTAAAGAAGTTGCAATTGCTTCTGCTAATTCTTTTTTACCTGTGAAGGCCCTGCAGTACATTATAGATGCTATGCATTCCTACACTGGATTAAACTGGTGAGTTTATGCTTATTTACCTGGATGATTTAAAAAAAAAGATATAAAATTAGTGCTAATTTTTAAATTTACCTAAATTCTGGGGAATTTCTAAAATATTTCAGAATACTTATGCATGTCAAGTTATAATTGGCAAATGCTTTGCTTTTTTGAGAAATTGTGGATCAATTTCTTTGGTTTCTCAGTTACTGAGTTTGATTTACCATACATAATAAGTACTAAAGCAATTTATTTACCCCAAATATTAAGTTTTAAGATTCTCTATATGGCTAAAGAGTACACTTTTGTGGGAGAATGGAGTTACTTTATGGTGTAATTTTTTCTCGCATGATGAGTACTTGGTATAGCCATGTAGGTTTTTCCTACATCTTAAAATACCGAATATCATTTTAAATGGTAATGCATTTTTTTTCATAGTAAATAATGTATGTATTAGCATCTCAACTTCTTTGATGACATTTCAAAGTTTACTGAGAATTCAGGGTTTTTGGGATTGTGCTAGCAAGATTATTCTTTGATTGGTACCATGCATGATACATATTCTGGAGTTCAATTCTCTAAAGATCTGTATCTTCACATCTCAACAAAGATTTGTTGGCTATTAGAGTATGTGGTTGTATAACTGTGAAAACAGTTTTGTAATATGATTGTAAGGGCTGTTAGCTTTTGCTAACAGCACCCCTCTGTGTTAAGGGCTTGATAAACATTTGTCGTGTGACTTCAAAACAATTAAACTAAGCTAATTCTGTAGCACAGGATTAACCTAGGTCGACTCAGAGACACAATCAATATGGTTCCAACTTCAATTCACTTGTAAATAATATGGGGATTTTTATCAAACAGTTTGCATGTGCTAAATGAAAATTGCAAAAACACAAACTACGATTAAAGATCAATGTAGAAACTAACAGAATTGATAACAAGTAATGTAAAACAGATTA
>CM023953.1:4933234-4957380 GCA_013407115.1 Glycine latifolia
AAATAATTAAACTAAGCTAATTCTGTAGCACAGGATTAACCTAGGTCGACTCAGAGACACAATCAATATGGTTCCAACTTCAATTCACTTGTAAATAATATGGGGATTTTTATCAAACAGTTTGCATGTGCTAAATGAAAATTGCAAAAACACAAACTACGATTAAAGATCAATGTAGAAACTAACAGAATTGATAACAAGTAATGTAAAACAGATTAAAGAGCATCAATCCAATTCACCAAACCAAGCTATTTGAATCATCATCGTTCTCAGAAATTTATCATATTGTGAAAGTTCATTCAATTTCATTAGAAGCAGTTCAATCGAATTAACCCCTAAATTAATTGAAACCAATCTGGTGTCACACATCAGCTCAAAGGGAAGCTCCTAATCTGGTGGCTGCAAGATGGGAGAGGTAGTCAGCTTCTTCCTCAATCCTTCAAATGCCTCTTTGCAAGGCTGGTCAAATGTAAAGTCTACGTCCTTTTGGAGAAGCTTGGACAATGGCAATGCAATCTTACTGAAATCCTGAATGAATCTCCTATAAAAACCTGCATGTCCAAGAAAAGAATGTACTTCCCACACAGAAGCGGGGTAAGGCAAAGAAGTAATCACATCAATCTTGGACTTATCGACCTCCAGACCTCTACTAGAGACCAAATGCCCTAAGAATATACCCTCATGCACCATAAAATGACATTTCTCAAAGTTAAGAACAAGGTTAGTCTTAATACATCGGTCAAGCACTCTAGAGAGACTATTCAAACATGCATCAAAAGAGGAACCATAAACAGTGAAATCATCCATAAACACCTCCATGCAACTTTCTAATAAATTAGGAAAGATGCTTACCATGCACCTTTGGAAGGTGCCAGGTGCGTTGCATAGGCCAAAAGACATTCGGGTGTAAGCAAATGTGCCAAATGGACAGGTGAATGTGGTCTTGTGTTGATCCTCTGCTGCAATATGAATCTGCATGTAACCAGAAAAACCATCAAGAAAGTAATAATGTGATTTACCTGTCAACCTCTCTAAAACTTGATCAATGAAGGGAAGAGGGAAATGGTCCTTGCGAGTGGCCATGTTGAGTCTCCTGTAATCAATGCAAACTCGCCAACTGTTGGCCACTCTAGTCGGAATCAGCTCATTATCTTGATTCTTCACAACTGTGAGACCCGACTTCTTAGGAACCACTTGAACAGGTGAAACCCAAGTGCTATCTGAGATAGGATAGATGATCCCTGCAGCTAGTAGCTTTGTCACTTCCTTCTTCACCACATCCAAAATAGTGGGATTCAGCCTCCTCTGTGGCTGCCTCACCGGCCTAGAGTCATCCTCCAAAAGTATTCGATGCATGCATATAGAAGGATTAATGCCAGGAAGGTCAACAAGGGTCCATCCAATGGCCTTTTTGTGGCCTCTCAAAACATGCAACAACTTCTCTTCATGCTCAAGTGACAGACTACTAGATATGATGACTGGAAGCTGTTGAGCATCATCTAAATATGCATATTTGAGGTGCTCAGGTAGTGACTTCAGCTCCAAGGAAGGTGGCTGAATGGTGGAAGGCAAGGAAATACCGAGGGCTGAGGGAAGTGGGATAGTAGGCTTAGAACCTGTATTTGTACCTACAATACAATCAGAGTGAAATGCGGAGGAAATCTCCACACAAATACTACACACAACAACATAATCATCACAGGTACAATTACAAGAACCAAGATCAAAATCAGAAAAATCAGAAAGTAAATCAGAAATATCTACACTATCTACTGCAACATCAATGATATCAAGAAGAAGGACAGAATGTTCCTCTACAGAATGTCTCATGGCCTCAAAAATGTTAAACCGGACAACGTCATCACCAAACTCCATAGACAAGGTTCCTGCATACACATCAATTTTGGTCCTGGCTGTCATCAAGAATGGTCTCCCTAGGATCAATGTGGAACCATGGCTGGAAGACTCATTCTCCATGTCCAAAATATAAAAATCCGTAGGGAAAATCAAATTATTAACTCGTACCAACACATCTTCAATAAGTCCAAGTGGAAGCGCAGAACTCCTGTTAGCCAAGTGAATGACAACACCAGTGGGTTTCAACTCACCAAGGTGTAGTGATTTGTAAACTGATGTGGGCATGACATTAATGGAGGCTCCAAGATCACACATGGCATATGCAAAAGTAATACCTCCAATGGTGCATGGAACAGTGAAAGTGCCAGGATCCTTGCACTTCTATGACAAGGTGGATAGTGGCATGGAATCAACAATCTTGCTCTGTATGAGTGCAGATACATTCCTGCCCATCTTCACTTGCTCATCTCCCTTCAGCTTCCTCTTATGAGTGCACAAATCCTTCAAAAACTTTCCATATTTTGGAATCTGTTTGATGGCATCCAATAGGGGAATGTTGACTTCAACCCTCTTGAAAATATCAAGCAAATCAGAATCAAATTCCACTTTCTTTGCATAAATGGATCTAGAAGGAAAAGCTAGAGGAATTAGAGGAGTATGCTTTGGTGCAAAATCTGATTTAGTACCAACAACTGTTGAATCTGAAAGCTCCTTGCCACTCCTCAAGGTAATAGCATTCACACTCTTTGGATTAATCACTGGTTGTGCTGAAATGTTGCCAGAACTTTGCTACTGCATCTGATTGACAGTTGTAGCTAACTGTCCAATCTGAGTCTGGATGTCTTGGATGGTGGCACTGACATTCTGTTGAAACTGAAGGTTGGTGGTGGCCATTTGCTTCATCAAGTCCTCCAAAGAAGGTCCAGAACTGGTCTGCACAGGTTGTGCAGGTGGTGTAGGTGCAGGTTGCTGAAACTGTGGCTGTTGTCTGAATGGGGGAGGTTGGTATTTGGTGGTGGCAGGCTGGAAGTGATGCTATGGAGGTCTGAAGGGCTACTGCTGTTGTGGTGGACTAGGACCATACCTCAAATTCGGATGATCTTTCCAACCAGGATTATAAGTGTTGGAGTAAGGATTATACTGCTGTTGAGGTCTAAATGGTTGTCCAGGCTGCATGGCAGAAACTTCAGCAGCTTGTTCTATCTCTTGGAGAGTGGGACATGAATCTGTTGGATGATCAGGCGCACAGCAGATACCACAAAGTCTTGGTTGGTTGGCTGCCATCACATTCTGTTGTTGACCAATAGCAAGCTGCCTCACAAGGGATGTCAACTCTGTCAATTTGTTCTCCAACCTCTGGTTATCAGCAACCATAGAAACATAAACTTCATTTGCAGCCTTGGATGTAGCAACACCTCTAGTACCAAATTGTTGATAATTGGCTGCCATGTTAGAAATCAACTGCCTTGCAGCAAGAGGTGTCTTGTCCATCAAAGCGCCTCCACTAGCTGCATCTATCATACTCCTATCCATCAACATCAAACCTTCATAAAAATACTGAATTAATAATTGCTTACTGATTTGATGGCGAGGGGCATGTAGCACACAACTTGTTGAATCTCTCCCCAACTAGTTGTCTTATACCACAAATCTCCTTCCGGATGGATGCTGTTCTGGATGCTGGAAAGAATTGCTCCAGAAATCTTCTCTTCATATTTGTCCAAGTGTTGATAGGATCTGGTTGAAGGTACAACCAGTCCTTGGCCACACCATCCAGTGAAAAAGGAAATGCCTTCATCTTGACATAATCCTCATGAATGTCATGTGGTCGCATGGTGGAACACACTACATGAAACTCCTTAAGATGCTTGTGTGGATCTTCACCTGCAAGACCATGAAACTTTGGAAGCAAATGGATCAGTCCAGATTTTAGCTCATAACTAACATCGGTCTCAAGATATTGAATACACCAAGGTTGGTAAACAACATCAGGTGTAGCCAATTCCTTAAGAGTTAGGTTCTTATCAGCCATTGTATCAAGATGTTCAGAAGTAGAAGGATTAGAAGTAAATTTAGAATCAAAGTCAGAAGACAGTATGCTACTGTCTAAAACTATACTATCAAAGTCATCTAAACTAATATTATGTCTATTTAATCTGTGAAATGTCCTATCTATCTCAGGATCATATGCATGTAATTTACTTGATATGGACCTAATCATACACAGTTCAGCTCATAAGGAACAATAAACACAGACAACACAGAAATGTCAGACAGCTACTCTACCAGGACATTACTCACTATATATGCTGAAATGAAATAGAAATTGGAAAACTACCCTAAATTTTTTTTAAAAAATCTAGAAAAATAACAGTGAATGTCTAAAAATCATGATTGATTTTTGTGATTTTTTTGGTGATTTTTAAAAATCATGAAAATAGAAAATTGCCTAAAAAATGGCCTAAATGAAGGAATTTCGCGATTTGGACCCCTCCTAATCGTGTTCATCCTTCACAAGATTACCTTGATGCATTAATTTTCTCCACATTCTGGGAAAATTTCAGCCCATTCCAAGATAGTTTGCTATGAAATGACCAGAATGTCCCTGCACATTGTTAAAACAGTGTTAAAACTCCTACTTAGAGGTCGAATTGCCAATTTTAACCCAGACCTAACCCCTAAAAGGGGTTGCTTTTGTTTAAAATGGGGGATAAACTTTGGAAAACAAATCGCAAAGTAAAACTGCACAAGTCTGAAAAATTTTGGACAGCAAAATGACATACAAACACAACTACATTACACAAATTCTCATCCTACTGCTCCTCTATTTTTTGCTCTGTTTTTCCCTGTTTTTCTCTGTTTTTGACAACACACATGAAACTACATCATCCACACTTCATAATGAACAAGCACAATCATGCAATTATGTAACAAAGTGCGGTTGTGCAGCAAAATGTAAATATGCAGTGAATGTAACTTTTATATATATATATATATATATATATATATATATATATATATTACTACTACTATGAACTAATTACAGTGAATTAAAGCTAGCACACAATGAACCGTATCCCCGGCAACGACATCAGTTTTGATAAGCGTTTGTCGTATCGCTTCAAAACAATTAAACTAGGCTAATTTTGTAGCACAAGATTAACCTAGGTCGACTCAAAGAAACAATCAATATGGTTCCAACTTCAACTCACTAGTAAATAACGGGGGGATTTTTATCAAACAGTTTGCATGCGCTAAATGAAAATTGCAAAAACACAAACTACGATTAAAGATCAATGTAGAAACTAACAGAATTGATAATAAGTAATGTAAAACAGATTAAAGAGCATCAATCCAATTCACCAAACCAAGCTATTCGAATCATCATCGTTCTCAGAAATTTATGCTATTGTGAAAGTTCATTCAATTTCATTAGAAGCAGTTCAATCGAATTAACCCCTAAATTAATTGAAACCACAACCCTAATTGAAATATCATCCAATTAATCTGTGATTTATATTCGAAATTAGGAAGTGAATCCATAACGTAATCTGCTTTCAATCCTAAACCCATTCATAATAATGAAAACAAAATAGCAATTGACGAAGAAAGTTAACATTCACACAGAATTCGAAATACTAAACCAGAACTCAAATTCTTCTCTTGCTTTGGTTGGATCCTTGGATTGATTGATTATTTATCCTTCCATGATCATCATCAATGAAAGCCCCATGAAATAAGTGCACGAAAATGGAAGAAGGGAAAATGAAAATGAAGAACAATGAAGAACAAGGAAGAACAGTTGAGAGAAAATAAGAGAAAGGGTTTTGATTCTAAAAACTTAAAAAGAGAAATGTAAAACTGTTTTTGCAAAATGAAATGTAATGTCATAATTCCTCCTAATGTCACTAATATATAGTGACTAAGCCTGAAGAAAACAATGGGCCATGAACAACCCATAAATTCTAATTATTTATGCTATTTACACCAACAAAAGTCCAACTTGTAGCCCGAAATAGAAGTGCAGTGGTTCTGACTTCAAAGCCTAAAATGACCCTCCAAATGGCAAAATTGGCCTCAGCTTATTTCTAGCAAACTTGTAGATCTTTTCATTATCTTTCAAAGGACTACAATAATGCTCAATTCAGAGTTCTGTAGAGCTCTGTAGG
Organism: Glycine latifolia; assembly: GCA_013407115.1. Classification (NCBI taxonomy): domain Eukaryota; kingdom Viridiplantae; phylum Streptophyta; class Magnoliopsida; order Fabales; family Fabaceae; genus Glycine; species Glycine latifolia. The sequence continues at coordinate 4,939,261 of CM023953.1, forward strand.
TCCTGCACAAGGAAGATACATCAAGTGAGCATAAAATCCGAAAATACGCAACAATTAGCAATTAAGCCCACTAACTTGCCTAAGACAAAAACTGAATCAGAATGGGAAAATAAAATTCCAAGATAAGTCAAATAAGCTAAAATGATAGAAAAATATTTAACTAAAGGCACTCCATCAGGGCTGTTAGCTATTGCTAACAATAACCTTTTGTGTTAGGCAGTTAGTTTCTGTTATGGTCAGTTCAGAAGTTCAGAGGTCTATATATACATTGGAGTATGAAGCTTAGGAAGTTAAGGACCAAATGCTTCTTGTTTGGCTTCAATCTACTATCTCCAAATCTGTTCTGTCGCTCGTCCTTGGCTCGAATCATTCCTATTAGGTTTGGGAAAATATTCATGAGTATTTCAGTCTCCACACGAAATCTCATGCTCGCTAGCTACGAATTGCGATGCTTTCAGTCTCTCTTGAAGGTAAATCCATTTATGGTTATCTGCGTAAAATTAAAGGATATGTTGATGAGCTTGCTGGTGTTGGAGTTTTGATTCATCACGAGGAATACATTGACACGCTTCTTGAAGGCCTCCCGTCAGATTATGCATTGGTGATCTCCGTCATTGAAAGCAAGAAGCGTAATTTGTCCATTGCCAAGATTGAGGCCTTAATTTATGATCATGAAACTCGCCTTACTCGCTACTATAAATAACCTCAATCCTCTTCTTCTGAGTCTACCTCTATTCATCCTCAAACATCAGAGGCCACAACCATTACTGAATCATCTTTTGAGTCTGTTCCAACACCTAACTCTACTCTTGTTAACACTCATCCTATGCAAACCAGGTCCAAGTTTGGAATTCATAATCCTAGACTACATCCTTCTTTGTTTCTTGCTCATTCTGAACCCAAAACTGTGAAACAGGCCCTGGAAAATGAAGATTGGCTTGTTGGCATGCAACAAGAGTATGATGCTTTGCTGGAAAATAAAACTTGGGGCTTAGTTTTGTTACCTTCTAATAGATAGACTATTGGGTGTAAGTGGGTTTGCAGGGTAAAGGAAAATATTGATGGTTCCATCAACAAGATCAAAGCAAGGTTGGTAGCCAAGGGTTTTCATCAAGTTCATGGCTTTGACTTTCATGAAACATTTTCTCCTGTGGTTAAGCCTGTCACCATTTGTATTGTTCTCACTCTTGCTGTGTCACATGGGTATTTCAGTTTGATGTGAATAATTCTTTTCTAAATTAGCTTCTTGAGGAATCTGTATTTATGACACAACCTACTGGTTTTAAAGGTGCAGACAAGTCCCTAGTCTGCAAGCTCAACAAAGCTCTCTATGGCTTGAAACAAGCCCCAAGGCAGTGATTTGATAGGTTGAAATCTACTCTACTGTAGTGTGGTTTTGTGGGATGTGATTCTTCTCTTTTCATCTACAGGCATCAGGTGCATATTGTCTACCTTTTAGTCTATGTGGATGATATCATCATAACGGTAGCTCTACTTCTCTTATTCAATAGCTCACAACAAAACTGCACAATGTCTTTTCTCTCAAGCAACTTGGTCATTTGGATTATTTTTTGGGCCTAGAGATTAAGTACCTACCAAATAACTCTATACTAATGACTCAAAGCAAATATATTTGTGATTTACTACACAAAATTCACATGGCTGAAGCTCACTCTATTTCTTCCCCCATGGTCTCTAATTGCAAACTATCCAGGCATGGTGCCGATATCTTTCATGATCCAACTCTATACAGATCTGTGGTTGGTGCCTTACAATATGCTACTTTTACTAGACCTGAAATCATCTTTGCTATCAATAAAGTTTGTCAATTTATGGGTGCACCTCTAGACTCATTTGGCAGTGGTTAAAAGAATTTTAAGGTACCTCAAGGTTACTTTGTTTCATGGGCTACTCCTTCAACCTGCTCTTATTACAAAGCCCTTGGTTCTTCGTGCGTTTTGTGACGTGGATGACAGGTGTTCCACCTCAGGGGATGCCATCGTTCTTGGCCCAAACTTAATATCTTGGTGGTCTCACAAACCAAAGGAATCAGCCAGGTCCAGTACTGAAGCTGAGTATTGTAGTTTAGCTCAAACTTCTACTGAGCTAACATGGATTCATGCTCTTCTAACATAATTGCAAGTTCCATTCACTACTCCTGTTCTTTTTTGTGACAATCAGAGTGTTGTATCCGTTGCTCATAATCCTGTGTTCCATAGTCGTACGAAACATATGAAAATTAATGTCTTCTTCGTTAGAGAAAAAATTCTGGCCAAACAGCTTTCAATTGTGCATATCCCAGCTCTGGATCAGTGGGGTGATGTGCTGACCATACCTCTTTCTTCAGCAAGATTTGAAGTTGTCAGGGGCGATCTCAATGTGAAGAGTGTTTCCTCTGAAAATTCTTCCCCTTGAGTTGAGTTTGAGGGGTGGGGGGTGGGGGTATTAGAATATGTTGTTGTATAACTGTGAATTTTTTTTTGTAATATGATTGTAAGGGTTGTTAGATTTTGCTAACAGCACCCCTCTGTGTTAAAGGCTGTTAGCTGTTGCTAACAGCACCCCTATGTGTTAGACATTTAGTTTTTGTTATGGTTAGTTCAGAAGTTCAGAGGTCTATATATACCTCTTTTGTAACTAAGTAACTTTTTCAGTCTAAAATAATATCAATTTTCTTTCTTTTCTTCCTCTCACTTTATCAAAGAGTGGCACATGGACATTGAAAGGAAACAACATCACCTTATTACTTAATTATTTCAGGTGGGCAGCCATAGTTCTAACAACTCTCTTGATTCGGAGAGCAACAATTCCACTTTTAATAAATCAAATTAAGTCCTACTGGTTTGTTGATCTCATAACTCCAGATGCCTTTTACATTTTGCCAGTTTTGACTGCATTGTCATTCTTACTAATAGTAGAGGTGACCATTTTCTTTTCAAAATCTTTCATTTTCAATTCACTTTATAAATTGACCTTCTGAGCTAGTGCCTGAATGTTTGTGTGGCCTCAATTTTCTGTTATCTGTTATTGCTTGGCAATGTACTAAAAAACTGGCCGCTTACAATACCTGAAAACATAATCTCAAATTGAAGAGGTAAGAGTGGTGTTAGTTGTTATATTTTGGTACCAATTTAGATCGATTGATTTCACATTATTCCTCAGTGCAATATGCAAGAAGGCTTGGAAGGAAATCCTATTGCTGGCACCATGAAAAAATTCTCTTGGGGTATTGCAGTCCTCACAGTTCCTTTCACCATGGGATTTCCGAAAGTAAGATTTTCCTTGTCTTGTTTGGGAAGGAATAAGTTCCGTTTGCTTTCCATCTTCTTATTGTTTAATTTTGTATGAACTTAGAAAAGAAAAACGTAGTGTGATCTAAGTCTCTATGATAGTTCTATTAAAGTTGGCCAGCTTGTTGCATTCAATATAGTTTGCTTCTCTTGTAACAAAGAACTTCATGTTGGGATCTTTGGGCTAAGGAATTTAACTAGAAATCGTGATAGTATAATGTCAGGTTTATGAGAGTAAAAGTTTTGTTGAAGGCACTTAATAATAACTCTTTTGATACCTTTAAAGCTTTGAATATCATCATCATTTGCATTACCTTTAGATAGCATGCATCCTGTAGCACATACACATCCTTTTAAAATACATTTTTGACATGTGTTGCATTAGAGATTGAATGCTTATTATCATTTGATCTTTGATAAATCACCATTTGTAGAAATGATAGAAGAGAGAAATAACAATGCATTTACTGTAATGTTGTGTAATTGTGTTGTGGCGGTCTTTGTCGATGATGATGGACACTGTTCACTTGTGAAAAAAAATGAGCAAGGTCCACCGGGGATGCCTTGAGGTAGAGGGAGAGAGACCAGTGTGACGCTAGCTAGAGATGCGTCACGCTTTGTGTGTGTGAACTTCACGTGCTATGGCCCTGCATGAGGTTGCATGCAATAGTGTTTTGATTTGGCTACGTACGTGGACTGCATGCTGGTCTTTGGCGATGGGTGATGGTGGTCGAAGGTTTAAACTCTGATGAGGTCTCTATTACCACCATCCTTTAGATCAGTGGATGGTGATGCAGGTGATGAGGTCTTTGTGTTCATAAAAATTTCATCAACAAACTACAGAAAAGTCTTATCCCAATGGTTGTAAAAAATACTCTATCAATCTATCTAAGAATAATAAAACTACATGTAATACATGTTTGGTATGGCTCATACTTCACCTTCAAAAGATAAGCCGCTCGTAGACAGGGGTCCCGGGGGTTTGTTATGGAAACTGAAGATTGAGGCTCTGCTAGTTGACAGGGACCTGTGGTATGTGATCCAAGATGCAAAGCCACCTGAGTTTGAAAGATCAAAGAGATGCAAAATTGGACCAAAAATGATCGAAAGGCACTAAGCCTGATTTGGTTGTGCCTTATCGACAACGTTCTGGTGAACGTGACCTCCGATAAGACCGTGAAGGATCTATGGATGAAACTGAGCAATCTCTATCAGAGGAAGTCACCCATGAATAGGTTGTTCCTTTGAAGGCGGCTGTATAATCTATGAATGTCTGAAGGTGATTCTTTTTCTATACATTTAAAGGAATTTAACACTGTCTGCGCACAACTCACATCTGTAGATGTCAACCTGGATAAGGAAGATAAAGCTTGCACCTTGTTGTGTTCACTGCCAAACTCTTGGGAGCATATCATTATATCTATTGGTACCAATGTTAACAAATTGTCCTTAGAGACCATTGTTGCTGCCTTGTTATATGAAGAGATGAGAATGGTAGGTTCTGAGGGTACTGCTAATGAGGCTCTGTTTGCTAGAGGGAGGAATACTAATAAATCAAAATCAGGTTTCAAAGGAAAATCTCGGGGAAGGTCAAAGTCACGTGATAAATCTGAAGCAAAGTGCTGGAAGTGCAACTAGGTTAGACACAAAAAAAATTGTAGAAATAAAAAACGTGGGCCCTGAGAAACAGGATGAGCCATCATATTTTGGTACAAAAAAGGATGATGATGATAGTGTGGGAGATCTGTATGTAGTGTCAAATCCTCAAAGCGACTGCAACGAGTGGATAATTGATACTAGAGCATCGTTCCATATGACATCTCACAGGGAGTGGTTCCACACTTATCAACCATGTTCTAGTGGTACATCAAGAGATGACTCAACCATGGAAATTGTGGGACGTGGGAAGGTAAGGCTGAAGATGAATGATGGAACAATTAAGAATCTTTCGGATGTAATGCATATTTCGGGTCTGACCATAAATCTTATCTCCGTTGGGAGTATGGCAGATGCAGGTATCAATTTTAGTAGTGATAAATATTCATGCAAATTGACTCGTGAAGCTATGGAAATTTCCAGAGCAAAGCATTATGGCAAATTGTGGAAACTGCTGGGTCACACATTGTTCAGTGGTGATGACTGTATATCTGAGCAAGCAGAGGAGGACACTGCATTGCTATGGCACAGGAGGCTGGGTCACATTGGTGGGAAAGGTCTAGAGACCTTAACATCATAAAAGTTTGTAGAAGGGATTCTAAGTTGTTCTTTGGGCTTCGGGTTTTGTGAGCATTGTTTACATGGCAAGCAAAATCAGGTGTCTTTTGAGTCCAATGTAGGAAGAGCTGAAGGGATTCTTAACTTGATACACAATGACATGTTTGGACCTACACCTATAGCATCACACGAAAAATCTAGGTATTATGTTTCTTTTACTGATAATTATTCTGGATATATGTGGATATATTTTTTGCATAAAAGGAATGAGGGGTTCAAAAAATTCCACGAGTTCAAAGCATTGGTAGAAAATCAATTTGACAGAAAAATCAAGGTGCTGAGAATTGACAATGGTGGAGAGTTTTGTTCTTCAAAATTCGGTCAGCTTTATGTGGCTAGTGATATTGCGAGGTAAAAGACAATCCCCTATTCACCTCAATAGAATGGGGTGGCAGAGAGTGGAATTGGTCTCCTATTAAAAAGGCACGGAGCATGCTAAGTGGTGCAGGCTTGGCAGCCAAGTTTTGGGCGGAGGCAGTTGCTACTGCTTGTTATTTGAAGTACAGGTCTCCTACATCGGCTTTGAAGGATAAAACTCCTTTTAAGGCACTATTTAAAAAAGGTCAAACATCTCTCTTGTCAAAGTATTTGGTTTTGAGACATATGTACATGTACCTAAGGAGAAAAGAAACAAGCTTGACAGTAAGTCTCAAAAGTGTTATTTTATTAGGTACAAGCTGTGGAACCCAGAAACTAAAAGTGTAACTTACAACAGAAATGTTGTGTTCAAGGAAGAAAAGCTTAATCAGATTTTCCAAAAGCTCCTAAAAAGCCACATGCAATAGAGTTGGATGTTGATAGCTCAAAGGTTGGACAGGAAAATTAAGATTCTGAAGCTATTGAATATGATGGGGTGGAAGATATAGTTTATGATACCGAGGTTGAAGTTGAAGCATAGAGGTTGAGGAGATCCACGAGGGAGAAAAAAACACCTGAGAGGTATACACTTGAAAATTATATTTTTTGTGCCACCGATAATAGTTATGCTTTGAGTATCACAGATGATGATTCGAGCACTGTAAAGCAAGCTAAGGATTCGAAAGATGCCAACAGTGGGAGAAAGCCATGAAAAAAGAGATGAACTCTATGATTAATAATCAAACTTGGAGTTTGGTGAAACTACCCATATACCAAAAGGCAATTGGTTGTAAGTGGGTGTTCAAGAAGAACAATGGTGCTAATGGGAAGATAAAACGTTGCAAAGCTCGCTTGATTGCAAAGGATATTCACAGATATAAGGGGTTGATTAGGGTGAGGTATTTTCACATGTTGCAAAATAAAATTCCATAAGACTTGTTTTATCCGTGGCAATTGCGTATGACTTAGAGGTGAAGCAGCTGGATGTGAAGATTTCATTCCTTCATGGTTATTTGGAGGAGGTTATTTACATGAAAAAGCCAGAGGGGTTCATAGTAAGAGGTAAAAAAGACTTTGTGTGCAAGCTTAACAAGTCTTTATATGGCCTGAAGCAATCCCCCAGGATGTGGGATCAGAAAAGTTTGACACTTATGTGTCAAAACATGTTTTTGACCGTTGTGATGCTGATCATTGTGTTTACGTGATATTGTACTCGTCTAGATATGTTAGTGCAGTTGGGAGTTTGATGTATGATATATGATTTCTACTCGTCTAAATATTGCCCAAGCAGTGGGAGTATTGAGTAGGTTTATGTCCAAGCCAGGAAAAGAGCATTGGATGGCAGTGAAATGTGTATTCCATTATCTTCATGGTACATCTGACCTTGGGTTATGTTATCAAGGCATGAAAGACTCAAGAGGACAACCACCATTAGAGCTAGAGTGCTTTGTGAATGCTGATTGGGGAGGTGACATTGATAGTAAAAGGTCTACTAGTGGATATGTTGTTTTTTCATTTGGTGGAGCTGTTAGTTGGATGAGCAAGAGGCAGAGCACTATTGCATTATCAACTATTGAGGCTGAGTACATGGCCTTGGCACATGTTGTCAAGACTATTATTTGGTTGCGAAGATTGTGTAGAGAGCTTGGTTTTACACAAGGAGATGTGACCATTGGGTGTGATAGTCAGAGTGCTATATTTTTTCCTAAAAGCCCAGGATTCCATGCGAGGACCAAGCACATAGGCATCCAATACCATTTTGTCTGAGAAAAGATTAAAGACAAGGTAGTAATATTGAAGAAGGTTGACATGAAGGAGAATGATGTTGATTTTTTGACCAAGGCAGTTAGTTAAGAGAAGTTTGAATGGTGTATAAATGCATTAGGATTGAAAAGGCATGCAAAGCATTCGCCAAGTGGGAGAATGTTGGGTATAGCTCATACTTCGCCTTTAAAAGATAAGCCGCTCATTGGTGACAACGCCCTTGGAGCTTTTCGAGGCTTGGTACTGTTGTGGGCCTAAGGTTTATTATTTATAGTTTAGGCTTGGGCCCATGAATAACTACGGTGCTTAGGATTTCTAGGCCTATATATTTTCTTGTAATTTGAGTGCATTGTAACGAGTGTGTGAGGATAATATAGAGAAAAACTGGACGTAGTTTACATTGGGTGAACTAGGATAAACACTGTGTGTTATTTTTCTTTCATCTCTCTCTCTTTCTATTTTCTCAATTGTTGTGTGATTGCTCGATACTAACAATACATAGAACAAAATATGCCCAACATTCAAAATTTCTTATCCACTGCAATCCCGCCTAAGGGTCCCAAACCACAATGAACAAGAAATATAAAAAAGGTACAATGTACAAACTTATGTCGCACAAAATTCCCAACACCTATAGGGTACTAAAACAAATTTGACACAAGAAAAAACCAAAATACATCATATCAAATGTAACAAAGGTGCAATGTACAAACTCATACCACAAAAATCCTTGCATCGATAGGGTTCAAGTACAAAATTGGCAAATTTCACAATGCCAAATAATAAATTCACAAAATTGGCTACACATTTATTTTGAAAAAAAAAATCTTAAAAGAATAACTCTTTTAATCTAATAAGGAAGAAATATAGGTAACCGGTAAATAAAGTTAATCTAATCAGTCAATAAGTCCCAAATCATAAACTTGCACGAAGTTATATTAGTATAAAAACAAAATCTTTCATGCTGAGAACAAATCCGGGAAAAGTAATGCTTGCTTGTAACCTTAGTTGGGGAATTAAAGTGGTTGTGGAAATGACTATCAAAGTGATATGGCAAAAGCACATTTCTCCTTGATTAGACACATAGCCGAAACCATGTGTTGGTTTGGCATGGGCATGTTGGGATTTGATTACCCTGATAATGCATTTTTGTACTAAACATAACAACTTTGACTGCAAGACACTCCAGTAATCAAAGGCAACTATAAAACCACTTTGGATATTAACCACTACTTTTTGCTATACTAGTGATTATTAATTTGTTTCAAAAAGTTATTAGCAGTTCTCGATTGAATTTAATTTGAATAAATTGAAAATGAAATATGCTACCTATTAGAGGTAGACCTAGGATTTAACAACTTGAGGGAGCAAATATGGAAATTTAAATTCATCTGATAAATATATATTAACTAGTATAAAAAAATTTAGGAGTGTAAATGGCCTGAGTTGGATCGAGTTTTGTCTATTTTTTAGCCCATTTCATTCTATACTTAGTTTTTGTTTGTATGTTTTTTTGTTTCTCTTTCTCATATATGCTTTCCTTGTGTCTCGTACAGTAATTATCAAGAAATTATGTAAACTATTCTTCAAAGTGAGTACTATGAATCACGTGAAAGGACTTTAGATAGAGGTATGTCTTTCTTAAGTCTCATAACTGATTTTTTGTAACTCGGGATGTATACAAGACAAATTTCGATAATTGTTTTTAGCACTTACCCATAATATAATTATCAGTATCTCAAACCATTAGGGTGTGTGCACATATGGTCTCTAGCACAAGTCCTAGCCAAATGTTCAGAATTACTACATTGGTCATTGATCATAGTAATTGTTTAGAATTAAGTCTGAGTAAATACATATCCAAATGTCTCAAAGATTTTATATTAGTTAGATAAGACTGTTGTTTTTGTTGTTGTTGTTGTTGTTGTTGTTGTTGTTGTCTGTTGATCAACAAAAAGGAAAAAAGTGAAGGCTTAATGGAAGGGACCCCAACACAACAGTAAGAAAACCGTATTAGAACCTGATTGTTCTTGGTTCTGTAGGAGTCATAACAAAATTCAGATGTTTAAAATAGTTTAAACTCAAATTGTTGTTATCGCTTATTGTTATCATAATCTGGTAGCTTTGTTTAGGATTCAGATCTCTTATTCTTCAGTCTGTAGTTTAGTTGTTGTACCAACTTCTTGTATCTATATATATATGTACCTCTGTGTAACTTTCATTTATGAAGATCCAATTCTCTCATACTTACTATAGGTTCTAGGAGAAACAAGGGTGAGAAAAGAAGGGATGAACTGGCATAATAGAATTGCCATAATTGTGAGAGGGAATCTGAGGTTATTTAGGGAAAAGTTGTTGAGAGAGAGAGGGAGAGGTATCAGAATATTAGAATTCAGTTATGGACAGAGGGCATTAGACTCTCTGAATGAGTTTTGCTCTTTGGCAGTAGGATTATTTCCTTCTTTTATCAGTGACTAATACACACATTTGAATGAACTGTTTACTGATGTTTTTTGTTGTTTGGTCCCTAACATTTAAACTTGAGAAATATGAGTGATATGGGCAAAGCAAAAAAACCGACAATAAAGTTGCAAGTGTAACCAAAGTAATATGTATTGTGTATGGATTCTTTAGGTGATGAAAGTTTGTTTGTTGTTAATGTTAGTTATCATAACGTGGAGTTGTCCCACTTATAATTTATAAACCAAACTCCTTTAGCACTCATCAGCAGTCACCAATTCAAATATATATACATACATACATACATGTATACATTGACTCCATCCCAATACAAAATCCCTTTAACTTTCTGTGTATTAGTTTATGTTTATGCCCTGCGACTTTGTTGCTTCCTGCTTTCTCATCCATTCAACAAAACCAAACTTCTTGTCAGCCTCGGCTTTTTGAAGCAAATCATACCCTTACAAACCTTGTTGATTTGATCTTCAGATCAATCAAACCATACTGTATCTAATTCGTTTCAACTTCACTCAAAGTTTTAAAAAGCATTCCGCCATCGCAATTTTGGCCACAACATCAAGGTTTCTGGGGGTTTGTGTGACCACAACTGTGATTGCAATTTAAAATCTTGATTGAAATTCTTGAAATTATAACTCCTTCCCCCTTTGATGCTTGACATGGAGTACTTGAAGGAAGTGGAAGGAAAAAGTGTCCATGATTATGTTGAGGTAAGATGGGTAAAATGACAAAGCCAATAAATGTGTCAGGACCAGTGATAGTGGGTGCTGGTCCATCAGGGCTTGCTGCAGCAGCATGTCTTAAACAGAAAGGCAATCCAGGCTTAATATTTGAAAGAGCTGATTGCTTAGCTTCAATGTGGCAGCTTAACACTTATGACCGCCTGTGCCTTCATCTCCCTAAGCAATTCTGCCAACTCCTTCTAATGCCTTTCCCACAAAACTTTCCCTCTTATCCAACCAAACAACAATTCTTGGCCCATCTCAAAGCCTATGCCGACCATTTTGATATAAAACCAGCTCTAAGAAAGATAGTGATCAGTGCCATTTCTATTATTTCTAAATTGAGTTTTCAGACTATATCATAGGGTTTCGACCTTAGTTTCACAACATCTTAGAAAGAGAACAAGATCTTGATCTATCTCTTCTCTAGTTTATCTTTCTCTTTGTTATTTCTATTGTTTTTCCATGGCTACCTATGAGCGTCGTCCTTTTTATTCTAGGGTTGGGGCTAGCCCTTCACAAATATTGATGTTAATCCATTTATTTTGGTATTCTCTTATTTCTTGCCTCGATTTTTCTCTTATTGCTTATATATGCAAAATGCTTATCTACTATTTTATTGATGTGAATTCTTTGAAGCTATTTTCCTCTTTTAAGCATTTAGGCGTGCGATTATGCCAATTTAGAGACTCTTCACTGCCCATACACACACACATATCAATTATTCGTTTGTTTTATCACTAGTAAAAAACATGTTTATTGTGATTTTTTTTTCTAAATTTCTTTCTTTGTAAAGAAGATAAACGTTTTTTTTTCTGTTTCTTCCTTTGGTAGGGGATATTTGGCTAGTACTTAGAACTAAAACAACATTATATTAAATAATTTTGTTTTATTGGTTTTAGGTCCAAGTTTCTAACGCAAATACGACCTTAAAGGTTGTTTTAACTTCAAAAATCAAGAAACACAAAGTTGTGGGTAACGTGTTCAGCACCGCATTCTTCAACATTAAGGGTTGAATTGCTAGTCACAGGTATGTCTCGTGTTTTTTACGCTTTTGTGTTTTTTACATGTGTGTTAATATATAAATATTGGTTTGTCATACCTTTTAATGCATAGTGAGTCAACCTTAGTTTCCCGTTCAAGCTTCAATCTAGTGATTAATGCGGATAGTTTGGATTAATCATTGAATTGAAACTTGAATTGTCCGTTTGGACAGTTTGGGATGTATTATATTTTATACATGAATCCTCCTTGTGAAAGTTAACTATGGTTTGTATAACCTAATGACATTTTGGTTTAGTTTATTTTGCGTTGTTCTCCGAGTGCATACTTGATCGCGGTTAGTTAAATTCACCGCTTTCATTTCGTGTACTTAGAGACCAATGCGAAATGCTGCCGAAATTGCATTAAATTTAACAAACCATAGTTAAATTTGACAATGAGGATTGATGTATAAAATATAACTTCCTGAATGGGATAAGGCCACACCTTTAAAACATAAAGTTGACATTTTTAATCATATTTAAATAGCCAATATCATAATCACAGTTTAGTAAAGGTCATGGATCGTAGTTGGATGACAGCGTCCCGCATTAGTGATCAGTACGAAAATGGGGTTGAAGAATTCCTTAATTTTACCACACTTTATGCACCTTCGTTGCGTGGAAAATATTTTTGTCCTTGTGTGAAATGTGGGAATGGAAGATGTCAGTCAGTCTATGAAATCAGATCACATCTAATTTGTCATGGTATAATTTCAAATTACACAAAATGGATTTGGCATGGTGAATTGCCAGAAATGCCAACTATCGAAACCTTGCGGCAATTGATGTAACCACTGATGATCGTATAGAAGACATGTGTTGCGAATTCGACAAGTGTACCGTTCGTTTCAAGTAATAAAGTGAGTAAGTCAAATATCGTCTCCACAGGGATTGAATGCAATTTTATTGTAACTTAATGTCTTAGAAATTGGAAGACAAATAATAAGTTGAGAGAATTGGTTGAGTTTGTAATTACGTAACGTAAATGAAATGACAGAAATTTAACGAGAATGTAACTAAGATTAAAATGATTTTACTGCAGTGTGGAGAGATAATTGTGGTTAAAGCACATTCCCCTATGATTCCTACCTTCTATACTTCAATTGATTATTAACTTGAATTATTTCTAATTGCTCAGCTGATGTATTCTCACATGATTAGCTAAATCCTAATCCCTTAGTAATTTAACCCTTTGGTGAAATTAAAAACCCTAATCCCTTAGTGATTCCTTCTTAAACCAAGCATTTGGCAAACACATCCTAAAATTACTGCAACTACACATTCCTATCCCTAGGTAATGTATAAATTGTTGTTTTACTCATTTCAGAAACTAGAATCCCAATATTCCTATTGTGAATCCTAACCCTAAACATGTTAATAGAATGGACAGTCCCAATTAAGAATAATGCAATGAAGAACAAAATAAAACAAAGCAATTATGATAATTCTCATTAAAACCAATCAAGACATAAAGGAGTTCACATAGGTTCTTGGCTCAACCACAATACAAGAATTTAGCCAAGCATACTCAGAACTGACACTACTCCCATAACTAACATGTTCCTAGAGATGAATTACCAGAGGAAAAGAAGAGATTACACAGAGTTGCTATTCGGCAGCTCCCCAATGATTCCAATCTTCTCCAAAGGTTCTTCAATGGCTTCTTTTGCAGAAAATCTTCAAGAGGTCCAGGAAAAGCCTCTTCTTTGTGACCCAGAGGTCCCTTTTTATCCCCCATATGTTCTAGGTTTAATTCAAGTAATGAGGAATTGTTTCCCAAGCTAAATCAGTATCAAATCTTTTAAATCAGGAAATATCAAGCTTGTGGCGCGAATAGCGCGGAGTCCCACGCTGATCGCGTGGGTCATTCAAATTGAAGGCTTAAGTTTGATATGATGGCGCTACTCGCGTGGATGGCCACGCTAATAGCGTGGCTTGTTCGAGCTGAAGAGTTAACCTTTGGTAGTCCCCACGCTACTCGCGTGGATGGCCACGCTAATAGCGTGGTTAATTCGAGTTGGAAGTTTGGTTTTCAGCATCTGGCGCGATTGGTGTGGTAGTTAGCGGTACTAGCGCGGGCTCTTCGAATTGAATATTTGATCTTGACACTCTGACGCTGATCGCGTGGGAGTCCACGCGATTAGCGTGGCTTGTTCGAGAGCACTAGTTTGCTCTTTTTGCTTCTTTTCCTCTCTTGTTGGTTCCTAAATGACACAATAAATAAGAAATTAAAGTAATATGCAATTAAGTAATAATTTACCAAATCCTAATCTAATTTACTCATTCTTAAACAATTTATTAATCAATTAATCCTAAAAACTAATATATGCTAGAAGCATATCAAATAATTCCCAGATTTATATATTGTTGTCCTCAGCAATAAAAAGAGTTTCTATTTGGAAAGCAAGTTTCAACAATCAAGCATAAATTCACAATGCTAAGTATAATCAATTTCCAATCAAGGTTTCAATAACACTTTCAATTCCATCAACTGCAAGAGTTTCACTTGAGTCTTCCTTTCCAAGATGTGTGTATTTTACTCAGCACTCAAGTGTATAAGGGTTATTATACTCAGTCAATCCATCACAGTGATAGCACTACCATAAGCTTGATCATATTCTCGAGTTCTTGAAAATAAGAAACATAAATGCATGCACAACTGATCAAAAGGTCTTTATAAGGTTGTAACTTGGCCTGGCTTAAGGGTAGGAACGTTTTGGATAGTGACTAAAATTGAGATTGGATTTTTGTTAGAATTAGTCCATTCCACTTAGCAATCTACCACTCTTTATTCTCTGATTTTTCCTCTGTAAAACACTTGTGATAGAGAGAGTAGGATAGTAGAAAAATATATTTAGATCCACCAGCTGGTATTTCAGACTTATTATTTCCTTTACTGGACAGTTGGTATTTCAGACTTGTTATTCCCAAACTGGATTCTTCACTAGATTTGGTTTTTGCCAGATCTGTTCTGTTGGCATTTCACTCTCAAACCAGAATTGTCTTCTTGGGTAACTTTGTCTTTCCTCTTACCTTTCCTTTCTTTCCCTATTCCCCCATATTCCATGGTCTTGGTTCTAATTCTTTCTTCCTCCAATCTCAAGTATGGTGGTCAAGGGATATGTTTCAAATGTCAGGTGTATGAATGAAAAGGTTTAGGCTCAAAAGGGTGACAATGGAAGATTGAAGGTGAGTCAATTTGGCCCTGGCTTAAAAGAATAAACTGCCTTAATCATATCAGAATATACATGCATCCAGATAAACAAATCAAGTTCTAGAGTACTTACCAAGGTGAGGCCTCTCTGAAAGAATTTTGTACTGTATGGCTCAATCCTCACAGGTTATGGACTCAAGTTAGCCTCTGTTAACTTCACATTAAGCGTCATTTCAACTTCAACATGAATATCAATATACAAGCAATCATAATTCAATCATGCTTCATGCAATCCATGCCATATTCCATCTCACTCAAGCCTCCTAACAGAAATTTCTAATTCATCACTGACTTCACAATTTTACTTTTGAGATGTATACAATAAGCTTCTAACATGTTATTCAAAAATTTAAACCCTTAATGACTAAACTTTAAACTCATAAAATTTAGCAAAACACATAAATTTTCTGTTAGACATCCTTTGTCTCTTGAATGTGATTCGTCAAATAAATAATGCGTATGCGCCCATTCCCAGATTTAGAAAATTGCTGTCCCCAGCAACAACTAACAAGGATCGTGTGCTCAATCATGTAATGATTATTTGAGGAATCGCAACCAAAATGAAACATTAATCCTAACAGAAGACATTAAGAATCAAATGAGTCATGTATCAATTATCAAGAATGTATCAAGTATTTATATGTGTACTGCAGTAAAGTAAATATGTGGAAATTTAAAAACAGAAAAGAAAATCAAAAACAGTAAAATCAAAATCATCATGTAAATCACTCCTCGCCCTCTATCATCTCGTCCTCAGCAGTCTGAGATGGACCAGGGTGGTTCGCTGCTGGCTCTGCAGGGTTGGAGGGTCCTGGAGGAGTCTGAGCTGTTGGTGGTGGTTTGGGACCCACGGGTGGCTGGGAAGCTGGCGGTGTGGGAGTGAAATGATACTGGTATGCTGAGTAGTCCATGCTTCGCTCTCAGCAAAGGTCTTCCAGCAGCCGGGTATGGTACTCGATCAATCTGGTCTGATGCTCCATCATCGCATGTAAAGATCTGTAGCTCGGGGAGTCCTCATAGACAATGTCGTGCCCGGGAATCCCTAATGTAGAAGGCTGAGGAGGGGAAGGTGAGGGATCAATCTGTGGTTGTGGTGAAGCTAGAGCTGGTGCCTGTGGCGGAGGCTGCTAATGATCGGGAACTCCCCGAGGACTGCGGGCTGTAAGCTCCTCTGGAGAGAGCTTCGAAGCTCTAATCAACTGTTCCTCTGCTGCGCTCTCCATCGCATCTATATATGTCTTTAGATTCATGACAGAGGCGGTCCTGATGTCCATGGGCTCGTCGTCTGGGATCTGAACTCCAGCACGACGGCAGAGATGAAGAATGAGAGAGGGATGAGCGAGCCAGGACTTACTGCTGGCGTCCTGAATCATGTGGAGAATCCTTTTAGAAAGGATATAAGAAATGTTGAGGTTCGCCTCCCCCCGTAGCACATGTAATAGAGTGGCCCGCTCCAGATTCACATCAGTCATATTTGTAGAAGGGATGACTGTGTGGTTAATGAATTGGTGCCAGAAAGCTGCGTCTCCTACTAAGTCATGTTTCCTCAGCTTCTCCGGCACATAATCAAGGCCCGCCTTGGTCTTCCAAGTTGTGTATAGCCCAGTGATCCCATATCGGATCTGATCAGCTAACCGGGGCATCTCGTCTCTATATAGCTTGGTGAAGACATCGGGCTGCATGCTGAGAAAGATGTGGCCAAACTCGCAACGGGAGAAATGAGAGTAGGTGGTGTCCAAGAACTTCTCTATGGTTTCATCGTCGAATGGAACTTGGACGCCCCTCACCCAACTAAGTCTCCTCTCAGCCACTGTCACTGGGTCAACATTAGCCAGAAACTCCTTCAGAATTGAACTGGAGCTCGGCTCGAGAAAGCTGACTAGTCTCTCCCATCTCCGTCTGACAATAACCTCTCTAACCAGAGAGTCTTCAGGAAGCGATTCCCACATAATCTTCTTCTCAGGAATGATCTTCTTGAGTAAATACCAAGAGTCAAACCGCTCCTGGCACTCCAGCGTGCGGAATCTAACTTCATCAAACTAAGTAACTTGGGCCCTCTTGCTGTAACATCCTCAAAATTATATCTTGAATTCATATTTATAATTGAATTGTGGAAGTGTGATGATACTTGGATACAAAAATATTTGAAGAGAAATGACCATATTACCCTTTCCTTAAAGCAGGAATTACAGAAATGCTCTTGAGGTGAAAATTATGAAAATGCCCCTAGATATTTTGGTTAGATATTTTAAGGTGAAAATTACATAAATACCCTTAGATATTTTGGAAATTACAAAAAATGCCCTTGAGTCAAAATGACACAAATACCTTAAGATATTTTGTGGAGATATTTTATAGTGGAAAAATAATAAATAGAATCTGTAGAATTTTCTCTCAATTGTAGGATGTATAGACTTGTTTAATAAAATAGTTTAGTAATTTTGACGGTCAGAAGTAAAATGGAAATCAGAATTAAGACAAGAGCAGTCTTGTACGTAAGACCTATATATCATTCTGTAGAAATTAGTCATGAGTTATTTGTAGTATAACTGAAGTTAGTTTCTAGAAATCTCTGGAGTTCCATTATTCCATATTATCCTTAGGTAGAAGAGTTTGAATCAAACTTTACTTCCTACTAGAAAACGCCATGTGTGAAGTCATATTGGAATTGGATTCTTCTTCATCATCAAAAATGACATATGTATATAAAGTAGCATGAAAGAAAGTAAATTTTCTCCTCCTCCTTTGTTGTCCACGTGAATAAGCTAAAAGAAGAGAGAAACTTCATGAACATGCCAAGTAATAGGACATTTGGAAGAAAGGTGTCATGCCTTGAAGGACATGTGTACAAGATGGCATGAAGAAAAGAAAAATCTTCTCCTATTTATTGGGTGGTCACGTGAAAGATGGAGAACCATGGAGAAGCTTCATGATTTGCCAAGTGGAGGGACACTTGGAAGGAAGAAGGAAGAAGCTTC
>CM023953.1:4964031-4978814 GCA_013407115.1 Glycine latifolia
AAATTGTTGTTTTACTCATTTCAGAAACTAGAATCCCAATATCCCTATTATGAATCCTAACCCTAAACATATTAATAGAATGGCCAGTCCCAATTAAGAATAATGCAATGAAGAACAGTAAAACAAAGCAATTATGATAATTTTCATTAAAACCAATCAAGACATAGAGGAGTTCACATAGGTTCTTAGCTCAACCACAATACAAGAATTTAGCCAAGCATACTCAGAACTGACATTACTCCCATAACTAACATGTTCCTAGAGATGAATTACCAGAGGAAAAGAAGAGATTACACAGAGTTGCTATTCTGCAGCTCCCCAATGATTCCAATCTTCTCCAAAGGTTCTTCAATGGCTTCTTCTGCAGAAAATCTTCAAGAGGTCCAGGAAAAGCCTCTTCCTTGTGACCCAGAGGTCCTTTTTTATCTCCCATACATTCTAGGTTTAATTCAAGTAATAAGGAACTATTCCCCAAGCTAAATCAGTATCAAATCTTTTAAATCAGGAAAGATCGAGCTTGTGGCGCGACTAGCGCGGAGTCCCACGCTGATCGCGTGGGTCATTCGAATTGAAGGCTTAAGTTTGATATCATGGCGCTACTCGCGTGGCTTGTTCGAGCTGAAGAGTTAACCTTTGGTAGTCCCCACGCTACTTGCGTGGATGGCCACGCTAATAGTGTGGTTAATTCGAGTTGGAAGTTTGATTTTCAGCATCTGGCGCGATTGTCATGGTTGTTGGCGCTACTAGCGCGGGCTCTTCAAACTGAATATTTGATCTTGACACTCTAACGCTGATCGCGTGGGAGTCCTCGCGATTAGCGTGGCTTGTTCGAGAGCACTAGTTTGCTCTTTTGCTTCTTTTCCTCTCTTGTTGGTTCCTAAATGACACAAGAAATAAGAAATTAAAATAATATGCAATTAAGTAATAATTTACCAAATCCTAATCTAATTTACTCATTCTTAAACAATTTATTAATCTATTAATCCTAAAAACTAATATATGCTGGAAGCATATCAACATGCTACGTGACCTTGGACAAGCCAGTTTTCAGCAAGCCCACACACCCATGTTTGAGAAACTACAATGTGATTCAAATATCCCTTTGTATTCATCGTGCACAACCTTCACATGATTGACCGTGGTGTTAGCATTGGTTAATTTGAAGGCAAGATTTGGGTGGAGTGACAAAAGCTTCACTAAATTGCTTGTGTTGTTGAAAAAATTGCTTCCCGAAGGTAACACATTGCCGAAAAGTCATTATCAAGCAAAGAAAATTTTATGTCCCATGGGCATGCAGTACCAGAAAATACATGCATGCCCTAATGATTGTGTTTTGTATAGAAATGAGTTGGCTGAAATGCATAAATGCCCCACATGTGGGGTTTCACGATACAAAGTCAGCGATGATGAAGGTAGTGATCAGTCATGCAGAAACATGTCTCGTCCCGCAAAGGTTTATTGGTATCTTCCAATTATTCCAAGGTTTAAGCGATTGTTTGCTAACCCAGATGACGCAAAAAACCTAACTTGGTATGCAAATGGTAGGAAAAGTGATGGATTTCTCAGACATCCGGCCGATTCTCCTCAATGGGCAATAATAGATCGTTTGTATCCAAATTTTGCTCATGACCCAAGGAACCTATGGATAGGTTTAGCATCTGACGGCATGAATCCTTTTGGTAACCTTTCCACTAACCACAGTTTGTGGCCTGTGCTGTTGATCATTTACAACCTACCTCCTTGGTTATGCATAAAGTGTAAATACATCATGTTGACTATGATGATAGCCGGTCCAAGACAGCCAGGAAATGATATTGATGTTTACCTGGCGCCACTCATTGAAGACTTGACAAAATTGTGGGTTGACGGGGTTGAAGTCTTTGATGCACATATGCAACAGAGCTTTACCTTGTGTGCAATGGTTTTCTATACCATCAATGACTTTCCAGCATATGGCAATTTGAGTGGATACAGTGTCAAAGGCCATTATGCATGTCCTGCATGTGAAAAAAACACATCCTTTGTCCAACTAAAACATGGAAAGAAGACAGTATACACGAGGCATCGAAGATTTCTCAATCTATATCACCCATATCGGCGATTGAAAAAGCCTTCTATGAAATTCAGGAGAAACAGTGTGCACCTATTCCATTAATTGGGCATTAAGTTTATGCTCTTGTGCAGGACATTGTGACTATGTTTGGCAAGACCCAAAAGAAGGATCCTAATGACAAGGCAGTTTGGAAGAAAAGGTCAATATTTTTTTATCTTCCGTATTGGTCAGATTTGGAAGTTAGACATTGTATTGATGTAATGCATGTTGAGAAAAATGTCTGTGACAGTTTAATTGGCACCTTGTTGAACATTAAAGGCAAGACAAAGGATAATTTAAAATCTCGCCAAGATCTTGTTGAAATGGGTATAGGTGAGCAGTTGCATCCGATTAATAAAGGTTCCCGAACATATTTGCCCCCTGCATGTCACACATTGTCAACAAGAGAGAAAAAGCTTTTTGTCAATGTCTACGTAGTATTAAAGTCCCACAAGGATACTCTTCAAATATCAAGAGCCTTGTATCTGTCAACAATCTAAAATTGGTTGGCTTGAAGTCCCATGATTGTCATGTCTTAATGCAACAGTTACTGCCTATAGCAATTCGGGGAATATTGCCTGAGAAAGTTAGGGTTGCCATTACAAGGTTGTGCTTTTTCTTTAATGCCGTTTGCAGGAAAGCAATTGACCCAAGTCAGTTGGATGATTTGGAGAATGAGGCAGCTATTGTGCTTTGTCAATTGGAATTGTTCTTCCCTCCTTCATTTTTTGACATAATGGTGCATTTAATTGTTCACGTTGTTAGGCAGATTCGGTTGTATGGACCGGTGTTTTTGGATGTATCCCATTGAAAGGTACATGAAGGTCTTAAAGTCTTACACCAAGAATCAATACAGACCATAAGCTTCCATTGTTGAAAGGTATGTTTCCAAAGAATGTATTGAGTTTTGTTCTAATTATCTGGACACAGTTAAACCAGTTGGAATTCCAGAAAGTCGTCATGAACGGTCAAGGTGAGGTAAGGGAACACGAGGAGTCAATGTTGTCACTATGAGTAAAGCTGAGGTTTCACAAGCACATTTGTATGTTCTGAATAACACGAATGAGGTTTTGCCGTACATTGAAACTCACAAACAATATGTGACCGAATGTCATCCTAAATTCAACATGATGAAAGTGTTGCAAGAACACAATAGAATTTTCATAAGCTGGTTTAAGTCAAAAATCTTAAATGATGAGAATGCTTATTCAACATTAAGGTTGTTAGTTGTTGGGCTGAATTTGAATGTACCCACTTGGAAGGGATATGATATCAATAAATTTTCCTTCTACACAAAGTCACAAGATGATAAAAGTTTCGTGCAAAACAGTGGGGTTACTGTGGATGCCGATTCCGAACACTTTTGTGGTGCATCGGATAACAACCCTATTCGAGCGTCCATGCCATACTTTGGAGTTATAGAGGAAATTTGGGAGCTTGATTATGTTGCATTCAGAGTTCCTATTTTCAAGTGTAAGTGGGTTAACGGAAACACTGGTGTATTTCAAGATCGTATGGGATTCACACTAGTAGAACTTGATAAGGTGGGTTACAAGGATGAGCCATTCATCATGGCAGAACAAGCAAAACAAGTGTTTTACATCAAAGATCTGTGTGATTCAAAATTTTCAGTTGTTCTACAAGGAAGAACATGTACTATTAGTGCTAATGTTGGTGATGATGCAACACTTGATATTTGTGAAATGCCTGGTTTTTGCACACATATACCGTCCATTGATGAAGAACATGACGTTGACGATGAAATGCAATTCGAAATGATCATGATGAAGGTTTATGGGAGAACAACACTAATAAGTAACTGCTTACCACCAAAGTAATGTGTTTTTTAATTTGTTTGATTATACAATTATTTTAAATGATGTTGGTTTACACAATTGAAGTCTGAAGTTTCATAAACATGTGACTAATGTGCTTTATTATAATGTTTTTTCTTTGCAGAGCCATGGCCACACCCCCTTCGTCCGCTCCACCGTCACAAACAGAGCTGCCAGAATCAACATGTACAATGAAAACTAGACAATCAACCAGGCTAAGAAGCTTAACAGTCAAGAATGTTAATCAGCCAAAGCCAAAAATTACTGTAAATCATGCTAGTGGCAGGGCATCAGGCAGTCATAAGGAAAAATTCCACAGTTATCTGGGGGTTGTGGCAAGAGATAAAATCCCTATTGTGCATGCAACTTGGAAAGAGGTGCCCGAACCTTTGAAGGAACTAATATGGGATGACATATTGGTAAAAATGAAAAATCCACAACTATTGCTGAAAATGGTTATTCAAATGTAATCTAATATGTCTTTTTTTACTCTTATATATTTAATTTTTAAACGCAGGCAAAATATGATATCGAAGAAGCTTCAAAAGCAAAAAAGAAGATAATGTCTCTGGTTAGCACAAGGTGGAGACAATTCAAGTCTTCCTTGACCACTAAATACGTTTATGCTAACACAGATGGACAACAAAAAAGGGATGCTTCCGCTAGATATGGCCTAGATCCACAGACTTGGGAAGAATTTGTTGCTAGTCGACAAACCCCAAATTGGCAGGTTAGATTTCAATGTGTAATTTACCGCTTAATAGTTTAATCAAATACTAAATATTGTATAATGTTAACACACATTTTTTACTTATGACACAGGGATTAAGGAAAAAAGCGCAGGAAATTCAAAAACAAAATGAGTGCCCCCATATACTTTCTCGTGGGGGTTACAATTTGCTTGAAAAGAAAGTGATGGAGGAAAAAATGAATAGAAGACACCAAGACGCAATGAATACTGAGAATCCTTCAATTGTTGATGACCCTCATTCTCCAATTCCAAGACATGTGAAGTGGAAATTGGCCCGCACAAAGAAATATGGCAGATAAGATAGGGGTTAAATTTTAATGCAGCAAGTAAGATGCTATGAATCAAGTCATTAACATAGAGACGAGGAACAACAAGGAAGATATAAGAGAGAAAAAAAGGAAAGGAAGTAAAGGGTGTGTGTAGTTGTCCATAAAGGTCATTTCCTATAATTTGTAAGGCCTTGGGAGCAAGGTGAAGTGGAAGGAGATTAAGAATCTAATTGCAAGAGAGGATTCAATTTTTGTTTGCTTACAAGAAACAAAAATAGAAAATGTGAATAATAAGTTGTGTAGGGCTTTGTGGGGTGATGACCTTGTGGAGTGGAAACAAGTACCAACTGTGAATTCTTTTGGAGGATTACTGTGTTGATGGGAGCAAGGAACATTCCAATTGATCTCTTGGGAATGAGGGCTTAGTTTTCTCTTCATCCAAGTAGGTGGGTTGAGTATGACGAAATCATTAAAATTGTGAATATGTATTCACCATGTGTGTTGATTGACCAAAGGACTTTGTGGGAAGAACTGAATTTGCTCAAAGGGAGGGTGAGTGATGGATTATGGTGTGTCATTAGCGATTTTAATTATATAAGATCCCAAGATGAGAGGTTGGGGAGAGGTTCTTCAAAACATTGGAATAGGGAAATCCATGAGTTCAACAACTTCATCGACAATATGGAATTGTTTGAACTACCATGGATAAGGAGGAAGTTTAATTGGGTGAGAGCGATGGATAGAAGGATGAGTACTAGATTGGATAGGGCTTTGGTCTCCGTGGACTAGCTACACACTAGGCCAAACTCAACCTAATTGAGGTTTGATAGATCTATTTCTGACCATTGCTAGATCATTGTGCAATAAAAAGCCATTGATTGGGGCCTAGACCTTGTAAAGTCTTCATTTTTTTGTCAGAAGAGCTAGTTGGTTGATTTTGTAAAGAAGGCTTATGAATCATACAACATCCAAGGGTGGGGGGCTTTTGTTGTCAAGGAGAAACTAAAACTTTTGAAGATGGATATCAAGAAACAAAGTGTGGAAAAGGTTGGGATTCAACAAGCACTTATTGAATCTTTCATGTCTAATATAAACAACATGAACTCAAAGGAGGAGCTAGGTGGAGGAAGCAAGTGAAAGGAAAGCAATGTTAAAAGACTTTTGGAAATGTTCAAAGATTCATGAATCTATTCTTTACCAAAAGTCGAGAGTGAAGTGGATAAGGGAAGGGGATGAAAACACAAAGTTCTTCCATACCATTATCAATTAGAAGAGAAGAAAACAAAATCAAGGGGTATTGAGTGAGGGGAATTGGTGTGAGGATCGTTTGTTTGTAACAAAAATAAATTTAGGGGTACTTTCAAAAAATAAATTATTTAATGAAGGTGAGATGGATTTCTTGTTGGAAAGGGTGAGGTTCAACTCTATTTTGGAGGAGGAAAATACTATGCTTGTGGGGGTATTTACCATAGAGAAGGTCAAAGCGGCTGGTTTGGAATTATGATGGTAACAAGAGCCCTAAGCTAGATAGGCTAAGCTTCAATTTCATCAAAGCTTATTGGGATGTGATCAAAGTGGATATCTTAAGCGTTGTTAATGAATTCCATAGATACGAACAATTAGTGGTTAGCTAAAGGGTCTAATGTTTCATTCTTGACTCTTATCCCAAAGAAGGACAATCCACAAGGCCAAGGGGAATATAGACCTATTTCCCTTTATTAATGGCTATACAAGATTATTGCAAATATCTTGGCTAAGAGAATTAGCAAAGTCGTCTGTAGCATTATAGACACTAGACAATCAAATGTCATGGGGAGTAAGAATATATCGGATGGGGTGTTGATAGTCAACAAGGTTGTACATGAAGCAAAGTCTAAGAAGAAGCCATGTTTTGTCTTTAAAGCTGATTTTGAGAAACCATACAACTCCGTGAGGTGATATTTCTTAGCATACATCCTTTTTCAGAATGGCTTTTGTGTTATATTGATACAATGGTTATGGGGTTGTTTACAATCCTCCTCAATCTCCATTTTGGTCAATGAGAGCCCAACGAAGGAAGTTTTACGTATAAAATCCTCTAGCAAGGTGATCCCTTAACACCTTTCATATTTTTGGACGTTGTAGAAAGCTTGTGTGGCTTGATGAGGGAGGTTGAGGCTAAAGGTCTATGTTTGGAGGTCCCAATTAGTAAAGGAAATTTGCAAATTTCTTTACCCCAATTTGTGGATGATACAATTTTCTTCATTAGAAAATCCATGAAGGACATCATCACTTTGAAGACAATCGTAAGGTGTTTCGAAAGGGTTTCAGGCTTAAAAGTAATTTCTTTAAGAGTAGTCTTTTGGGAATTCATGCGGAGTATAAGGAAGTCATCACTAATGCAAGAGTTTTGAATTGTAAAATAGTGTGCCTCTCTTGTACCTACTTAGGTCTTCCAGTTTGTGCGAAGGCTAGGAGACTATCTACATGTATGTCAACCGATTATTGACATGGTAACAAGGAAGTTAGCTAATTAGAGGAGGAAACACTTGTCTTTTGGAGGGAGATTTTGCCTAATCAAATTAGTATTATCCTCTATTCCCTTGTATTACATCTTTTTCTTTAGAATTCCTAGTATGGGAATTTTAATATTAAATAGAATTCAAAGATTTTATTTGTAAAAGGCTAACCAAAGGGAAGAGGGGGAGAGAAAAAGGTAACTTTGATTAAATAGGATGTTGTGTGTTCACCTATACATAATGGAGGGTTATGGATAAAGAATCTTGAACTTTTTAATAAGGTCATGTTGGAAAAATAGGTATGGAGGTTATTGAGAGAAATGGATGCTTTATGGACAAAAGTCTTTTTTTTTTTAGAAATACGGGGTTGTAAATTTAGATAGATTTTTATTAGGAGAGGGGATGGTCAAAGGAACACAATGGTGGGGGGATCTCTTGCAAATGTGTGAGCTGGAGAGAGATACACAGGGTTGGTTTCAAAAGGGGGTGAGCAGGGTGTTGGGTTATAGGAGAGGTGTGAGTTTTTGGTATGGGAAATTGGTGGGAGAAGAAACTTTAGGTACCAGGTTCTCGAGACTATTCTCAAATTCACTACAAATAATAATAAGTTGCTTGAAATGGCTGCATGGACGGATGACCAATTGTCTTTGGCCTTGACATGGTGCAGATCATGATTTATGTGAGAAGCTAATCTCGAGCAACAATTCAGGCGTCACCTGGAAGGGATCCTACCATCTAAAACTAAAAGTGATGGATGAGGATGGGGTCAAGGACATACAAATCATTATCTTGTTTGGGAGGTGTATAGGAATACGCATGTTGAGATTGATTATGTTAAAGGAAAATTCTATATACAAATGTGGAAAGTAAAGGTTCCATCAAAGGTTAGGGGCTTTGCATGGAGACTACACCACAATAGGATCCAAACAAAGGACAATATGCATAAGCGAAACATCTTTCCAGGTGGTAGTGACACAAATTGCATCCTTTGCAACTCAATAACAGAGATAGAACAACACTTATTCTTCACTTGTCAATTTGCGCATGAACTTTGGTGTCACTACTATTGTTGGAAGATGTGTAGAGTCATTTCTAGCAACACTTGGGAAATATTGATGGACCCCAAGGCAAGCTTGCATGGCGGTCGATTTGGATGTCTATGATATAGGCTATTTGGAACCATTGGAATGCCATTTTTTTTTCAATGAGGGAAGAAAAGATATTGAAGTTGCGTTTGATGGATGTAGATACAAAGCATGGTGGTGGTGCAGAGAAAATTTGATTCAAGGTTCAATTACTCTCTCTAGGTCTAGATAATGGATGTGGGAGGATGTTTGGGATAACTTTAGTGGCCATGTATGTGCATGGGTCTGTTGTGGATGACCTATATTGGTATGGGTGACACACATAAATGCTACAATAAGATGATAGATGTATGTTAGTATTTTGTTTTATCTATATCTGGCTTGTAGAAACCTATCGGGGTCTCCCTTTATCCTTTAACTTCCTATAAAACGTTTGCAGTGTAGTTGGCACTACTAGTGACTCTACTTTGTGTCTTCGTTAATATATTACTCCTTTGGTTGTTCCAAAAAAAAAAAAAAGGAAACTCGATGTCTTTACTAATGGAGCCTTCTATAAGGATAATTTAACGCAAAAAATAATTTACACTACAGGGTCTTAACTATTTGGTTTGTTGGAAGATTTCAGTTTCTCTTTTACACAGTTTTGTATGAACCCTAGTGCTTACATCACTAGGTACTCTAATCTATGTGGAATAAAGATGTAAGGATGTTGTGCTCGGGTGCATGAAGATAGCTAGGGTGGATAGGATGTTAATTCATTGTATCCATTCACATGCATAATTTATGGTTTGTAATATGTACATGGGGTTATGAACGATTTTTGTTGGGATTGGTTAGTGGGCATTTAATGCTCAATTAATTTAATGTCTAGTAACCAGTTGGTGGGTTTAAAATTAGTTGACTATGTAATTCTATGCACGGTTAGGTATGACTTGTACCTAATCCTATTAATATATGCTACTTCATTTTCTTATTTTTTATGTTTAAGATTACTGTACGCAAATTAAGAAATATTTAATGGAACTAAATTTTTTTATATTTGGACTAAAATGCGCTCATTTAATATCTTCATCTTTGATACTTACACAATTTGTAGTGGGTATTAAATAAGGGTATAGTTGAGAAAAATGCATTAGTTAGACTTTGAAATTCTAAAACATTTAATGATTTGGGGAAAAAAATTAAAACATCAAAAGAAATGAGAAAAAGAATGGGTAAGGCGCTCTCTCTTTATATATATATATATATATATATATATATATATATATATATATTTTGTTGATAAAAAACAATCAATGTACTTTGTGTCTGTAATTTTGTCAATATTGATTATAATTATAATTATAATATATAAAATATTATATATTTGATTAAGGTTAGTTTAATTTTATTTTGCAATATGTATATAGTACAATTATCATATGCATATTCATTTGCAAAAGAAACAAATGATATTTGAAAAGGACTTCTATAAAAAGTGCATATCAATATTATAGGCAAAATGTGCTCTTGTTAGCACTTTAAAGTAAGTAACTAATTAAGGAAAAAATTGTCTCTTTGTCTTGAGTTTTCTATTTTGAATAGTTGAGAAAATAGCATTTTGTCAGCAATTCAATATGGAAGTTTATATGTAATTTAAATTGTTTTCCAATTCTTAATTGTTGATATTATAACATCATTTAATTTATGTCAACATTTTATTTTGAGCATTTTATTTTAAGATCTATTTGGAAGGAGTGTAAGTGAAAAGAAAGAACATTAAGAGAGAAAAAACATAAATGACAATGCATTTTTCTTTGTTTGATGGAAGAGAAAGTCGAAGAAAAAAAATTAGCTTCAAAAAACAAAAATTTAAAATTTTCTTTCCTTTCACTTTTCTTCTAATTTAAATTTCATTTTTGTATTCCATCATTTTCTTCCTCTTTTCCAAACATAGGATTAAACTATTAGCAAAAGAATAATGCAAAAATTGAAAATTTCTCTCTTTTGGTGTAGTATAATTTTTAATAGCACATCTTTAAAAAAATGTTGTATGGCTCATTCATGATTTTATTAAAGAAACCACATTAGTTTATTGAAACACTTATCAATAGTTATAAAACACATAAAAAAAACTACCACATTATTTAATTCTTTATATGAGCTTTTTCTTGTTTTTGTCTAGATTTTTGTGATAATCATGCCCCTTGACATGAGAGCAGATAATGATACAGCTATGAGAGAGCATGTTGCTCTTGATTGATGTTGGATCATGGTGGTAGGCTTAGGTTCACTCATTTTTCCTTTTAATTTATACTAAATAGAATACCTCTTTTGGTATCCATAAATTTTAGATAATTTTATTTCTTATAAGTTTTTAAACTTCTACTACTCGAATAACTACACACACAGATTGAGTATCTCTCTCCTCCTAATTTTCAAAGTGGGGACTAACTTAGCGAAATATATATATTTATGTGGTACTTGATGTATTTATTCTCTTAAGGGACTCTTTTGAGATTATTTTTTTCCAATATAAATGTTAGTTTTGTAGTAACCTAAGAAATCGTACGTACTCATTATGTTATGGCATGTCTTGATGATGCTATAGATATGATGATTGATGATTATTAGAAGTAAGATAGCATGCGTAAATTGTGAAAATGGTTATTATTTTCATAGTCAAAATTAAAATTAAGAGTTTTAAATTAAATGAACCTAAAATGAGATGTTCTGTGTTTAGATAGAGAGCTGAGATGTAATGACTTCTAGTGTTAATTAACAAATAACATCGAGCTTATGAGTTACCTACCTTCACAATGGCGTAAGTTAGGTGATACTCATTTTTTTTGTATTCCTCTGCATATCTGTGGATAAAAATCAAATTTAATAGAATTTATGATCTGAAAACCTTTAACCGTATAAAATTGTTGAATATATAAATTGATTAAAAAAATTTGCATTATTCATTAAACTTACCCTGCCACAGTGCCACTTGACCATCAACGAACCATGGATGCCAAGTCATATCAAGTTTCAAATTAAGTGACTTGACAATAGAAAGTGTACTAAGATACGGTATCGACATATCAAGATCAGTGCTGTAAAAGATGAAGACAAATATGGCTTAGAAATTAATCTGAAAATTATGTGCAGTAAATGATGCAAAATCTCAGGCTAGTAGTACTTGGAAAGTTTGTTTGCAACTAAAGGGAATTTTTTTTGTGTTGATAAAAAAATACGGGTTTACGAAAAGAATTTAGAGTTATTTTTTATACTATAAAATTTAATTCTAATACAATATAAATAATTAGGATTCAATATTCATATAGTTTCAGTGTATAAATTATTAAACAATTAATTAATCAGACATCTCCCTTAGTGTTACGGTCATCCAATATGGGCCAAGTGCAAGAGGCCCAATAAAGGCTGATCGTATTTAAGTTTCCAGGAACATTCTAGAGGTAATCAGAAATTCAACAATGGAATCAAGAGCAATCAAGGATAATGATTGCTCAGTAAATGCGTATTATGTCAACGCGGATACGGAGGAATTTGGTCCATACCCATCCGGGCCAGTATTTGTAAGTAAGAAATTCCAGGGGAAAGGTACGTTTTCTGGACTCTCACTTTTCCTTAGACACAGTGCACACACCCCACGCCTGATTTTGTCCCCTCGTGTGCATTGTGATCACCATCTCAGGAATACTTCACCACCATAAGTATTTCCAGAAAGAGAGTTCAGATCAAACAGTAACCATCCAACTTCATTGTTGAACCTCTGTTTCTTACGAACAGAATATTGGCGCCGTCTATGGGGACGTTAAAATTTGACTCCCACCATGGTAAACACGAGAAGACACACTGATGGAAGACCACCCTTGGCAGGGGCACCGCCCTCCGTCCGAGTGGAGGACGCATTTTCAGACATCGCATCCTCTCGGCCACAAAATAATCCTCCGGTCATACCAGAGGACCCACCCTTTCAGGCCGAGGGAGAGCAAGGATCGATTCAGCACTTCACCAATAACGCGTTGCAATCCATCCTAGCCCGGGTTAAGCGGCTGGAAAGGAGACATGCCCTTTAATGCCAGGAGGACATGAACATCATCATCGCCCAGTTAGACGAGCGGTGTGCAAGATGGAGGCAGGAGGAAGAGTAGCGAAGACAGCATATGGAGCAGCACTATTCGAGACAAAGGGAGAATACGAGCCGAGAGAGAGCATTTCGGCCTGGTCAGAGCGAAGCACATCACCATCAGTCGGCCCATCAGCTACCACCGACACCTGTGGCACCCGGGGCCGACGAACGTTCGCATCACGGACCAGAGGCGGCCTCGCATCATCTGGAACGCGAGGACAATCCGGGACAGCATGAACAATGGCCTAACATTCCACGCCATCAGGTCAGAGCAGAGGGCGAGGTATACAGGAGAAAATATCGGCGCGGACAACACAACAACAGCCCATTCATTGATGAGATTGTCAATGCCCAGTTCATCAAGGATTTTGATGGATCCTTTCTGTCAAAATACGACGGGAGCCAAGACCCGCAAGTTCACATTGACGAATTCGACATGCAGATGTGTGTCCGAGGAATTGATGAGCCAATAATCTCTCGGATCTTTGTTACCACTTTGACCGGGGCTGCACAGACATGATTCCACACATTGCCGCCGCGATCAATACACAACTTTGAGGACTTCGGCCAAAAGTTTCTGCTCAATTTTGCAACGAGTAAGAAGCAACCCAAGTCCGAGTTTGCGCTTGGAAAAATCCGCCAACATCCAGGTGAAACATTGCAAAGCTATTTAGACCGGTTCAAGGAGGCCGCTTTACAGGTACAAGGATTAGAGGAGAAGGTACACGTCCACTTGTTGTCAGCAGGATTTAGTGGATCATCACGACTCGCGAAGTCTATATATAAGGACCCGGTTAAAACGTTGCTTGAATTTAGGGTCCGATCAAAGAAGTACTTGGAGCTGGAACAGATGGAAATCGTGAATACTGTTCCGAAAAGGAAAGGTTCCCCTCCAAGAAATTGTCAGAACACCGGGAACGCGCAGCCGAATAGAAATCCCGATCTCATTCACCGCCCAGGACGATAAGATACGAAGTACGACAGGTATACCCCGTTGAACACTTCCCGAGCTCAAATATGGAGAGAGGTAGCCCTGACGGTGATGAAGAAAGTAGATAGACCTCGACCTGTTTTCAAGAAAACTGGTCTTGATCAGACTCGGTTCTGTGAGTTCCACAATGGACCGGGGCATACTACCGACCAATGTTAGGACTTGAGAGATGCCATAGAGAAGTTCATCCGAGAAGGCAAGCTGCGACGATATGTGATCAAAACTCAAGGCCAACAAGCCAAGCGGAAGGGCAACCAAAACGACGACCAGAAAGGCCGAGATGAAAAACGGAAGAAACAGGAGGATTTTCCGGAGCCAAAATTTGAATGTAATGTGATCACAGGAGCGATGGGTGGAGGAGGTGATACGGCCAATCAACGTCGGAAGTATCTCAGAGAAATTCTAGCCGTTCGGGAGCAACCTCGGTTCAAAGGCCCCAGCAAGCCCGAACCCCCGTTGCTGTATTTCACCAAGGACGACTTAGAAGACGTCATACCCGGACATGAGGACGGTCTAGTCATAACCGGGATTATAGCTAACTGCCGGGTGAAAGGAATGTCTGTAGACAACGGTAGTTCAGCAGACATCATATCATGGACTGCTTTCAAGAAGATGAATTTGGACGAAGTGGACCTAAAACCATGTCAGACGGTCTTATCGGGCTTCAACGGAGAGAATACGGCCATCAAAGGGTCCATTGAGCTTCGATTGACGTTGGGATCAAAGGAGGCCTTCAAGTCAGAGAGAGTGAA
Source organism: Glycine latifolia (assembly GCA_013407115.1). Classification (NCBI taxonomy): domain Eukaryota; kingdom Viridiplantae; phylum Streptophyta; class Magnoliopsida; order Fabales; family Fabaceae; genus Glycine; species Glycine latifolia. The sequence continues at coordinate 4,978,425 of CM023953.1, forward strand.
ATTTGTGGTTGCCGAGTTCCCTTCACCGTACAACGTCATTCTCAGAAGGCCAACCCTCCACCGATGGGATATCTTGATGTCCACTAAACATCAAAAGATGAAGATGATAGGAAGCAACGGATGAGTAATAACCATAAGTGGAGACCAGAAAGAATCCCGCTAGTGCTATTACAACGCCGTCAGAGAAGCCGAAGCCGGCACCTCAGCACTACCCCAATACGGTGAAGAAAAGCTGAGAGCAAACAGTAGCCAACAAATGGAACCCATCAACATGGTCGAGCTAGATGTCCGAGAAGATGTGGAAGAATGGAGACCCGAACCAGCAGACGAACTCGTGGAAGTACAGATAGGATCTCAAGCTACCCAGATCACCAAGATTGGGAAGATAGC
>CM023953.1:4998814-5012698 GCA_013407115.1 Glycine latifolia
CTGATTAGGTTGGCCAGTAATTGAGTGCCAACTCAGCCAAAGAAATCCGCTGGACAGGCTTGCGATTTTAACACCGTGGCAGTTTAGCAATTTTTTTACACGGCCTGGCACTTTGCCTAAATTTATGCACAGGTGTGGCAGTTTGAAAGATGTCTCTGGATTTCACAGGATCCCCGACACACCTTGGGCAAGTGCCTTGGTGTACGTGCAACTTACTAGAGACCCCGACCCCAAAATGGTTTTAATGAGGTCCTGTAATGGTTCGTGGTGCCTCTCGGATCAACCGTTGACTATGCCAATTTCTCATATCTAGGATTTCTTCAATCTAAATGACGTATGTGATCTACCATATGGTATATCTGATATGACACTAAGTGTGAATGTAAAATTATATTATGTCATTGCTATGTGAATGATGAAATATATTATATTATATCAATGCTCTGTGAATGATGAAATATATATATGATTAATATTGTGATTGGATTCAAGTGGCTTCTTAGTAAATGTGAATATAACATGTTATGGTATGTGTATGTATTGGAAAAATATTGTTAGGAGAACATAGTTGTGGTGAGATAGAAATAAATTATATGTATATTGTCTGTGAACTGTATATCATGTCATGTATATGTATTTTGAAGTGAAAAATGTTAGATCATGAATGAGTTGACGTTTGATTTTGATTTTGGAACTGCAACGGTTTGAAATTTTCTCTAAACTTATGTTGATTTTGTGGGTTGGAATATTCTGTCATGTCAAAACACCTTGATGCATTGCTAGCGATGCTTTCTTAGTGTGAGTGATGCTGTCAGATTTTATCCATGGTGTGACAATTCATCGGTTATATAAATTCTTGGACTTCATTCACAAAGTGTTTTTGAAAATGGTATTACATACATATGAATCTATAAGTTAAATGTGCATCACATTGCATGTATGCCTATGTGTACGGCATGATTTGGATATATGATATGTTGGTGTGATGTAATCGTATACAAATGTATTTTATTTAATTTGTCTTTCTTTCAAGTTTCTTAATTCATTTGTAAGATGTATTTCACTCATTGTTTAGTTTCTTGTTTGTATTTGGACTAAACACTACCGGATGATGATATTGGAGAACAGGCATAGGTCTCAATTTATTTCTAGTTTCATGATTATGTACGCTCTAAGACAATGTAACATTGGAGCTTGGATTTATGGTCTATAGTTTTATATTTATTTCATATTTGGTTAAATTTTTTTGTATGGTCTTTTTTGAGTGCAAAAAGTTCTTTAAATTCAAATTAAGTTTGTTTATGAAGTTATTTTTTAATGTTCATGAAAATATGTTATGTAATGCTCCTTTACAACGAAAAAAATATTTTGAAAAATAACATAGTTCTTTATTTAATTATGCAATCACCTTATTAAAAAAATGTTTTAAGTATTTGAAATTAACAGTTTTTTTAACATCATCACCCACTATCAATTTTGTAACCTTAGTAAAATAAATATTTTTAATTTAAAAGATGATAATATTTAGATTTTTTTATAGATTATAGGTATCCTCCATTTGACGCAAACTTGCTCAAGCCAAATATAATAACTATAGACCATACAAGTGTCTCTCTAAATATAACAAACCTGCACATTAATTAGGAGTTGAACTCAACATATTTGAAACTTCATTCTACCTTCTAAAATATTTGAAATCAATAGTTTAAAGTTTAAAATTAATTGGGTGACATTTTAAGTTGTAAAAAAAATCAAAACATATTGAAGGACACATTCAACATTATATATCCATTAGTGTCAAAATTATTCATATATATATATATATATATAATAGAAGTTAAATATATTTCACATTCATCTGTTAAGAAAAGAGAAAAATATATATCAAAATAAGAGAGGAAAGACAATATATATTGTAAAAATCAGTATATAATGCTTACCTTCATATACTTTCTGAACCAGGGGAAGAACAACTATGCCAGAATAAGAACCACCACCAATGTAAAGTGGATTCGATCTGAATTCAGGGTGATCCACCAGCCACTGATCATGAGTGAAAAAGTAAAAAGAAGAAGGAATTACAAATTATAGCATCCCTCTTAGATAACAAAAACAATAGTAATAATTATTTAGCAGGAATAACAAATTTAACTAGTAACACGTACACCATAAAAAATGTAAATGATACTTATGGAAAAAATCATGTATGTGTTCCACCAATTGTTTGTTATTGCTATAATAGCTTTCTTGTGTTTTTGAGTAAGAATATCCCGTACCAACAGGTGCATCCACATATAATATGTTGAGGACCTTGAAAAGAAGGTATTACAAAATTACCGTTGATCAGTTTAAAAACAAAGTACTGGTTATTACTACTCAAATTCAATTTTAGTATGACATTCCTTGTTAGGTTTGGTCAAATTCCGAGTTTATATATGTCAACAAGAGTAGTTTGCAATCCTAAACGTGTCCATTTCATTTTTCTTAATTACAAATATATTATTTCTAATGTTAATCAAATATTTTCTTATTCTTTAAAAAAGTATTTTCTTATTATTTATTAATTTCAAAAAATATTAATGGACTTATAGTATTAATTATCCTGATTTATTTAAAATTATTGAGAATTTTTTATCAAAATAAATTAATACTCCTTTAGAAATATTAAATTACATCAAATATTATATTTTTTTTCAAACCATGTTACGGTGTGAAGTATCTCATATCCATATTATAATTATAGCACTTGTAAAAATATTGAATATTTTTTAAAATTAAAATTTCTTAAATTTTATCTTAAATCAACAATGTTTTTAGGACCAATTGAATGCATTGATTACACTATTTATTGAGAGCAAAATGTTAAAATATTTTATGAGTAAATAGTCATTTTCGTCCCTACATGTGTAAGGCGCTGACAAATCTATCCATGAAAGATGGAAATTCAAATTTTTGTCCTTGAAAGTGAAAAAAAATGTGACAAATTCATTCCTCCATTAACTTTCATCCGTTACCATTAATATCAGGGACAAATTTGCCAGTGCACTACACATTCAGGGACTAATTTGTCAGCTCTCTACCCAAAATATAATTTAATCTTCATATTCTCCCTTTTCTAATTATTGCAAGCATAAAATTATAATAAACACTTAAAAATTAAAAAAACAAGCAAAAGCTAAAACAAACATAATAATAACTATAATATTAATGAATAAGCATAATTTGTATGTTGCTCTAAAATTTATATTGTAACAACATTAGATAATGACAAAATCAAGTTGGGTCTCATTTTTTTTGTAAGGATTAATTTAATGACTGTGCATTTTAATTTGTTTGAGCCTCATATTTTGGGTAAGTATTATCTCATATTTTTGTTTTAAAATTTCTAATGTAACAGTACCTTACCCAAAATATAAGGCTCAAACAAAAATGCACAGTCATTAAGTTAATTCTTACAAAAAAAATGAGACCTAACTTGATTTTGTCATTACCTAATATTGTTATAGTATAAATTTCAAAACAACAAACAAATTATGCTTATTAATTAATATTATGCTTATTATTATATTTGTTTTAACCTATGCTTGTTTTCCTAAATTTTAAGTGTTTATTGTAATGTTTTGCTTGCAATGATCAAAGACGGTCATACAATAGAACCGTAGTCGATATCTCACTATTCAAACACGGTTGGCATAATAACCGTAGTTGAAATAACTTTTCAAAGTCGGTTCATCGACCGTAGTGAAATTACGCACAAATCAACGACGTCTATATCGACGACAGTCGTACGACCGTAGTAGAAATGCGCCCAGAACCATAGTGGATAACAGATTTTGTAGTAGTGTGATTAAAAAAGAGAGAATATGAAGATGAAATTATAGTTTTGGTAGAGAGATGAAAAGTTCCTCCCTGATATTAAGGGTAATAGACAAAAGTTAACGGAGGGATAGATGTGTCACACTTTTGTCACTTTTAGGGACAAAAATTTGAATTTCCATCTTTTAGACACAAATTTGTTAGCGTCGTACACATTCAGGAACGAAAATGACTATTTACCCATATTTTAGTATATAATTTTAATAAATGATTTTAAAGCTACAAAAATAAAAAAAAATATATTAATAGTTTTTATTATCCTAAAATACTCAGTGCTCAGTGCTCACCTATGATGTAAAAAAATAAAACAAAACTGCTTACCTTTGTCCAAGTGTGCGGATTCAATAGAAGCTGTGGAAAACTCCCATTAAAATCGTGAAAATTAAACATTAATGGCCCTACAATTCAAGCAAGCAAATTCAGCTATAACAAATAAGGAAATTATCAATAATATACGATATAAATTACCAACGAGAGTGAGGAAGGTACGAAAAGTCAACTTAAGATCAATTGATATGAGGATCCGTCATTCACAAATGTTATGACATTTAAATAACCAATACAAACCCCAAATGATCATTTTAATACAACAGTTTGTGTAACATATTTTTTTTAGGGTAAATAGTCATTTTCATTTCTGAATATGTAGAGCATTGACAAATTTGTTTCCAAAAGATGAAAAAATAAATTTTTGTCTCTAAATGTGAAAAAATGTGACAAATCCATATCTTATTAACTTTTGTCCATTACCATTATTTGAAAGAGCCTACGTTGCATATTTAGGGATGAATTTGTCAGTGCTCTACACATTCATCGACGAACTTGTCATCTCTCTACCCAAAATATAATTTAATCTTCATATTTTTCTTTTTTAATCATTGCAAGCATAAAATTATAATAAACACTTAAAAAATAAGAAAGCAAGCATAAGTTAAAACAAACATAATAATAAACATAATATTGATTAATAAACATAATTTGTTTATTGCCCTAAAATTTCTATTGTAACAACATTAGGTAATGACAAAACCAAGTTGAGCCTCATTTTTTTTGTAAGAATTAAATTAAGGACTCTACTTTTTTTTAGTCTCATATTTTGAGTAAGGTATTATCTCATATTTTTGCTTTGAAATTTCTAATGTAGTACTATTTTCGAGGCCTAGTACTATGGTTGACCTCGTGTTTTATTATTTGTAATTTGGACTTGGGCCCATGAATAGCTACGGTGTTTAGGGTTTCTAAGCTTATATATTTACTTGTAATCTGAGTGCAATTGTACGAGTGTGTGAGAAAATATAGTAAATAGCTAGACATAACCCACATTGGGTGAACTAGGGTAATCTCTGTGTATTGTTTTCTTCTTCCCTTTCTCTTTTTCTCCTATTTCGATTGTTGTGTGATTGCTCGGTACCCAACACGTATTGCCCTTGCTTATCGTGAAGCTTTTAGACTCCAAAGTGTTTCTCCACAATTCCAGTTTCCTATTAACACCATCTTTGGTCTCATCAATAAGTACGATATCATTTGCAAAAAGCATACACCATGAAACTTTATCTTGAATATCTTTTGTTAGTTTATCCATCGCTAAGGAAAAGAGATAAGGATTAAGAGCCGAACCTTGGTGAACACCTATTGTGATAGGGAAATACCTTGATGTTCCATTACAAGCTTTCACACATGTGGTAGCCCCATCATACATATCCTTGATTGCATTAACATACTTTAATGCTACCTTTTTCTTCTCAAGAGTCCACCATAAGACTTTTCTTGGGACCTTATCATATGCTTTCTCAAGATCTATGAACACCATATATAAGTCTTTCTTCTTTTCTCGATACCTTTCCATTAATTGTTGCATCAAGAAAATAGCTTTCATAGTACATCTTCATGGCATAAATCCAAATTGATTTACAGAAATCTTGGTCTCCCTCCTTAGGCGATGTTCAATAACTCTATCCCACAACTTCATAGTATAGCTCATGAGCTTGATACCTCTATAGTTAAAACAATTCTGGATATCGCCACTCTAAACTTTTGCAAATTTTCATCATTGAGACATTTATGCAAAGATCTAAAGCATTCATTCTTTTGTTTAATAGCCTCTTGCACATCTCCATTCCACCACCATGTTTCCTTTGTAAAAAGTATGTCTTCTTTGCTTTCACCCAGCACCCTCATTCCCACATTTTGGACACACATAACCATTTTATTCCATTTTTCATTAGCTTCTCCAATAAACTCTCACGGTCCTTCACACAACATGTTTTCCTTAAACTTCTATTGGTTTTTCCTCCTTTAGCTTCCACCATCTTACCCTTGGGTTTTGAGTCTTCTTCCTCAAATTAAGAACTTTGTTGAACTGAACCTCTAAAACTATCAACTTATGTTGTGTCGCAACACATTCTCCAAGGTAGACCTTGCAGTCATTACAATAATTTCTATCTTCCCTTCTAGCCATAAAGAAATCAATTTGACTAAAATTTTGGCCACTATGATAAGTGATAAGATGTGACTCCCTTTTTCGGAAAAATGTGTTCGCTAGCATTAAATCATAGGCTAGTGCAATGTTCAAGACATTTTCTCCAGTCTCATTTCTCATCCCACAGCCAAAACCTCCATGAACTCTATCAAAACCTTCATTACTTTTACCAACATGACCATTTCAATCTCCTCCTAGGAAAATCTTATCCTCTCATGGTATCCCTCTCAAAACCAAATGCTTGCATGTACACCCTTTTTCAAAAGCTATTTAAACATCCGTCATAGTTCCTATGATTTTAAAGCAAAGGCGTAAAGGTAAATATAAAAAAAGGGAGTAAGAATTGTGATTTAAAAAAAAAATGCAAGACTCTTTGACAAAGAAAACCATCATCGAAAAAGTTTAAAACACTAATTAAAATAATATTTTTCAAAAACTTTTAAATGAAATCAAATTCAAATCTTGATGAGATAATTAAGAGATATAAATCAGACACACAAAGATTTGTATTAGTTTGTTTTTACCAATGACACTTCGTCTAGTTCTAGATAATCTATCTAGTTTTCATTAATTTTCACAAAATTACAAGTATTTTTTAGTGTCACTTTAGTTTTACAACGAAGTTTATCCCTAAGCTTTATGAAAACCTAAGTATTCTTTGACTATCGTGCACTATTACAAAAAGTGTTTTCCATGTTGATTATTTAACACATTCCACGACGGTTTGGAAATCGTCTTTAAAGTCGTTGTAATGGAAAATCAATATTTTTTACGACGATTTTTACATAGTTTTAGAATCTCAAATTTTACGTTCATTCTCTTCGAAACCGTCTTAGAATGTGTTGTTAAAAAAATTGACATTTAGAAGACTGTTTTTTCATAAAATTGTCTTAGAAATTAATTCTACTAAGAAGATTTTCAAAAAATCATCTTAAAAAGTAGACTTTCTAAAATAGTTTTCTAAAGAACTGTCTTATAATGTATTTTTTGTTTTAAAAATATTTAAAAAATTGATATTTCTAAGACGATTTTTTCATAAAATCGTCTAGAAAGTAGTCCTACCATCTTAGAAAAGCTAATTAACTTTTTTAAGACGGTTTTCTAAAAGAACTATCTTAGAAAGTAAACTTTCTTAGATGACTTTTTGAAGAAATATCTTAGAAAATTCATTTATAACGGTTTTTTTAAAGAACTAAGAAAGTGATTTTGGTATAAATATGTTTTTACATGTATACAAAAGAGAAAAAGGGAAGAAAAGAGGCAATTGTAAATAATAAAATCTTTTTTAACTACTTTTCACATAAAAAACTTTTTTGTATGCATGAATTGACTCACAATGTGTAGGAGAAAAAGACTTGTCAAGAAGATCGCACCTGTGATGGAATAACAAAAGCAGCTAACACTCAAATTGTAAACCACATTAAATATAGAAAAACTAATTGACTCACAATATCAGTTGTTACACTTTTGATGGCATCCAGTTTTGGAAAGCATGACCTTTTGCTCTCGAAGAAAACTTAACAATATTTCAATCTCATTTCTCTCTTTACATCAATTGCATTTAAAACTGGTTCAGAAGAATTATAACCCTCGAAGATCAAACTGCTAGATGAAAATTCTAAGACATGCAGAAAAAAATAATGACATTAAATTAATTTCTTAAGGTATACACAGTTAGAAAATATATATGTCACAAATTTTGAGTAAAAGAATCCAAGAAAATCTAAATAAGAATGCTCGTAAACTAGATGTAAGTAAACTACTGGCCAGTTCCATATTCACAAATACCTAAGATTACACAATACTAGTGATTCAACTATAACTATTGAAGAATCAATAATTGCTACACAATCATTATGCATAGAAATCATAAATGCAGTGAACTCAATTTGAGTTACTTGTGAGTTAAAAAAATTAATGGAATAAATAGGCTAACCAAGCCTAAAATAATAAACCTTTCTTGAAAATCATTGAGAAGAAAATCAAAATGAAAAGAATGTATTTTGTTTAATCCAACAAATAAGGAGTACTGAAAAACATGCATATTATCTACCAAGAACTCTCAATGCATTTAAAATGTGAGACAATAAAAAGGAAGTACTGAGCATAGTCACCTGAAGCAGTGTATGAGCCTCGTTAAGTTTATAACCCAGAACCCAAAACATATAAGCCAACTTAGTAAATAACCTATACACACATATTAGAATAAAGAAACAGAAAACTGCTCCTTCCAGATAAAGAAAAATACATGCATGATGTTGAAAAATAGCTTACCTTTTAATCCATAGCATTAAAAAGTTCATAGCATTAGAAAATCCATAGTAGGGACAAAAATATTAAATGGTACTTTCTAATTATGTGTGTATACACCAAGAGTACTTTCTAATTTATCTATAGGCTGCCATTATACCTGAATTCCATTTAGAATAGCTTGACTTTGTATTCGAGTTTTAACGGTATCCACTGGATCGATGCATCATTCCTTCCCCAATTGACTTTAAAAAATGCATTTGGACAATTTTTCCCCCTCAAAATTATAAATCCCAAAAGAATTTCTTGATAACAATAAAAGAAAGTTAGATTTTATTCTATTTTAATCACCCAATTCTATAATATATACCAGGATCCCCTTCTTAAGCACTTAATAATTATAATTTCATTAAAAACCACTATTTAAGAATGCTAATGATCAACTTCTGTCAATAATAATATGCCTTTTATCTACTCTTAAAAAACAGAGAAAAAGAAGACAGGACAATTTTGAATGTTGGGAATGTATGAGAATTTAGAGCATAACTATATATGCTCAACTTGTATATATTATATTTCAGCCAGTACAAATGAAAGAAACATCTACATGAAAATAGCATAATAGGGAGCATACATTACCAAACCAGCCTTCAAGGAGGCATAAACACAATAATATATTTGGTGGCAGAATATTTGAATATAGAAACCATGTGACATAATCTGCATGATAAGGGAAGACACAATAAACCCAGCATCAACATAGATAACATGCAAGCCAACATACTGGGAACCCTCATTAAGTTATCAAACCAAAAAATATGGACTCTACAATCTACACTGAGCATACTATACATATATTCTCATTATGTTGTTGTGAGGCTCGGTTTGAAACTAAATTTTCATGCAACCACAGTCTTCTATCATTGAGCTTATGTCTCTCACTAGTGAACCATCCACATGAGAAAGGTAACATTCCAATTGAAGAAATGCCTTCTACACAAAAAAATATCTTTTAGAATGACATCCATTACTTTGCAAAGAACATGAAGCCAAAAAAAGGGGGGGAAAACAGATAGCAGCAAGTACTAAGTTTCAGCTGAAGTATAATTATTACCAATGCAGTACATAGCTTACACAAAACATAATTCCAATTACAAATAAAAACCTCAATCAAAAGATGAAAAGGGATATGCCACGAACACCTCTAGTTTTGGGCATAAAGGTTTGACCATGCATACTGGAGAACTTGACCTCAAGCAAAATTTGGGGCTTTCTAAAACTAGTACTAAGTTATGTATGCTGCAGTAATTCCTAAAACTATGATTCTACCTCCCCCTAATTGCTAATGATCCCTAAATTAAAAGATTAGGTGTCTAATGGTCCAGTTGCTAGTTGGTTCATATTCCCTGAGTTCAAATTTCATTTACCAATCTGAGGACTTGGTTGTTAAATAATCTCTTTAAACTTTAGCACCTACTTCTAACTCCCGCGATCAAATTATGCATGACACAAATTAGAAAATAGTAAAAACAATAATTAAGAAAGCAAATGATGAGAAATTAAATCTGAAACATGTACCTGCTACACTGTTGTTAGAACCTTTGTTTCTCGCCTTCAATTGTGATCTATGCAGTCTTGGAATGGACTTCATAGACCTGTGCAGTCTTGAACTTATCACTCCGAACTGTCTTCGAAACATACACCTACAAAATCCACACACATCACAAAATAAATTACTCCAACAAAGCAACAAAAACCTACATTACACAGCATTACTCACTCCACTTTTCCCTATACCTGAACTTTAACTTGGATTTTGACTTTGGAAGCATAGGTCATCCTCTGGATTATCGCATGTCTGGAAAGCATCTTAAACTCCCTTCTTTAAAAGGTCGAACCTGGGCGCACATTACGACTAGGTCTCCGAAGGAGTCGAAGGTTTTTTTGAGGTCGGTGTGGATGAAGTGGTTAAAGGAGTTGATCTGGTGGCTGATCAACCGTACGCGTCGAAGAAGAGCATCGACACTTTCTTGCACCAGTATTTCACAATATCTTCGCCTAACTCTTTGAGGATTTTGGAATTGGTCGAGTCAAGATCGTCATTGTCAATGTCCATCACGGCAACGAAATTTTAGGGTTTTAGTTTAGGATTCTCTCTCTCTAATCTCTATACATTGGTGTGAGTGTGAGTAAGTGAGTGAGTCAGTAAGAATGTGCCTGTGAAACGCGTTTCTGTTTGCTGGAAGACAAATGAAACAATGACAGTTTTAACAAAAACTGTCATTGTATGTAGTTTTTTAAGACGATTTCTATAAAATCATCGTTGTTGAAGTTGTCCATATTACAAAATTTCCATTGTAATCGAATTTAAGATGATTCATGGAAAACCGTCATTGTTTCGCAGTCGTAGAATGTAGTTTATTTAGTAGTGTTGGTATTTCTAGCTCTAAACAAATTTGTTGTTTTTGTTTGCTCACAAACTAGCCTTATCGTCTCACAGACATATATACAAATTAAGCACTCAATCTTTTCTCCCTTAGGATTTACAATATGTTTTTGAGAGTTTTTGCTACTTAAGAATGTACAGAAAGAAAGCTTGAAGAAGAGAGAGAATATAAATTTCAAAACTATATGTGAGAATTTAAATAATAAGTTTCCCTTACTACACGCGCGGTATCAACATTCAAAGGTAATCGGTAAAAAGTTTTAAACACTTACGCAAAAGTTAAATCTATGTTTTCCTAATTTACAATATTTTAGTAAATAAAATGGAATTAACTCGTTTACGAAATTAAAATAAGCAGTTTAAAATCTTGATTATATGTAAACCCATAATTAGGGCGGTACATGCCAGCTCTATTGCAAAAACAACACCCTTTATCTCAGCAAGCAACAAGTTCTGAATACCCAAAGGAGTCGTAAAATAGCCAATAGTAGAGCCCGTGAAGTTTATAAAGATTCCACTGCAACCAGCTGAACCTGGATTACCTTTTGTGGAACCGTCTGAGTTACATTGAACCTAGTCCCTCTTGGGAGGGTACCAACTACAAGTTACCTCCTTGATTTTGATTGCCTTCCTCGGATGCCCATTAATGCCCAACTTCTTCAGAATTAACAACTCAAAAACTGAAGAATTCATTTTGGAGGAAGTGAAATTACATGCGATGCAGGCTTTGCTAATAATTAGAGAGATGGCTTGCGGGATCAAAATTCTTTTTTTTTTTAATGAAATATGCAGTGCCAAATTTCCTACACTATAAAAATAAATGTGGTTGAGAAGGTGTTAGTTAGCTGTCGGGACCAAGAGGATCTGTTGGAAGACAAAATGCTTCAACTGAGTTGGAGTTGATGCCACAATCCAGGAAGGCACTGAGCTAATTCCATAGGGAAAGAGAAAATGGGCAGTGAAGAATAAGATAGTATGGGGATTCATAACTATCACCACAAAGGGAACACATGGAGACAATGTGATAGCCCTTCGCCCAAAGAGTGTCATCAGTAGGGAGCTTTCTATGAAGAGTTCTCCGAAGAAGGAAGGAGGTCGATGGAGGAATGTTGGGGTGCCAAATCTGTTTAAAGCAAAGATTCGGAAGAGGGGGAGGCATGAAGAACAGGCTTGCATCCTTCAGAGTTAGATCACTAGAAGCAAAGTGTTGCCAAACTAATTGGTCTCTTTTAGGGGTTGATGGGATAACATTGTGTCTTGGATCTATTCAGCCACATTGGGGAAGTGTTGTTGAATTAGATCAGGAACTATCAACAAATCTCAAGCTTTTGTAGAAAAAAATGTATTTGAGAAGAAAGACTCCACTAAAAATGATTAAATATATTTTTCAATAGAAATTAATTATTTATAAAGTCAGTGAATATTTAACAAATAATTAATATAAAAGTCAACAAGTTATAAACATAACAATTTTTTGATATAATTATTATAAAAGTTAATATATTAGTTTTTTAAAGATAATTATTGAATAAACCATGAAATTGGTCTATAGAGTATTATTGTACCCATACTTTTAGTTATTGAACTATTTTTCTATTTATTTTGAAGTTTACGCTAGAGAACCATATGAAAATCTTAAAATTATGACCCTTACAGTTATTTTGTATTAGTGTCAAGGGTAGACCCAAATTTAAATGACAGACTGAGGGATCAACAATAAAACAAAAATTCATCTACAACATATATAACATAAAAATATATTCATAAATTGATGTTCTAAAACATTTATTACAGTAATATTCTATCAAAATACAAAACATACTTTTTCATGTCATGAAAATCATCTATAATTGAATCTATACTAAAATTATCAGCAATTTGTTTTTCAACATATACAAACAAACAATTAGTCATGAATTCATCTTCAATCTTATTGTGAAGTGTAGTCTTAACTATATTCATAGCTGAGAAAGACCACTTTGTAGTAGTTGTAGACATAAGAATTTTTTCAATTGCAAGAGAAATAAAGTTTATCAGTTATAGATTAATAGAGCTCGAGACACAGGTTGAAGAAAATGGTGTTAAGTCATGTTATTTTCGTCTAGACACAGGTTGAAGAACATGGTGGCACCTACTAGAATTTGCTCATATATAAATTCACTTTGTTCTCCCGGAAATCACTTTCATTATAATACATGACTTATGTGACTTCGATCTGATACCTCTCGATTCAGATAGGAAGCCAACTGATTCCAATGAACGGGGTATTGTCTTCGTCTAGTGCTTTATTGTTGTTCAAAATAAAGAATTTAAAGATGACGTAGATGGATGTGAGTTCCCTAATCTTGATTGTGGAGTCATGGTGGAGTGTGAAAGAGGTGTAGGGAGGGACTTAGGTGCTATCCAAAATGGTGTCGTTTGAGGAGTCAAGGTTGCAAAAGATCCGCTTGTACTATTCCACTACATTTAATCACGTGAAGGCGTGAAAGTGGTGCAGATTGGCAAGGAGTTATAGACACAACTCACTTTGACTCAGCTACACGATGACACAAGTTTTGATATCAAATTCACTCGTTGTGATATTTCACAGGCCCTCTCTCTCTCACACACACTGGTGCACTCACACAAACACAAACACACAAATTTACTGGGGGCGGAAACTCTCTAATATTATTGATAATAGTCTGCCAAAGCCACACTGAGCTCTTTACATAATGTGCTATTTGTAAGCACCAAAACCCTAAAACAATTCAAATTTAAATCTAAACAATATCTTCTCTAATATCTTTCTATATTATCTCTTTTCATATCTTATCTTTCTTCATATCTTATC
>CM023953.1:5028186-5042038 GCA_013407115.1 Glycine latifolia
ATAATCGATTATTCCGTATCGTAATCGATTATCACAGTGAGCTCTAGAAAAACTTGAAGTTCAGAATGCAACTGAAAAGCAATGTGTAATCGATTACTGTTTTGTGTAATCGATTATGGCAGACAGCTTCATAAAACAGGGATTAGCCAAATGAACTATGTAATCGATTACTGATTTTGGTAATCGATTATTATATAACAAATAGTTAAGCAGTAGTGTATAATGTAATCGATTACAAGTATCGGTAATCGATTAAGGCAGTGAGCTATGGTTTTCTATTTGGCCTTTGTAATCGATTACAGTCTATTGGTAATCGATTAAAATGTTTATCAAGGCTGTTTTATATGTAAACTAAGGTCAAATAATTGATTAATCCGATATGTAATCGATTACATTGTTCTTGATAAGTTTTCCAGAAAGAGCTAAGAACAAAGTAATCGATTATATGCTTTAGGTAATCGATTAAAATAGTGTAAAACAGTATTTTTCCAAAAACCTTTGTTTCAACTTAAACACTTAATCAAATTATCAAAGCCTTGTTAATTCTATGACTCTAATTGAAAATCTAAATGAATGATATGAATGCAATACACTTGGATCACCAGAAATGCTTCTTTCTTTACAATTAATTACAAGTTTTTCTTCAAGTCTTCAAGGCATGTTGAAAGCTTCAAAACCAAGCTTGATCTCTTGTCCATTCTTCAAGTGCTTTCTTTGAAACCAACACCTCAGTCCTTAAACCCTCTTCCCCCATGCCACCATGGGAAAAAAATGAAAGGAAAGCAAAATTTAAAAAAAAACTACAAAAAAATGCATAAGGGGGAAAGAATAGAAATTAATTATAATTTATAAACACCATGTTAATTGAACACATGAAAACAAATGTGTGAAGGCTTATGAGAATAGAAATGAATAATACCTCATACAATGAGTCAAATGAATCAATGGAGTGCCTTGATTACGCGTGGAGCTACCAGGTCTAAGGTCTCTCCTCTCTTCTCTTCAAGTAGACAATATATTATATATGGTGAGCCTTACCTTCATTATATGGAAAACAAAAACAACACACAAAAGAAGGAGGATCATCATTATTCGTACAAATAATAATAACAAAAATACAAGTAAACATGAAAGTTCAAAGTGGAAAACAGAAGCTTGGCTGGCCTCTAAACCCGAAATCAAGAACAGAGGCTTCAATGAAATCACAAACCCAAACACACCCAAAGTGATTGAAAGGATAATGATATTGAACCCATATACCCCAGCCCACGAAATGTCAAAGCCCTAAAACCAAAAGAAGATAATGAACTAAAACCTGGTTTTGCGAAACACGAAAACATGAGCAGAACGCGGCGGGCTGTACTAGAGATTGACGGAGACCACCACAAAGTGACGGAGACCACCTCAGAGTGACGGAGCGAAATACCACGAAGCACGTGCACGATGCCAACGAAGGTTGAAATGTGTCTCAGGAAAAGGTAATTAGGGTTTTGTGAACTTTTAATTCATGATCAAAGACGGTTATCAGTAAACATCTTTGAATAATATACAACAAACACGGTTTTAGTTAGGCCCCGACGTCTTTTTGATTAAACAAAGACGGTGGATTTGTAATCGTGTTTAAAAAGAAAGTTGTATTTACGAAAATGCCACCGTGCAGGATTCAAACATGGTTTTCATACGACCGTCTTCGATTGGGCGTAGTGGATAACAGATTTTGTAGTAGTGTTATACCTAACTTTACATCATATGCTCAAGTGAAAAAAAAACTTTAACAAGTTACTTAAGGTTAAGCAACTCATATAAATATTCCATTTGAGATGCTCTAACTAAAGCAATAATTGTTGAAGGAAACCCCAATTGAGATAAAGTTAGCCTGAGAAAATTCAAATAAGTTCTATATAGGTCTTTTAAAAATTAATTTTGTGAAGAATAAAACCAGACTTGCCTTTCTTTGTGTGCATGCTATGAACAATCTCCTAAGCAATGAGAGCATTATCTCTTACCATCTTCCAATTACAATAAAAACTACTTTGAAAGGGACCGATGAGAGAATTCAAGAAAGGTATGATCCTATGAGCTAGGACTTTAGAAATAAGCTTAAGCAAGAGCTTGCAGAGACTTATGGGCCGAAAATCCTTTAGGTTGTTGACTTGTTGTGGCTATCGAGTTTAGGAATAGGGACAATAAGAATGTCTACCAGTGAGGGGTTAATGTTTCGTGTAGAGAAAGCCCGAGCAACCATATCCTATACATCATTCCCTACTGTCTTCTAAAAAGCTTGAAAGAAAATAGGTTGAAAACCATCTGGACTTGATGCCTTTTAAGGGTTCATAGAAAAAAATAGCATTTCTAACCTCTTTTAAGGAAACTGGCATTATCAGATCTTGTAGCATCTGCTGTCAATGTGAGGAAAGTTTGAGGTAGCAAGATCAGTACAATAACATGGGGTAGCATCTTGAAACAACTTCTTGAAATAATGCATGTAAGGCTTCTCTCTTAATAACATCATCATCAGAGCACCAAAATCCCGTCAATCAAAAGACCAGAAAGTTTGTTGTGCCTTCTTCTGATAATTGTCTGGCATGAAAGAATCTAACTGCAGGGTTTGTCCAAGTGTCGACAACTAAATGAGTATAGTCAGGGTGGGAGGTCCATGCTGCCTGAAAGTGAAAAGTCTTAAGCTTCTCGCTTTTGTCCTTCAGAAAAGATATCATTATAGGATTGGGTGAGAACCATGAGGGGGTTGGAGTTCTCCTATAGCATAAGGGAAGAGAATTCTCAAGTCAGAAATAGATAAACAACTATCTAATTTTTTACGGATATGAGTACAATCAGTACTTCAGTAGTGTGTCTTCTACTTGGATAACCTACATAGCATCAGAATCAATGACGTTATTTCCATCTTCAAAAAACCTCAAGTGACCATTGGATCGATAAATGTTCAAAATGCATTGTAGATTTAAAACCATTTGATTCATAAACCTGGAAACCTTGGTTTGTTGAGGAATATTTGGACGAAGATGCTGCTGCATTCACTTGTGTGTGCATGGGAGTTGACGTAGAATCCACAAGATTCTTTCCCTTTTTTTCTTTAGGAAATGATTGATCCAATCCCTTGCTGCTAACTTTGTGTTCTTGGGGCGCATTAAATTTTTTATTCTTCCGCTTCAGTGTCATCCAATCTCCATGAATTGCCATTTAATTCCTTATCGGCAATGTTATTCTCCAATGGAACCGTAGGTAGGGATATTATTATTAATAATATTCATTGATTCGAAAAGGGTTAATGGGTTTCTAAAACCTTGAAAAAAGAATTTGACTTTTTTCTTCTTCAATTCTTTGTGGTCTAAATTGTTTGGCCGACAAATCAACGATTATGTAATATTGGTTTTTTTGGGTGGATCCCTACAATCTTTTAATTTAGTGTATATATATACTTTGCAGTGTTGATTCCATTTTCTCAATGGATGAAAAATCATCTCGTTCAAAAATTGGTTTCATTAGGGACAAAAGAAAAGCAATTACAGATGATTTTATATTTATAAAATTTGTTGAAAATTATAATTTTTTTGATTCTAATCACATAGTTTTAAGACTCAGATCGACCAATCAAACTAAAAATCGGCATTGTGATTTGATAACTTGACCCAATTAGGTTTATATTTGAATTAGTATTAATTATTTTCTTAAAAATAATATATAATGAAAACACAAAAAAAATATATGATACATCTAAGAATTAAACAAAGGACCTTAAATATTTTTTAGTGGATTAACTTACCATTAAACTATCATGATTAAGTATTAAATTTATAACAAAATTAATACATATACTTATATCTTATATTACTTGCACCGGGTGCGATTTAATTACTAACATATTGATTCAATTAATTAATGACTCATCAATCTAGTGCCATAATCGATGTGATTTTTAAAACGGTTATAACTTTTTGGTTAATATGCTTTTTATAATTCTGTAATTTTTTCTTATAACTTTTAATCAGTAGTAAAAAAAAATGTTGGAAAGAATAAGCAAAAAAGTGGATGGTGAGGGGAAGGGAGCGGGACAACACATTATTTTAAAGGAGATTGAAATTAGGGAGGAATCCCTCAAGTGTTGATTCCACAACTTTTTTTCAGGCCAAAAGATGAACTGATATGATGTGTGTCGATAACAATATGTGGATGAAGCTTGGATCATTGTTTATTTTGCTTCATTTCAGTTATCAGTGGCATATGGTGGATATAAATTATATCATTAATAAAAGAAATATTTCTTTTTGATGTAGACAAATTTTAGATAATCTTATTTTTTATGTTTTTAAAACTTTACTACTTTCCTAATAACTATCAACTGCTCTCGTGTTGTTATTTATTTATTTTAACTTGTAATTTTTTATATTTAATTTAAAATATGTAAAGAGACACAAAATGTCTCTCTCTTTAGTTTTAATAAAGAGAACATCATTTAGAAATTTTGCTTAACACAGATTTTGGTGTTATATTGCTTTTTAAGTAGTACTCTTCTTTGTATTGGGTTTGATTGAGTACCCTTTTGTTCAAATTTTAATAATATTTTATTTTTCTTAAAAAATAGCAGTCTAGGTGTAATTTACTCTATCAAGTAAGTTTAGTTTTTTTCCCTAGAAAAAAATTATAAAATAAATCTATCTAAATATATAGTAATATAATTGTATTAAGAAAATCCTAAATCATAATTTCTAAAAGGATTATGTTCTCTTTATTGACATAAAACAAATCCTTTTTGTACATAAACCAAGAAAATTTGAAACATAACCTTAAGTTTCAAAGCAAAATAAAAGTAAGAACTAAAACTCCCAAATTATGTATACATATTAAACAATGCATTATTCAATTCATACATCAAAAAATGACAACCATCTGTCAATCATCTCATATACTTCCTTAGGCTTTTCCTCTTGCGCCACATGACATCCTCCCTGCAATGAAAATCACATTTTTTTTTAATTTATTCATGGTATAATTTGATGTAATTTATATTGGTGTATTTTTTTTTCTGTGTGTGCATATATATTGTGATGATTTTAAATATTTACATTTTTTATTATTTTTGCTTCTTTTTTTTTAATATGTCTACCTACTGTAGACTTTAAGAAATTAATTCACACAAATTAAAGGTTATCAAAATCAAATATTTCATAACTTTAACTAATTATTACAAATGTTAACATATTGAGCTAATTAATTTTGTATTTGATTTTATATACGTAGTGTTTTTAACAAACAAATTATATAGAGCGTGATATCTAATGAAATTCATTAAGAAAATTATGCATCATGGAAAGACTAACATTCTAGAGAAAGTAGGCAATTAAATTTTTCAAATGATTATTATACCAATTCTAAATTTAACAATATCTTTTTATGTTTTAATCTACAATGTTGTCATGATTACGAATGCAACAATTATGCCAATAAGTTATTGGATGAAGTCAAATTGGAGTAGTTTGCATAATTATTTAACAAGTTTTTTTTTAAATGTATGTTAATTAACTTTTACTTTACGTATTAATTTTTTCACTCCACATATTTGTGTTTCAACATTAATACCTATATTTTGACAGGTGTAAAATAATTTTATATCGTCATTTAATTATAAATTACCATTTAAATTACTTTAAGATAATTAAAATTTTTAAAATTAACAAATTAACTATATATATTAGGTTGTGATTAATTACCATTTAAATTACTTTAAGATAATTATTTTTAAAATTAACAAATTAACTATATATAGTGGGTTGTGATTAATGACTTTACACGTGTGTATCCCTTTTTCTGATTGAATGATTGTAAAAAAAATTTTACATATGTATAACCCTTTTTCACTTAATAATATTCTAACTTTGATATAGATATGACTATATAAAATCGTATTATTATTGTTCGTTTCTTAATTGGAATATTATCTATCTGGTATTGTTGAATCATATACTACTTTAAATTGTGTAAATTTGATCCATATATTAGTGTTTAACAGTATTGAGGAAGCTAAACAATCGGGAAAAAAATCTTTCAAAATTTCCTTATAATTTTGATAATAGTTGGAATTGTATAAATTTCACTAATAGTAGTATTTGGCAATTTAGGGAAGCTGAAAAGCATGAAAACTCATGTCTAAATATTTGTACAATTTATTTTTATCTCTAATAAATATCTAATTTTTGTGTTTGCTCCCTAATAAATTTTTATTTTGTGTTGAGTTTCAAATAAAATAATACTTTTATTTTTTATCCTTGATATTTTATTTTAATCTCTAATAAATTAGAAAATTTTGTGTTTACTTCCTAATAAATGAGCAAACTTTGTTTTAGTATGTATTAATAACAAATGGAAAATATTTATCATAAAGCAAACAAGAAATTTTCTATTTTATTTGGGGTTAAAAATAAGTTTAACAGACCACAAACAAAATTGTTGTTTTTATTAGAGACTCATCGCAAAACAAAAATTTATTAGGAAGAAAACAAAAAATCAGATATTTAAATGAGTCATACAGACCAGTGGGTGTAGCCTATTGACAAGTTGGGCTTGTACTTGGTAAGCACATCCTACAGTGCAATCCATGATTTGAGGAAGGGCTCTCATAAGGATGTGTTCTTAGAAAATGTGTGGAAATTAGAGGTCCCTCCTAAGGTTCAGTTTTTGCTATGGAGAGCCTTTCTTGATAGGATGTCGTGCCAGGATAATCTAATTATAAGAATAAATGTTGTGTCACAATCTCATTGATGTGTTTTTTGTCTTGCCATATGGAAACTTTAGACCACTTGTTTGTGTACTGTATGGAATATGTCTATTTGTAATACTATATTGTGTCTCCAAGGTCATTTAGAGATCATTTACTACATGTTCAAACTTGTTTGAATTACAAAGCTGAGATATCTAAACGTTCAATCATGTGGAGTGTTGTAGTATGGTGCACAAGGAATACTAGAAATCTAACCAGTTTGGGAGGAAAAATGTAAGGAATCAGTCGATAGATACAACAATATGTGAACCAGTATTGAGGTCATGAACTCCTTTTGGTTATAGAGATGTTACATGGGATGGATGATAGAGAAGGATTCAATGATAAACATTCTGAAAGTTTTCTTCTTAAATGGCTTCTCATTGTTAAGGCTGAGGTATTTGGGGGATAGGATGATGTTGTTATTTGGGAGTGAAGAGGATAATTTGGAGGAAATTATAAAGATCAAAAGATGGTTGGGGATATGATTTGCCTTATTTTCACCATGGCAACCTCAAATGGTTTCAGGGCATATATCAGTTTGGCTAAGGGTATGTGGTGTTCCTCGATCTAAACCTGTGGAATAATGATGTATTTTCAAAACTAGTTAGTCTTTTGGGGAGCCTAGTGGCAATAGCGGATGAAATGAGCAACATGGAAAGGTTGGATCAAGCAAGAGTCCTCATCAGAACGTCAACACAAACACTTATAGCTTCCTTCCAGAAGTATGAGGTGGGTGTGATGATGTTTAGGGTATGGCTAGTGAATGATTCAACAAATAAGGGGAGAAGGTATGAGTGCCAAAGGGATTGGTCACGAAAGGGAAACCAATCAACAATTAAATTGGTGGAGGGTGGTAGGGTGGGATTAGAGAAGTAAGAGTTTTTCGAGGATGAAGAGAGTGAAGACAGAGAAGGGTCATGGGTGGAGAAGCATGATCCAATGGTTAATGCATCTAACCAGATACTTACTTTGGTCAACAACCAACTTATTCGAAAAACAAAGGCCACAAATGAATGCAGCAGAGCCGTACAGGCCAAAAGCTACCTCTCTTTCTGACAGTTATAAAGATATAAGGTGTAACAAAGTGACAGAGAGGACAAAGGGCATAAGGTAACAAAGGTAAAAAAATGACATCACTGAAGTAGTTATATATGTGATATGGCGGATCAGATAGGGGTTAAATTTCGAACACTACTACAAAAGCCATTTTTTACGTCACTGGTTTAACGTCGGTTAATAAATAACCGTCTTAGAAAGAACGCGGTGGCATTTTTGTAAATAAATATAACTATTCTACGTCGGTTTCTCTAAAACCGTCTTCGAATCTATCATTCTTAAGACGGTTTTTTAAAAAACCGTCTTAGAATGGTTTTCAGTGGTTTTATTATTTAAATGTCTCCCTCTCTTCGCTCACTCTTTATTCTCCCTCTTTCTCTCACTCTCTGACTTCCCCTTTAGGGTTTCAAAGAAATCATGAAGGACCAAGGCAACCCCTCTGCTCCGCACGCTCGACACCGTCGCACCGCCGTCCTCTCTGCCATCGTCATTCACGCTGAGGGCATCAACAACAGCTCTCTCGAGGTTTGGTCTTTTGTGTTTTAGTCTCTCTTCTCTTGTGGTGTTGTGGTGGTGGGGCGTTCTATATTCGGGGGACCTTTCTTCCCGTGCGTGTGTGAGCTTTGAAGGTGAGAGGTTCTCCAAACCCTTTCTCTCTCTTTCAAGTTTTCGAATCTGCTGCTTTCTTTGTTGCCCTTTGATCTTATGGGATACACTCAATTTCTTTTGCCCTTTCGTTTTTGCCCCTAAAAACCTTGTTTTTGTTTGATTTTTCGGACATGGAAGGTTTTCTTCCCTAAATGCTTTGCTGGGGCTAGTCAAATTATTCACTCTTGGTGTGGATTTTCATTTCTGCATTTTTTCGTAACTGGTCGACATGCAAGAATGAATTGACAGCCTTTGTAGGCTGTTATAATTTGCTTTGACTTGGCGGCACAAATTGTAGATTTCTTGTTCAGTATTTTCTGATTTTTTTCCCTGTATAATTTGAATTTTCTATTTATTTCATTTGTATTTCTGTTGCTTTGAAAGTAGAATTACAGTTTACCCTTTGTACCACTTCCAGAGAATGTCCTCTTTCTGTGGATTTTGCCATTTCATTAGCTTTGTTAAATGAAATTTGCTTTCCTAGAACTTTTAAACGAGAAGAAATTGGAAATATTGGAAGGACTAATAATAACAACGAAAAAGAGGTAAATACATTAACCATTATCATCATCTTCTATTAGTTAATCACGTAGCAGCCATCATGGAGGAAACAAAAGATAAGAAAAATGCAGTTGAGGCTTATGTTTATGACATGAGAAAGAAGGTGAAGATCGCCATGGTTTTCTTGTTATTTGAGGTCAAATTTTTTATTTTTTATTATGACTAAAACTAATTTCTTGTTATCATTTCAGCTTATTGACAAATACCAAGAGTTTGTCATTGATTCAGAGAGGGAAGCATTTACTACTAAACTTCAGGAGGTAGAAGACTGGCTATATGAGGATGGTCAAGATGAAACTAAAGGTGTATACATTGCCTATTGTATATATTTTTGTTTTAGTTTTTGCCATCTTAATGGATATTTACATGATTGCAGCAAGGTGATCCAATTGAAGAGCGTTACAAGGAAAAAATGGAGAGGGGTACAATAATTAATCAACTTGCCTATTGTATAAATAGTTATAGAGAAGCTGCAATGTCAAATGATCCCAAATTCGATCACATTGACATCAATGAGAAACAAAAGATAATATATGACAGATAATATAACAGAAAATAATAAATGAACATCACTTACAAGGCAATTTCATTGTTTACAAGGCAAGTTTTAGAAAAAAAGAAATCTACCTTGAAGCCTAGCTTTTCTTTCAAAATTCCATTAAGCAGAAAATGGTGACCATGGAGTTTGCCTCCATGATATTGTTTAGCAAAGTTGTATATACAAAAAATTCTTTCTCAAGCTTTTCATAAGATATAAAGATAAACCTTTTAGACTTATAAAATTGAGTTTAAGATGATTGGATTGCTTGTATTGAACCACTAATCTGTTTGAATTCCCATCTTAAGGAATGCTCACTATAAATTAATTCAACATTAAAGTTTAACTATATTTTTATAAGCTGACACATTTGGTGCTATTGTTTACAGAGCAAGTGGATAGTAACTGCCCTCTTTGGCTGTTTCATTCTTTGGATGCATGATGCAGAAGCCTTATGGTTTACAGCAGGGACTGTTCTGAATGTTATGCTTTCTGTTTTGCTCAAATATATACTGAATTAGGAACGGCCTTCAACCCTGAAATCTGACCCTGGGATGCCATCATCACATGCACAATCCATATTCTTTACTGTTTTCTTTGTTATTTTGTCAGCTAATATCTCTTACCAGTTATTTCTTTCCAAAAAAAATTACTAAGAGAAGTGGTTCACAAATCTTGTTCTATGATACTTGCATGGATATCCTTATGTATTCTTTATGGTATCCATTGTTAACTATTAAGAGAAAATTAAGGTAGCACTGATAAAGTGATAGAACACAACACTGCATGAAGTGCTTTCTGTTTTTGGTATATGCTCCTTGTTCTGGAATCTTAAAAGGTTATTGAGATGAAAGTTCTGGTTAAAGGTATTGATATTTTTGTATTGGTGTTTGTAAATTTACTATATGTATATCTAGTGCATACATTCAATCTTCTATATTGTTAACATTGGAAATGCCTGGTTTGAAATTCCTGGGCTAAACATTGCTTCTTTGTTTTAGTATTGCTTCGTGAAATGAAAAACTCCATTGTCTTAGTTTCCTCTTTAGTGATAACAATAAAAAAAGTGATTGCCATAGCAGTCATGTTAAAGATTCAGATGCAAGCAATATTTTTTCTTTAATTAGAAATGTCTTCTGTTTTCTTGAGGGGGGTGCTGATTTTTTAGATTTCTTTGTTTTTTTAAACACAAATAGAATTATATGGTTTCCTTATGAACTTATGTTTGTTTCTCTTATAACGTTACAGGCATACAATGGCTTGGGATAAATGGATTATTATGGTTGATTGATCCCATGGGCAATCTGAGGAACTGGAATTCGGGTGACACATGAATGGCAAACTGGACAGGGGTTTGGATCTCTGATAGGGAGGAGGCTGATGCTTACTTCACTACTACAAAATGTGGGTGAGTGTTGGTCATAACAGGGTTTAATAAGAGAAATTTTTAAATTCTAGCATTTCCTTTTTTAAACTTAAAAAAGATAATGAACTGGATGCTGCTTTGATATATGGACCCGTGATACTCAGAAAATGGTATTATTATTTCCTGCAATGCCAACCACACCTGATGATGAGCCACTTGCCACCCTGTCTACCTTTCTTTTCTCTTTCTTTTTTTACCTTATTTTCTGCAATGCCAACTTGACTTGAGATTTCAATTTTTTTTAAAGTCCATTTGTGCATTGTGTTTGTCTCAAACACATTTGGTTTGGTTTTGCTTTGAAAGAGAGCAAAAATAGCAATGAAGTTTATGAAGTTGGGTTCGAAGCCTCATGCTCTTCAAGCTGATGGAAACTCTATCAGGTCAGTGCCATTAATTAGTCATCATATTCATCTCACAGCCTCACACCTTCTCTCTTTCTTTGCTTTGTTTTCCTTTCATTGCTGATAGTTAACTAAGAAATTACTTGTTTGCCTTGAGGACACTTG
Organism: Glycine latifolia; assembly: GCA_013407115.1. Lineage (NCBI taxonomy): Eukaryota > Viridiplantae > Streptophyta > Magnoliopsida > Fabales > Fabaceae > Glycine > Glycine latifolia. Next base: position 5,039,700 of record CM023953.1, read on the forward strand.
TTCATAGCTGACACGAGAGAAACCAAAAAATTTTGGGGTTTTGTATTTTGATTGGTTTGGCTGGGGGGAGTTTTCTTCTCTTTTATATTTGGCACTACCAATCTCCCATAATGCTTAAATACCTTTTTTAGATTTGCTCTTTTTAAATTTTTTTCACTTAAGACATTATCTACATTGGGTATACATGGATGGAACCTTCTTGATATATCTATCTTTTAATGGACTTCTATTAATCAAACTGCTTTGGGGTGGAATGTTAATGCTGTGACTAGGAACATTCAATTTTTTGGCTCTGAGTCTCAGCAGAAAATGACTGCATCATATGTAGTGGTTATTGGTCTTGGAGGTGTTGGTAGTCATGCTGCTTCTATGCTCTTGAGATCAGGGATTGGCAAGCTTCTTCTTGTAGACTTTGACCAGGTTTTTTCTCAGACTGATTCTCTCATTGATACTGTTTAATTGCCATGGCAGAGGATTTTGTTGCCACCAATGAACAATACATTGTGAAATGCAAATGTTATGTCTCTTAATGTAATTTGTAGCTTTTCTTTATTTTAGCACGAGACTCTGTATTTTATATTGCTTAAATAGTATGGGATCATAATAGATGTAACTGCTGGAATACATTACTAAATTAAAATGCAAATTTATCAACTATTATAGTTTAAGAAACTGGTGTTTTGATAGGTAAAAGCTTTTTCCTAGTTGGTTTTTTTAATTTTTAGTTATCGTGAATATAATTTTAGTTATTATTCTAATCACATTAAATGTGAATATAATTATATTTCAATTTTCTTTATTTTTTCTATCAGTCTAAATATAGCTTAAGAGAGATAGGAAAGTATTGTCCTTGCCTATTTTTTTCCTTCCTCTCGTAGCCTAAATTGAATTAAATAAAAATAACATGATAAAATTGCATTAGAAAAATTGTATTTTATAGAAATACTCTTATGTATTTACAAAAAAAAAAAAACTGTTCGTGTAAATTGCAACCAATTGTGCACATACAATAATTTTTTTCGTAAAAATTATTCTAAATGAATCATAAGTGAGAAGAGTAATGGTGAGAAAATCATGCAAACTTACAGTAAAATATATAGGCAGTGAATTGTGAGGTGTCAAATATTGTATTGAAAAATGCATATCAAGTCAATGAACGTGTATTTTCTACCTTGCCTACCCAATTTAAAACTTCCAGCTAGCACTTTAAAATAAATTATTTATTCTAAATATGTTAGTGATGTTTTGATTGTATTCTTAAGACAGAGAAAAACATAATCTAAAAAAGATTAAAAAATTATCCGAATAGCAGAGTACGCGTACACTCAGCCATGGCTATCCGAATAGCAGATTAAAAAATTGTATCTTTCCTTTGACCCCAACTGAACATGTTTATGCATTCATTGGTTTTGCAAGATGATGCCCCAAATGCGAAAGGAGGCTCGTGCACGACAAGTTTGGAGGACAAGAAAATTGGTATCCTCTGTCCCCAATTTCTTTTCTCCCACAATTATTGCTTTCTACACTTGCCTGTTACCTATTTGTCTAAATTCCCAAATGAAAACAAGTAAAATGAGAGTGGTTTAATATGAAATTTTAGCAATACAGTAATTTTGGAAAATAACCATTCTTATAATCATTTAAATTTTCCTACAAAATACAAACCACCACCTATGTCTTCTCACTGATTGCTTGCTTAGTTCTTTTATGTTCATTAATGGGTAAGCATGAATTCACATGTAATCTATAATTCTGTGTGCCAATTTTCTCCCCATTTGTGACAATACCATGTTTTCAATTTTTTCTGATTGCAGCATGTGAAACGAAAGCATTAAGGGATTTCAATGCTAGCAGTGCTGAAGTTATATATATCCAAGATTTTGATATGAGTTTATTGCCCAGCTGTATAGTGGTTTCTGTTTGGATTTTAGAATTTATTCTAACACTTCAATATAAATTATAGTGTTGGATTGGACATTCAGTTATTGTGGTTTTTAGTTGTTATCTTTTAAATTGATTAAGCTGAAATTGCAATCAGATAAGCTTATAATGTTTTCGCAATATTTAGAATATTTAGCAACCTTCAATTTAAAACTGAAAAAGTATTTTATCACATTGCATGTACAGGTCTGTTTTTTTAATTTTTTTTTATTTAAAATTTATACAATCTAAGTCGGTTATTTTAAAAAACCGACTTTAAATGTGGTATACAAAGTCGGTTTTTTAAAATAACTGACTTTGTATACCCGTATAATTTTTTTATTTTTTTTTATTTAAAATTTCTACAATCTAAGTCGGTTATTTTAAAAAACCGACTTTAAATGTGCAATACAAAGTCG
>CM023953.1:5042138-5052823 GCA_013407115.1 Glycine latifolia
AAAACCGACTTTAAATGTGCAATACAAAGTCGGTTTTTTAAAATAACCGACTTTGTATACCCGCATGTACATGTTTGTTTTTTTTATTTTTTTTTATTTAAAATTTCTACAATCTAAGTCGGTTATTTTAAAAAACCGACTTTAAATGTGCAATACAAAGTCGATTTTTTAAAATAACCGACTTTGTATACCCGCATGTACATGTTTGTTTTTTTTATTTTTTTTATTTAAAATTTCTACAATCTAAGTCGGTTATTTTAAAAAACCGACTTTAAATGTGCAATACAAAGTCGGTTTTTTAAAATAACTGACTTTGTATACCCGCATGTACATGTTTGTTTTTTTTATTTTTTTTTATTTAAAATTTCTACAATCTAAGTCGGTTATTTTAAAAAACCGACTTTAAATGTGGTATACAAAGTCGGTTTTTTAAAATAACCGACTTTGTATCTAACATTTAAAGTCGGTTTTTTTAAATAACTGACTTAGATTGTATGAATTTTTTTTAAAAAAAAAATTAAAAAAAAAATTTCAAAGTCGGTCCTCAAAGAACCGACGTCGTAGGCTAGCCTTTTTGACGACGTTGCCATACAAGGTCGGTTCCGGAACCGACTTTGTATGGGTGAAATAACCGACCTTAAAAGTCTTTCTTGTAGTAGTGGAAGCAGCAAGCAAGATGCTATGAATCAAGTCATGAACATGGAGGCAAGGAACAACAGGGAAGATATAAGAGAGAAAAAATGAAAGGAAGGAAAGGAAGTAAAGGGTGTGTGTAGTTGTCCATGAAGGTAATTTCCTATAATGTGTAAGGCCTTGGGAGCAAGGTTAAGTGGAAGGAGATTAAGAATCTAATTGCAAGGAGGATCTGATTTTTGTTTGCTTACAAGAAACAAAAATAGAAAATGTAAATAATAAGTTGTGTAGGGCTTTGTTGGGTGCTGACCTTGTGGAGTAGAAACAAGTACCAACTGTGAATTCTTTTGGAGGATTATTGTGTTGACGGGAGCAAGAAAAATCCAAGTGATCTCTTGGGAAGAAGAGCTTAGTTTTCTCCTCATCCAAGGTGGGTGGGTTGAGTGTGACGAAATCAATAAAATTGTGAATATATATTCACCATGCTTGTTGATTAACCAAAGGACTTTGTGAGAAGAACTTATTTGCTCAAAGAGAGGGGGAGTGATGGATTATGGTGTGGCATTGGCGAATTTAATTCTTTAAGATCCCAAGATGCGAGGTTGGGAAAAGGTGCTTCAAAACATTGGAATAGGGAAATCCATGAGTTCAACAACTTCATTGACAATATGGAATTGTTTGAACTACCATGGATAAGGAGGAAGTTTACTTGGGTGAGAGCGACGGGTATGAGGATGAGTACTAGATTGGATAGGGTTTTTCTCTTCGTGGAATGGCTACACACTAGGCCCAACTCAACCTAATTGGGGTTGGATAGATCCATTTCCAACCATTGCTAGATCATTGTGCAATAAAAAGCCATTGATTGGGGGCCTAGACCTTGTAAAGCCTTAAATTTTTTGTGAGAGGAGCTAGTTGGTTGATTTTGTAAAGAAAGCTTATGAATCATACAACATCCAAGGGTGGGGGGATTTTTTTGTCAAGGAGAAACTAAAACTTTTGAAGAAGGATATCAAGAAACAAAGTGTGGAGAAGTTTGGGAGTCAACAAGCACTTATTTAATCTTTCGTGTCTAAAGGAGCTAGGGGGCATTTCTTTGGAGGAAGCAAGTGAAAGAGAAGCAATGTTAAATGACTTTCAGAAATGTTCAAAGATTCATGGATCTATTTTTTACCAAAAGTCGAAAATGAAGTGGATAAGGGAAGGGGATGAAAACACAAAGTTCTTCCATACCATGATCAATTAGAAGAGAAGGAAGAAAAAAATCAAGGGGTTGTAAGTGGGGGGAATTGGTGTAAGGATCCTTTGTTGGTAACAAAAATAAATTAAGGGGTACTTTCAAAATATAAATTATTTAATGAAGGCAAGATAGATTTCTTGTTGGAAAAGGTGAGGTTCAACTCTATTTTGGACAAGGAAAATATTGTGCTTGTGGGGCCATTTACCATAGAGAGGTCAAAGTGGCTGGTTTGGAATTATAATGGTAACAAGAGCCCTAAGCCAGATAAACTAAGCTTCAATTTCATCAAAGCTTTTTAGGATGTGATCAAAGTGATTTATCTTGAGTGTTGTCAAAGTGATTATCTTGACTCTTATCCCAAAGAAGGACAATCCACAAGGCCAAGGGGAATATAGACCTATTTCCATTAATTAATGCCTATACAAGATTATTGCAAATATCTTGGCTAGGAGGATTAGCAAAGTCATGTGTAGCATTATAGACACTAGCCAATTGATTGTCATGGGGAGTAAAAATATATTGGATTAGGTGTTGATAGCCAACAAGGTTACACATGAAGCAAAGTCTAAAAAGAAGCCATGTTTGTCTTTAAAGCTGATTTTGAGAAACCATACGACTCCGTGAGGTGGGATTTTTTAGCATACATCCTTTTTTAGAATGGCTTTTGTGCTATGTGGATACAACGGATATGGACATGTTTAGAATCCTCCTCAATCTCCATTTTTTTCAATGAGAGCCTAAAGAAGGAAGTTTTGCTTAAAAAAGGCCTCCAATAAGGTGATCCCTTAACACCTTTCTTATTTTTGGATGTTGCAAAGGACTTGTGTGGCTTGGTGAAGGAGGCAGAGGCTAAAGGTATACATTTGGAGGTCCCAATTGGTAAAGGAAATTTGTGAATTTCTTTACTCCAATTCGTGGATGATACAATTTCTTCATTAGAAAAACCATGAAGGACATCATCACTTTGAAGACAACCTTAAGGTGTTTTGAAAGGGCTTCGGGCTTAAAAGTAATTTATTCAAGAGTAGCCTTTTGGGCATTCATGCGGAGCATATGGAAGTCATCACCGATGCAAGAGTAACCGATTATTGACATGGTAACCAAGAAGTGATGGATGGGGATGGGGTCAACGACAAACAAATGATTATGTTGTTAGGGAGGTGTATGGGAATATGCATGTTAAGATTGATTATGTTAAAGGAAAATTCTATATACAAATCTTTAGTAATGGAGCCTTCTATAAGGATAATTTAATGCAGCAAATAATTTACACTACAAGGTCTTAGCTATTTAGTTTTTTTGGAAGATTTCAATTTCTTTTTTACACAATTTTGCATGAACCCTAGTGCTTACATCACTAGGTACACTAATCTATGTCGAATAGAGATGTAGGGATGTTGTGCTGGGGTGCATGAAGATAGCTAATGTGGATAGGATGTTGGTTCATTGTATCCATTCACATGTATAATTTATGGTTTGTAACATGTACATGGGGGTATGAACTATTTTTGTTGGGATTAGTTACTGGGCATTTATTGCTGAATTCATTTAATTCTAGTAACCAATTGGATGGTTTAAAATTAGTTGACTATGTAATTCTATGCACGTTTAGGTATGAGTTGTACCTAATCCTATTAATTTATGCAACTTCATTTTCATATTTTTTTATGTTTAAGATTATTGCACGCAAATTAAGAAATATTTAATGGAACTAAAAATTGTTATATTTGGACTAAAATGCCCTCATTTAATATCATGATCTTTGATACTTACACAATTTGTAGTGGATATTAAATAAGGGTATATTTGAGAAAAATGCATTAGTTAGACTTTGAAAGTCTAAAACATCCAATGTTTTGGGGGAAAAATTAAACACTAAAACATCAAAAGAAATGAGAAGGAGATAGTGTAAGACTCTCTCTTTTTCTTTCTTTATATATATTTGCTAATAAGAAAACTATTAATGTACTTTGTGTTTGTAATTTTGTCAATATTTATTATAATTATAATTATAATATATAAAATATTATATATTTGATTAGGGTTAGTTTAATTTGATTTTTACAATATGTATAGTACAATTGTCATATGCATATTCATTTGCAAAAGAAACAAATGATAGGCCAAAGCGTGACCTTTTTTCTGGCCAAACTCTGCTTAAGTAACTAATTAAAGAAAAAAATGTCTCTATGTCTCGAGTTTCCTATTTTGAATAGTTGAGAAAATAGCATTTTGTCAGCAATTCAATATGAAATTTTATATGTAACTTAAATTGTTTTGCAATTCTTATGTCAACATTTTATTTTGAGCATTTTATTTAAGTTCTATTTGGAAGGAGTGAAAGTGAAAAGAGAGAACATTGAGAGAGAAAATTTTTCTTTGTTTGATGGAAGAGAAAATCGAAAAAAAAATTACTTCAAAAAAAAATTAAAATTTTCTTTCCTTTCACTTTTCTTCTAATTTAAATTTCATTTTTCTCCTCGGTCATTTTCTTTTCTCTTTTCCAAACATAGGTTTAAACTATTAGCAAAAATTGAAAATGTTGTATGGCTCATTCATGATTTTATTGAAGAAATCACATTAGTTTATTGAAACACTTATCAATAGTTATAAACACATCTTATAAAGAAAACTACCACATTGCTTATTTCTTTAAATGAACTTTTTCTTGCTTATGTCTAGATTTTTGTGACGATCATGCCACTTGACATGAGAGCAGATAGTGATACAGATATGAGAGAGCATCCTACTCTTGATTGATATTAGATCATGGTGGTGGGCTTAGGGTCGGAATTGACCCTCACTCCTTGTTCCTTTTAATCTATACTAAATAGAATACCACTTTTTGGTATCCATAAATTTTAGACAATTTTATCTCTTATAAGTTTTTAAACTTCTACTACTCAAATAACTACTCACACATATTGAGTGTCTCCTCCTAATTTTCAAAGTGGGGACTAACTTAAAGAAATAGATATATTTATGTACTTGATGTATTTATTCTCTTAAGGGACTCTTTTGAGATTATTTTTTCCAATCGAAATGTTAGCTAGTTTTGTGTAACCTAAGAAATGGTACATACTCATTATGTTACGGCATGCATTGATGATGCTTTAGATATGATGATTGATGATTAGAAGTAAGATAGCATGCGGAAATTGTGAAAATGGTAATTATTTTCATAATCAAATTAACTTAAAATTAAGAGTTTTAAATTAAATGAACCTAAAATGAGATGTTCTGTATTTAGATAGATAGCTGACATGTAATGACTTCCAGTATTAATTAACAAATAAAATCGTGCTTATGAGTTACCTACCTTCACAATGGCGTAAGTTAGGTGATACTCACTTTTTTTGTATTCCTCGGCATATCTGTGGATAAAAATCAAATCTAACAGAATTTATGACCTGAAAACCTTTAACGGTATAAAATTGTTGAATATATAAATTGATTAAAACTTTTGCATTATTCATTAAACTAACCCTGCCACTTGACCATTAACGAACCATGGATGCCAAGTCATATCAAGTTTCAAATTAAGTGACTTGACAATAGAAAGTGAACTAAGATACGGTATCGACATGTCAAGATCAGTGCTGTAAAAGATGAAGACAAATATGGCTTAGAAATTAATCTGAAAACTATGTACAGTAAATGATGCAAAATCTCAGACTAGTAGTACTTGGAAAGTTAACAAATATATGAAGCTTGCAACAAAAGGGATTTTTTTTTGTGTTGATAAAAAAATACGGGTTTACGATAAGAATTTAGAGTTATTTTTTATACTATAAAATTTAATTTTAATACAATATAAATAATTAGGGTTCAATATTCATGTACTTTTTGTCTATAAATTTTTAAACGATTAATTAATCAGATATCACCCTTAGCATGAATTAAAGTTATTTTTGTAAAAGCTAATTAATAAAAATAATAATCTTATTATATATGACAATGATCACTAATATATTTAAATTAAATTCATAAAATTATGACCAATTTATTATGAAGAAATGCAAATAAAAGGGTTGGCTGAATGGATTACTGCAAACATATTTTATAATAAAAGAAACGAAGAGAGTTATGTGGTTGAACTATCATAATTTGTCATGGCCAATGAAATTTCATTTCAATTATTCACAGATATATAGTCTGCCTAAATGAAATAATTTTTTCTTAATTTTTCCGTGGTTCTTTAATTGTGCTTCCGTATAATTGCAACTGTTAAATGGGAATATTTAAGGAACTTACCAATAAATTAGAGATCGCATGTTTGTGTTTGTAAGATTATGAAGGTATTCAACCACACTAGGAACGTTCCGTGTATATGCAGCGCTGCGATTGCATCGTTGGAAGTGATCTTTTGTTCCCTGTGTTGACATTATATTTTCTTGATCATGCAAAATTTAATTTACTTTTTTAACTTTCTTAACATCTAATTAAAGGAATAATTATTACTGTTTACCTCTCTAACTTGAAGAGCCTTTTGAACATGTGGATCATTTGCCCATAATTCTCCAATTGCATATAGGTCATCCTAGATCAATATTAAATGTAAAATTTGTGTGTGTACACACATATATATATATATAGAGAGAGAGAGAGAGAAGTCTACATACCCGACACCTAAATTTAGTTTGGTGGATATAATTGAATTCTTAAGAAAGAATTCTTTGATTCTCCTTAGGTGCAATCACACAACTTGGTTCCAAAATTTGATATTCATTTATGTAACGAACTAACTACACCATGGATAGTAAAATATTAAAAAATATTTGAATATTATAAACAAATTTGTTGTGAAGAGCTATGAAAAATATAGAAGAAGGTTTCCCACCTCAGTGTAGGCTTCATAATCTGACATACATTTAGTGTTGTTAGGATCAAGATTAACATAATCACCATCGCAATTAGATTTAATTGACTGTAAAAGCAAAATTGAACCAAACATACGTATATAAGATTTAATTGACTGTAAAATAAATTAATTTTGAAGCTAGAAAGTTAGTTGAATTTCTCTATAAAAAAAACCTCGTATAGTTCATTTGATATAAGTGTACGTTGGTGAGCGAATTCAACTTTTTTGTTATTGTCCATGAAAGTGTCAAGTCTCGGACTTGCAAGCACAAAGCCCTATTGTAAAATTCAGAGACAAAATAAGAAAATTTGAATAAAACATATTTGGTATCCATGTAATGCTAACAAAGTGAAAATAAGCATATTTCTGTACTTGGATGTTCAGGATTGGTGAGCGTCCAGTTTCATAATCTGCAAATCAACAAATAATGTATTAATAATAAAACTTGAAGTAAATTAACATATTTTTGTAATCGAAGCATTATAATAACGAGTTCGGTCTCATTTTACATATAGTTGCAAACAGCTACTTCGTAATATTCGTAACTTTGTGGTAAAGTTTGTTTTTAAACAAGTCAATATCGTCGCCCATGCTCTTATATGGAAGTCTAATTTTTTATGTCTTGTCCGCAGTTCTGTGATCGATGATAACATACCAGCAAATTGTATTCATGCTTCAATTATTAATGATATGAGACCTTGAGGCTTTTGTAGTAAAAAAAAAAAAACTGAAGTAAATTAATTTGAATTGAACAAACTATAGAGATGTTTAAATTACACTATCTCTCATATTTAAAAGGCAAACTTTTTTTTTCAGAATACACACACTTCCTTTGGTTAAAAGATAAATGTGATATATACACTTGAATTTGTTTTAATGTAAAAAAGTTTTTGCAGATTTTTTTCCTTTCATAATGATCATGATTGGCAGTTTATTTTTCCTTTAACATCATCCATGTCTTAAAATGTAAAAAGAAAAAAGAAAAAAAGATTATAATAATTAAATATTATTTAATAGATTTGGACTTCATAATTGGTGATTGATTGATGAATTTGAAATAATTGTCTGTTTAAAATTGATTTGAAACATGAAAAAATCTATCTTAGACGTCTAGGTTTTCAATTTTTGGTGTTTGGAGTGATCGAGAGTCATTGGAAACCCCCAAACCAACAAAATCGTGCAACATCGCAAGTCTGCACGTGTGTGTAATCAAGTTGCACACATATGTGGATTTCATAGGATCCCTGACACACCTTGGGCAAGTGCATTGTTGTACGTGCAACTTACTAGAGACCCCCGAAATGGATTTTTTTGAGGTCCTATAATGGTTGGTGGTGCCTCTCGGATCAACCCTTCACTATGCCAACTTCTCATATCTAGGATTTCATCAATCTAAATGACGTATGTGATCTACCGTATGGTATCTCTTATGTGACACTAAGTGCGAATGTAAAATTATATTATGTCATTGCTATGTGAATGATGAAATATATATATATATATATATATATATATATATAGGATTAATATTGTGATTGGATTCAAGTGGCTTATGAGTAAATGTGAATATAACATGTTATAGTATGTGTATGTATTGGGAAAATATTGTTAGGAGAACATAGTTGTCATGAGATAGAAATAGATTATATGTATATTGTCTGTGAATCATATATCGTGTCATGTATATTTATTTTGAAGTGAAAAATGTTAAATTATGAATGAGTTGATGTTTGATTTTGATCTTGGAAGTGTAACTATTTGAAATTTTCTTTAAGCTTATGTTGATCTTATGAGTTAGAATATCCTATCATGTCGAAACACCTTGATGCATTGTTAGCGATGTTATCATAGTGAGAGTGATGCTGTCAGATTTTATCCATGGTGTGACAATTCATCAGTTATATGAATTATTAGACTACATTCACAAAGTATTTTTGAAAATGGTATTACATGCATATCAGTCTATAAGTTAAATGTACATCATATCACATTGCATGTATGCCTATGCGTATGGCATGATTTGGATATGTGATATGTTGGTGTGATGTAATCGTATATAAATGTGTTCTATTTACTTTGTCTTTCTTTCAAGTTCCTTAAATTTATTTGTAAGATGTATTTCACTCATTGTTTATTTTCTTGTTTGTGTTTAGACTAAACACTTTACCAGATGATGATATTGGAGAATAGGCATAGGTCTCAATTTATTTCTAGTTTCATGATTATATACACTCTAAGACAATGTAACATTGTAGCTTGGGTTTATGGTCTATAGTTTTATATTTATTTCATATTTGGTTAAATTTTTTTGTATGGTCTTTTTTGAGTGCAAAAAGTTCTTTAAATTCAAATTAAGTTTGTTTATGAAGTTCTTTTTTAATGTTCATGGAAATATATTATGTAATGTTCCTTTACCACGAAAAAATTATTTTGAAAAGTGGCATAGTTCTTTATTTAATTATGCAATCACCTTATTAAAAAATGTTTTAAGTATTTGAAATTAACAGTTTTTTTTAACATCATCATCCACTATCAATTTTGTAACCTTAGTAAAATAAATATTTTAATTTAAAAGATGATAATATTTTGATTTTTTTTTTTTTAGATTACAGGTATCCTCCATTTGACGCAAACTTGCTCAAGCCAAATATAATAAATATAGACCATACAAGTGTCTCTCTAAATATATAACAAACCTGCACATTAATTAGGAGTTGAACTCAACATATTTGAAACTTCATTCTACCTTCTAAAATATTTGAAATCAATAGTTTAAAGTTTAAAATCAATTGGGTCATATTTTAAGTTGTAAAAAAATAAAAACATATTGAAAGGACACATTCAACATTATCTATTCATTACTGTCAAAATTATTCATATATATATATATATATATATGTATATGTAAAAGAAGTTAAGTGTATTTCACATTCATCTGTTAAGAAAAGAGAACATTAATATATCTCAAAATAAGAGAGGAAAGAGAATTATATTGTAAAAATCAGTATATAATGCTTACCTTCATATACTTTCTGAACCAGGGGAAGCACAACTTTGCCAGAATAAGAACCACCACCAATGTAAAGTGGATTCGATCTGAATTCAGGGTGATCCACCAGCCACTGATCATGAGTGAAAAAGTAAAAAGAAGAAGGAATGACTTAAATTATAGCATCCCTCTTAGATAACAAAACAATAGTAATAATTATTTAGCAGGAATAACAAATTTAACTAATAACACATACACCATAAAAAATGTAAATGATACAAACCTTATGGAAAAAATCATATATGTGTTCCACCAATTGTTTGCCATTGCTTTAATAGCCTTCTTGTGTTTTTGAGTAAGAATATCCCGTACCAACAGGTGCATCCACATATAATATGTTGAGTACCTTAACAAAAAAGAATTACAAAATTACCGTTGATCAGTTTAAAAACAAACTACTGGTTATTAATACTCAAATTCAATTTTAGTATGACATTCCTTGTTAGGTTTGGTCAAATTCCGAGTTTATATATGTCAACAAGAGTAGTTTTCAATCCTAAACGTGCCCATTTCATTCTTCTTAATTAGAAATATATTATTTCTAATGTTAATCAAATATTTTCTTATTCTTTTAAAAAAGTATTTTCTTATTATTTATTAATTTCAAAAAATATAAATGGACTTATAGTATTAATTATCTTAATTTATTTAAAATTATTGAGAATTGTTTTATGAAAATAAATTAATACTCCTTTAGAAATATTAAATTATATCAAATATTATATTATTTTCTAACCATGTTATGGTGTGAAGTATCTCATATCCATATTATACTTATCACTTGTAAAAATATTGAATATTTTTAAAAATTAAAATTTCTAAAATTATATCTTAAATCAACATTTTAGGATCAATTGAATGCATTGATTACACTATTTATTGAGAGTAAAATGTTAAAATAT
>CM023953.1:5052923-5194960 GCA_013407115.1 Glycine latifolia
CCAACAGGTGCATCCACATATAATATGTTGAGTACCTTAAAAAAAAAGGTATTACAAAATTACCGTTGATCAATTTAAAAGCAAACTACTGGTTATTAATACTCAAATTCAATTTTAGTATGACGTTCCTTGTTAGGTTTGATCAAATTCCGAGTTTATATATGTCAACAAGAGTAGTTTGCAATCCTAAACGTGCCCATTTCATTCTTCTTAATCACAAATATATTATTTCTAATGTTAATCAAATATTTTCTTATTCTTTAACAAAAGTATTTTCTTATTTTATATTAATTTCAAAAAATCTTAATGGACATATTATACTTAAAATTATTTTGATTTAATTTATTTAAAATCATTGAATTTTTTTATCAAAATAAATTAATACTCCTTAGAAATATTAAATTGTATCAAATATTATAATTTTTTTCTAACCATGTTATGATGTGAAGTATCTCATATGCATATTATACTTTTATTACTTGTAAAAATATTAAATATTTTTTAAAATTAAAAATTCTTATATTTTATCTTAAATCAACAATTTTTTTACGATCAACTGAATGCATTGATTACACTATTTATTGAGAGTAAAATGTTAAAATATTTTATTATAGAATTTTAATAAATGATTTTGAAGCTAAAAAAATAAAATAAAATAAAATATTAATAGTTTTTATTATCCTAAAATACTCAGTGTTCAGTGCTCACCTTTGATGTAAAAAAATAAAGCAAAACTGCTTACCTTTGTCCAAGTGTGCGGATTCAATAGAAGCTGTGGAAAACTCCCATTAAAATCGTGAAAATTAAACATTAATGGCGCTACAATTCAAGCAGGCAAATTCAGCTATAACAAATTAGGAAATTATCAATAATATACGATATAAATTGCCAATGAGAGTGACGAAGGTACGAAAAGTCAGCTTAAGATCAATTGATCTGAGGATCCGTCATTCACAAATGTTATGACATTTAAATAACCAATACAAACCCCAAATGATCATTTTTATATAACAGTTTGTACGACTATATTTTTTTATTATATCTTTCTCATACTCGTCATTTATTACATATCATAATGAAGAAGTGAGATAGATGAAAAAAAATAATATTATATAAATTCTTGTATTTAAACTTGATATTACTTTTATTTTTATATCTCTTTTGATTAATCATTTTGTATTTATGTAAACATGTGAATTAATTAACAAAGTCTTATAATTGTTTTACGTATGTGAGTTACTCATATTTGCATATATTAATTGTACGAATGTGTGACTTAATACCATGTAGGATGTTGTAGGAATGTGTCATGTGTGTCCACTACAATAAAACCTTTTAACGACAATTCTAGAAGGCTTTGATGACAGTCTTCATACTCGTCATCGTATCGTTATCTTTATTGAGAAGCTTCATTGATCCTTTTTCATGTGCATTGTGGAACAAAGAGAAATGAGTTAGAAGGCATAGAGAGACGCGAGAGAGGGAACAGAAGTGGAGAGACATAAAGAGATGCAAGTGAGAGCATGAGAATTTACCTTTCCTCACGAGAGTTGACAATGTCACGGCGGGGTAGAAGGAGTGCGAGAGAGCTCGAGGGCTCGAGTTAGAGATGGGTTCGTAGAGAGAGGGAGTGTGAGAGCTTAAGGGGTTTATTAACACTTAAAAACATCAGTTATATAAAACTGTCATTGAAAGTCTCATAACAATATCAGTTATATAAAAATCATCTTCAAAAATCTAATAATAATATAGATTTTACGAAGAACCGATGTTGAACAAGTATTTCAATATCCAAAAATTGATGTCGTCAACTTTAATTTAATTTTAAAATTATCATTGTATTTTTGTTAACAATGTTTTGTTGAAAATCATCATTGACATGGGATGATGTTGAATATGTTTTTTGTAGTAGTGGTCACATAACCACTTAACCTACCCTATGTAAAATGTTTTATTAAAGTTAACAGGAAAGACTTAATCGAAGGACTAACTTGAATGATCAATTAGAATTTAATGACTATTTTTTTTCATTAAATTTAAGGACTAAAGTGATATTACTTGTCAAATTCAAGAGCAAGAATGGGATTTTAATTTTAAGTGACAAAAAGTATACAACCCCTTTTAATCCCTTTTTACGTAGACACCCTAAAGTTTAATTTTGTTTCAATTGATTCCTAAATTTTATTATTTTTTCAAATAAACATCATGAACTTTAATTTAATTTAAATCAATATCCTTAACCTTTCTTTTGCAGTTTTGCACATATAGACACCAAAATTTCAATTTCATCTCAATTAATTTTTAAAATTTATCCTTTTCATAAATAATCTCTTATATTAAATTAGAGTTAAATTACTAATAAAAAATCAAGTGTTTATTTATTTAATCTCAACTATTTATTAGTTTTATTTTTAAAAATCACTTTTCCTAACAGTAAAACATAATAAATTTTAGAATTGAAAATAAAATAAAAGCTTATTATATTAATGTTATTATCTTTCCTTTTTATATGTATTTTCTAAATTAATATTCTTAAAATGAGTTGTAAAAAAATTAATTAATGACTATTACTTAAAATAGCTTGGAAAAAAGTATTTTTTAAAAGGATAAATTTTACATATCAATGAACTGCAATTAAAGATCAAGGTGTCTATATTTACAAAAAAGTTAAAATTTAAGTATCAATAATAATAAATATAAAATTCATGGTGTCTATTTATAAAAGAGGTAAAACTTATGGATTAATTGAGACAAAATTATATAAAGTATAGGGTGTCTATTTGCAAAGGGAGTAAAGTTTAAGGGGATAAAATTAAATTTTATTATTATTATCTTTAAATTTAAATTAAATCTTATTTTATTTTATGTTTTGATAAATTTTATGTTCTTTAAAAGTTTATGGGTATAATTATAATGTCATATTTAAATTTAAGTCCAATTAAATATTATTTAACTTTTTTCAATATTTTAATTTATTTAAATATAATATTAAGTTGTTTTAATTTATAGAATTAAATAATTTATATAAAAGAATATTAACAAATATAATATATAAGATCAATTTTAATTGGTAGAGAATACTATTTGTTTGTCATTATGACCGTAGTAAGAATTATACACATACTTAATTTGTTGTAATGCCTAATTTGTATTGCGGTAACCGACTATTTTTAGTGAGAGTTTTTATTCTAAGTATTTTTTTTATTCACAAGATTTTAACCTGATACTTTGTTAATTTATAGAATCCAAACATAATGTCATTCAGATTTGTTGATAATTAATATAGAATACTATGTTAATTACAATGTTTAATTTAAAAAATACTTTTAATTAAATATAAGTTAAATGTAAAAAATTGATTGTGGTCACTGCACTTCTTTATAAACTTTATTTTGATTGTATTAGAGTTAATATGACATCTCAAAGACAATGACATACTAATTTTATTGATCAACTAATATTTTTATTTCAACTAACATATTTTAAAAATGAGAAAAATACTAGTAAGAAAAGAATGATTCTATAGGCAAATAATTAAGATTAGAACAGTATTAATAAAAATGAAATTACAATACTCCACTCTGTAAATATTAAGGCATTACCATTTTCATAGAAGAAAGCAGAATGGGCAGAGCAACCTGGACCTCCAACAAGCCAAAGTAGAAGAGGATCATTAATCAAAGGACTCCTTTGAGATTCAACAAAGTAATAATATAACTGCACCTCTTCTCTTTGTCCAACACCAATGTATCTGTATATATATGTTGCACACAATATTTTAAAATGATATATGTTTGTAAAAAAGCAAGTACAACAGATGAAGAAAAACACAATTACGTCGATGATTTTTTTGAAAGATAATTCTTTATTTCTCTTTAGCATAAATTTCAAGGTTTTCTCTTCTTTTTTTTTTTCCATATAGAGTAATGAAGACAAACTTTCCAAAATAAGTTCCTGTTGGGAGTGATTTTCCATTTTTAGTTTTGAAATATCTAAAATTTAAATCGATTTTTGGATCTGAATTTTTAATTTTAACTTTGATTTTAAAAATTGTTGCAAAATCGAAAAGGAATTTCATAATCCATTTTAAATTTATTCCCAAATTTCTCCCATATATCTTCAACATAAAAATTTTGTAATCTAAAAAAAGATCAATCTAATTGGCTAACAATCAATGACCCATGATCAGTGACTGCGATCGATGATTGAGATCGATACCTGTGATCGACAATCACACACAAATATTATCGATGACCATGACAAGTACTTACGATCGACAACCAACAAACGATGATAGTGACTGTTACCAGCTACCATGATCGACGATCGACGATCGACGATCGATGATTGATTATTGGCTATCAGAGATCAACAGCCAATGATTGGCAATCGACGATCGCGATTGACTATTGATGACCGACGATCGGAGATCACGACCAACGATTGGTGATCGACCACCAATGATCGGCAATCAACGACCATGACCAACGATTAATGACCAAAGACAGCAACGGATGAAGTGAGAGAGATTAACTTGGGGAGAAGTGCTAGAGGATAAGAGTAAAACCAAGAACAAAACCCCAAAAATTTATTTTTATTGTTTTTGAAATTGGATAATAACTGTTTTGAAAAAAGCAAAAATCAATTTAATCTCATTTTTATGAAACACGTTTTCGTTTTGAAATTATATTTTAAAAACAGAAAATCAGAAACTGGCAAGCATCACGGACCTTAAAAGCAAATAAATAAAAAAACAAAAGTACGAGGCTATAACTGACCCAGTATTCAATGTGAACGGAAGATCCCCAAAACCTGGTAGATTCTTGACGATGAAATCAGAAGATGTGGTGTGGAGGAACAAATGCAGCACAGAAATCAAAACACACCATGGCTTCCAGACCTTAACCATTGTCTCACTATGCTTATGGCACCAATAATGAGTAACAAAGAAGACGAGCTTAATGAAAATACTTTTTAAACTAACAATGACAAAAGAACTTCACGAAAGCCATACGTCTTGTTGGGATCAGATCGTATATATTACAATTTTTGATATTCCTGAATTCAATTATTGTCTCATTAGTTAATATAACTGTTCAATATATCGATCCATTGGAGAAAATACGAAGGTCAACGGCTTCAAAAGAGATGCACAGCATTATTTTTATTAGATTGTTTTTCCGTAAAGGAAGGTCTGGGATGGATTTCTTTAATTTTACGGGAAAGAGTTATGCATCAAATTAACTATCTCCTTCTGGTATCTTACGTTTAAAGTTAATGTACAAAGAATTATATAATGATAATAAATTATTATTATTATATTTGAACTAAAAGTGTCCTTATTTAATAGTATATTGATTATTGATACATACAGTCATACACTACTATAGTAGTAAATATATTAAATAATCACAAATAAAAGGGAAAAAATATTAGTTAGACTTTAATATTTTAAAATATCAATTGATTTAGATTTAAAAATTTAAGGTTAAAACGACATTTAACTATGTGAAAAAGAGGCAGTATTTATCTTTTTTACAGAATGATTATTGTTCACTTTTTTACTAAAAATGATAATCTTTTATTTTTAAGCAGAAAAAGGGCATGCTAGGGCACCGTAAAACCTGTAATTCGAGGGGCAAGGACCTAACCCAAGGACCACCATCCAGAGGCAAATCCACGTTGAAGAGAAAGGGGGGCAAGTGCCCACCCTTGAATCTCGTCGTCGACCGTCATATGAGCAAAGGTGGAGGCATGGAGTGGCGGACCTACGTTGAAGGTTGGGAGGCAGTGCCCCCCCTTAAATTTTCTACCAATATAACTCTACTCTGCTCTGCTAGGCTGCTACCCACCGCCCAGCGTCGGCCGTCACGGCACCGCCGACCTCCAGAGGTCTGGCCTCCTCGCCTCGCGGCTCGCGGCATGTACACGGTACAGCTCCGCTCCGACTCCGAGCTGCTTTTCGAGGCTCCGCTCCGCCTCCGCGGCTCTGCCAACACCTCCGGGCTCCGGGGCTGCACGCCGACACTTCCGTTTCTGCGCACTGTACTTCCGTTTTCAGCGGTTCAGTGCCCCCCTTGAATTTTTTTCTGGATCCGCCCCTGCCACCATCTGAACATATAAAAAAGTTAAAGAAAATCTGTTATGGAAGAGTCTTCCCGAACAAAACTTGGAAGAACGTCCTACCATATTCATACAAGAAAACCATGAGATGCTAATTAATTTGTCAGAATAAAATATTAATTTCTCCTGTCTAAAAATATGTGAGAATCTAAACCTCATCTTACAAGTTTTCTATAAACAATTTAATCACCTACTTCTAAGATTCCAAGGTAGAAGGGCAGGGTCACTTTCAAGTTTGAAGACAAAGGTTTGTACACCCTTTTCAAAAGCTATTTCAACATCCGTCATAGCTCCTATGATTTTAAATCAAAGATGTAAAGGTAAATATTAAAAAAGGGAGTTAGAATTGTGATTTAAAAAAAAAATCATGCAAGATTCTTTGACAAAGAAAATTATTGTCTGAAAATTTTAAAACACTAATTAAAACAATATTTTGAAAAATCTTTTAACGATGAAATCAAATTCAAAACATGGTGAGACAATTAAGAGTATAAATCAGGCACACAAAGATTTGTACTAATTTGTCCTTATTACTGAAATTATATCTAGTTCTTGACAATCCATCAAATTTTTACTAATTTTCTCAAAGTTACAAGTATTTTTCACTGTCATTCTAGTTCTACAACACAACTTATCCCTAAGCTTTACAATTCTTTGACTACCCTGGTACTTCTAGCTCTAAACAAATTTGTTGTTGTTGTTTGCTCACAAATTATCCTTATCGTCTCACAAACGTATATACAAATTAAGCACTCATTCCTTTTTCTCTCAGGATTTATAAGGTGTTTTGAGAACTTTTGCTACTTAAGAATGTACAAAAAAGAAGTTTGAAGAAGAGAGAGAATATAAATTTCAAAACTATATGTACTTTACACTAACAACTCTTCAAAGCTTCTTGTATTTTTAAAGCCACCTTTAGAAAGTGTTTGTTGTTACTAAATGGTCTTCTTTTCTTCGCTTTATCTTGCGCCTAAAGAGGTATACATTTGTGCATTAAATGCATATTCAATCCATGCTGATAAACCACTATGTTTATCTTCCCTGAGCTATACTCCAACAATTGTCAAATCACTTTAAAGTATCATTTAAGAGAAAGAGAGGCTGATCTTTTTATTGTTCTCTTACTTCCTTGGCCTTAGAATTTCCTAGGAATATCTATGAACATTCTCTACAAAACAAATCTCAGACATAAAGCATTAATTTTAGTCTTAAATACTAATCAAGACTTAGAATTTGTCCGATTTTGTCTAACATATAAGACACAGATTTTAAACTTTGTAATTATTTGCATATAATCAAAATTGTTGAGGGTCCTGATCTATCTTATGACTCAATGTAACATCCTGACAAAAATTACAACTCAGATTGACAGAGAAAACTTTGTGTTGTGTCATCTATGCATGTATGTAGTTAATTGTTGTGATTATATGTTTTTAATTCTCATTTTGTGCTTACTATGTGTGTGTGTATGTGTGTGATTAGTTTAGTGAAGCTTGATAGAAAAATAGAAAATGTCTGAGTCAAATTTCCATCTGTTCAAGAATTGCACTACACATTGAATTGTAATGTAATTTGTCTTTGTGTGAGTGGATTCTGAGTACATTTATCCTTAGGAAGATAGTAAATTAATTTAGACATTTTAGAAAGGATGTACTAGTTTTAGCAACAAAAAAAAATAGTTTTTACCAATTTTCCTTATGTCTACTTTAGCCATTTGGCTAAAATTTTAAAAGCAACAACACCAATAAAAGGCATTGTTTGGCACGTTCACCATGGCTGTCCAAGTAATCATTCATGTTGTCAATTGAGTTTATGAATTAGGCTTAATCAAATTTCTTTTCGATAAAAGCCTTACACCTCATCTTCATATATCTATAAAAACAAGTTTTTGAGACCTTTTTTCCCTCATTTTTCCATCATTTTCGTGCAAAACTCTTATTTTTGGATCCAAAATTCTTTTTCATTCTTAGAAGTTTGAGACATCAAGGATTCAAGGTAAAGGGGTATTTCCACTTATTGAACTCTAACCTTGTTGTCTTTGTAAGCTAAGCTTCATTGAATGTTGTTTTGATGTTCAAATATTTTTAGCTACTGCCTTGACTGGAACTGGATGATGTGTTGTGTTTCTTGAAAATTCAAGGTTAAAAATGAGTTCTTTGCGTGTTAAAAATTTGGGTTAACCTTTAATTTCACTTAAATAAGAGTTTTCTAACAAAAGTTATGAATAAAACAAGTTTAAAGACATTTCGTAGAATAAAAATTTGTCATGAAATTGAACTGATTGTTATAACTATATGGACTATCTTTCTTAAAGTTTTGACCTCAAAAATGAGTTTTTAGGTGTGAAAATGTAAGGTAGCATATAAGATTAATGAAAAAACGATTCTTGGAACACCTAGAATACTGAAAATAAGTTCGGAGTAAAACTTTTTAAAACTAACCACAAAGTAATTTTAGGCAATAGACAACTTAACATTGAAATTTGCGCCTCTGGATAAGTTAGCTTAGAATTAATTGTCTTTTGGAACTGTTGATTTAACTACTATATTATTGTTGAGATAAACTACAAGATTTGATGACTGATGCATGTTCTAGAGTTGTGATGATTCTCTACTCATAAAATTACTAAGATGCATGCATGTATAATTATTATTATTATTGGTGAATGATCAGATCGATAGAGTGTGAACTCCGGAAAATTATATTTGTGGCATGCAAATTTATATTCTGATATATATCTATATATTGTTATTTTATTTGTATGCATTGTGGTTTTGGTTCCAGGGTGTCCAAAATTTGGCAAATTGTTTATGATTGCTAGATGGTTGTAATCATAGTTGCTCTATTGTTTGATTGTTTTGTGTGACAAGTGGTTTCTAACTCTTAAGGGACCATGATTGGATCCCTGAGAGTAATACATAGGCTTGAGCCTCGTCTCTCTTTCTTGTTTGCTTGTTTGTTTGTAAGCATTTGTTGATGCACGTGGCACGAGGACTATGCACAAGATGCAATGTCAAAAGTCAAGAGGATTAGATAGACTAAGGAACTAATGGTTTTATTTCTTCTGTGTGAAAGTGAGATTACGTTGAGAAAGTAGATGATGAACAGAGATACACTAGGGTACAGTGGGCAGAGAGGTTTGAAAAACCTGATGGAATTAGTGAATGGTGACTATTCAAAATTTTGTGTACTCAATTTGTTCGGGTAACTCACATGTATCACTTTGCTTCTCTTGACGGGCTCTAAAACAATGTTTTTTGAGTTGGGAGTGTGGGGAACAACGTATAATGTATATGTATGTAGTTAATTAGGTTGTACGTTATTTTTCTTTGACTACTGTGTATTTGTGGTGTTTGAGGAGCGAAAGACTCACCCCTACAACCAACAACTTTCAGGTTCAAGAGATTTCAAAAGAGTTACGCCCTCTGCGAGCTTGGCATTGTAGGCATAGAAAAAGAGTATGGCTATGTCGGGGTACATGTACATCACTTTTTATGTGTCAAACTCTGGTACATATGGTGTCGGTAGATAGACCAGATGTCACGCCATCACCATCAATCACGTTTGGTAGTGCTACATTCCTTAGGGATTTACATCTCGTTGGCAATTGGAGTGCTTTGAAGACATCAGTTTTTATTTGGGCATGGAAGTGCCTAATGATGCTCAAGAATTTATAATGACCCCTATGAGCTTTGATACGAGAGGTGACATCCTGAGTTGGAGATTTAAGTTAGTTTGTTTCGTGCAGGCCACTGAGGATCGGAAAATCACACTGATATAGTCACTCCATCCTTGGTTGCTCCATTTCTTTGTCCTCCATCACGTTAGGAAGTAAGTTATGGTTTTCATCTTGTAGACCCCAATTCCATTTTTCTTCTTCATTGAACTCCACATCACGACTAATGATGCTTTTTTCATTATTTAGATTATAAAGTTTATAGCCTTTAGAATTAGAATCATACACGATGAAGATGAGCCTCTCACTTTTTTCGTCAAGCTTTGACCTCTTCTAATCATGGATATGCGCATAGGTTATGCTTCCAAACACTTTGAGATAAGAGATCATAGGCTTTCTTCCATTCTATGCTTCTTGCGGTGTCATTCCCCACATGCTTCTTGTTGGCGAACTAGTTAGAAGGTAAACAGCAGTTGCCACAGCTTCAGCCCAAAACTCCTTTGGCTTTTTCTTACTCTTAAGCATGCTCCTTACCATGTTGAGAATGGTTCTATTCTTCCTTTCAGCTACTTCATTTTGCTTCCGGCTTCTAGGAACGGTTAAAGGCCATCAAGTTCCATTATGATCACAAATTTCCTTAGAAGATAACTCTCCACTTTATCGGATCTCATGACTTTTATCTAGCGTCCACTTTCTTTCTCTACGCTGGCCTTGAACTTCTTGAAGACTCCAAACACCTCTGATTTTTGCTTTAGGAAATATACCCACATCTTCCTTGAGAAATCATCTATGAAAAGAAGAAAGTGATTACTTTTACCGAGTAAGCTTGACTTCAATGGTCCACAAACATTTATATGTATGAGCTCGTGCGTCTTGTTTGCTCTTGACGAAGCCTCCTTCGAAAAGCTCTTTCGAAATTGCTTCCCAAGTAAGCACCCTTCATATAGCTGATCCGATTGACTGATGGAAGACAATCATCTCACCATTTCCTTCTTATATAACAATTCAAGAGCACCAAAGTTGAGGTGTCTGAATTGCAGATACCATAGCCAAGATGCATCCTTTGCAATGTTGTGTTGAATGTTTAGCAGAGACATTCTATTTCTTAACATAGGCATTTTAGTAATCAAGTTATTTTGATTGTCTCTTAAAGAAAGAGTATTATACTTTAAGTGAACATTATAGCCTTTCTCTAAGAGTTGCCCCAGAGTCAAAATATTATTCTTAATTGTGCACACAGTAAACATTACAAATGAATTTGTGCCTACCATCTTTTAATCAGATAAGAATTTTAACTTTGTCTTTCACTAGTGTCTTTGATTCATCTCCAAATTAAACATTTCCATTCACCGATTCGTCAAATTCCACGAACATGTCTCTCTTTCCACACATGTGATTGCTTGCCCCTGAGTCTAGATACCATGTATTCTCTTGTTCTCCTACGTTGTCGTGGTGTACCATTAATAGAGTGTCATCTTCGTGACTCATATCTTCCACATAGTTTGCCTTCTCATTAATTCTTCTTGTAGGGACTCTGCATTCAGAAGTATAATGGTCAAACCTTTGATAGTTGTAGCACTTGATTTGAGACTTGTCACACCTTGGTTGGGAGATACCTCTTACACGACCCCTTGTTGAGCTCTCTCTTCGATCTTCATTGGCGTAGTTGTTGTTGAAGCTTACTCTTCCACGTCCACGACCTCTTCTTGGACCACGATATCGTTCTTGTCCTCTTGTGTTGCCAAAGTCTTCTTCATTTTCTTTGCAGTTGAGTTGTAACTGAAGTAGTTGTTAACCAACCCCTTGTTTCTTCTTTTGCTTCTCCTCAAAGGCTTGTAAAGATCCTAAGAGTTGCTCTATTGTCATAGCTTCTAAATCTTTTGTTTCTTCTATGATAGTGACAATATGATCGAGTTTCGAATCTAAAGATTTCAAAATCTTCTCCATAATTTTTACACCATCTATCTTTTCAACATTTCTTTTTAATTAATTAGTCACCATCAAGATTCTAGAAAAATAATAGGAGATACTTTCGACATCTTTCATGTGTAAAGTTTCAAACTCACTTCTTAGAGTTTGGAGGCGTACCTTCTTGACTAGTTCAACACCCTTGTAAGAGGTTTGTAGTTTCTCCCATGCTTCCTTTACGATGGTTGTCTCTGAAATCTTCTCAATAGCATTAGTATCCAATCCTTGATAGATGAGATAGAGAGCTTTCTTGTCACTTTTTCTTGAATCCTTCAAACTATTCCTTTGAGCTTGGGATAGAGTAACTCCTTTTCTTTTGTCTCATCGTAGCCTTTCTCTACCGTTTCTCACACATATTGTGATCTAATGAGGGTCTTCATCTTGATGCTCCAATTATCATAGTTGCTCTTGGTAAGCATAGGGACTTGGAAAGGAACCATGTTGTGACTTGTCATCTCTCTAAAAAAAAGGATCTTAAGGCTCTGTTACCACTTTGTTGGAAGGAGGATATTTGAGAAAATGAAAGATTTAGAAAGATTTGGAGGAAGATAACACTTTATTACTACACAACTCCTTTTCTCTTGGCTTGATACAAAGTGGTGGAGAACTCCCCTATTTATACTAGTAACACCTCCTTAACTAATGACTGGGATTGTACCAATACAATTCTCATCTAATAGTTACAAATTATTCTCTAGAATTATTCACACTCTCCTAGGCTACATATTTATGATGATGGTTTTTAGATACAATTATTTTTTAGATATTTTTATGGAGATATCTAGAGTGAATTATTCTAGATTTTGGGCTAAACATCTCTTGAATATTTTTAGATGTTAGACCATTTAACAATTAAGCTCAATAAACTTAAATCAAGTTTATTATTATTCAACATTGCTTTCAATGTGAGGAAAATTTGAGGTAGCAAGATCAGTAGAATGACACGGGCTAGCATCTTGAAACAACTTCTTGAAATAATGCGTGTAAGGCTTCAAAAGACCAAAAATTTTGTTGCTCCTTCTTCTTTCTTCTGATAATTGTCTGAGCATGAAAGAATCTGCAATTTTTTTTCCTAAACTCCACCCAATTCTCAGGAGATTTTTGGAATCACAACATCTCCTCTTGAGCTAAAACAGTACCATACTACCATACTCTTTCTGAAGCTGTTTTTCTAAAATAGCCAAATCAGAGGAATAAGCATCATTAAGAATTTTGTGGACACCCCACAATCGTGCCTCAATTTGACGTTTTCGTTTAAAAATATTGCCAAAATTTTCCACATTAAAGTTGATAGACTCCTCTCTGACTGCCCCCAATTTGTGAAAAGTGTTACCTGCAGTGTTTGTCTAAGTGTCAACAGCTAAAGGAGTATAGTCAGGGTGGGAGGTCCATGCTGCCTGAAAGTGAAAAGTCTTAAGCTTCTCGCTTTTTTCCTTGAGAAAAGATATCGTTATAGGGTTGTGGTGAGAACCATGAGTGGGTAGGAGTTGTCCAAGAGCATGAGGGAAGAGAATTCTCAAGTCAGAAATAGATAAACAACGATCTAATTTCTTACGGATATGAGTACCATCAGTAGTGTGTCTTCTACTTGGATAACATCCATAGCATCGGAATCATTGACGTTATTTCCATCTTCAAAAAACCTCACGTGACCATTGGATCGATAAATGTTCAAAATGCATCGTAGATTTAATACCATTTGATTCATAAACCTGGAAACCTTGGTTTGTTGAGGAATATTTGGACGAAGATGCTGTTGCATTCACTTGTGTGTGCATGGGAATTGACAATCCACATGATTCTTTCCCTTTTTATCTTTAGGAAATGATTGATCCAATCCCTTGCTGCTAACTTTCTGTTTTGGGGGCGCATTAAATTTTTTATTCTTACTCGTCAGTGTCATCCAATCTCAATGGATTGCCATTTAATTCCATATTGGCAACGTTATTCTCAAATGAAACCGTAGGGATATTATTATCAATAATATTCATTGATTGTGGGGTCTCCGTTAGAGGGGGCGCATTCAATGGTTCATTAATAGCTGAATTTTTGTTCCATGGGGTCTCCGGTGGTAGGTGTCGCCGCCTGTGGAGGTTTTGTAAACCCTCATACCCCATCTTAAACCAATGATCTCGAAGCCAAACCCTCCCCACAACAAGTTTGTTCAACTCGACCTCAACACATACCCTAGTAAAAAGACCCCTTCGAATATCTAAGGTGTTTGAGTTCACCCTCACAGGTTTTCCAAAAGGATGCTTTCGTCATAGAAGAAGAGGTTTAGACCATGAAAACGAATCAATACCATAATTTTATCTATGGTTGTTGCTCCATCACTTTTGTTCTGTCTTCCTCGATCGATTTCAAATTTGACCATAAAAAGTCATACCAAGGTCCATCATTTGGAAACCTGCAGTAAGCTTGACCAATATAGCATCTTGCCAAGGAGCACAAAGTCCTTCAAAAACTGAGTCTTCAATGATGACCATTGGTTTCAAAGGATTCCCCTCCTCGTACACTATTTTGGCCAGATTGTCTTTCAATAAATTAAATCAACCTTTTGCCTTCTGTTTGTTTGGAAGAACCTTGTCTCGAAAGGAAACCTTGATCTGCTGATCACCACCACCATCATTCGGTGAATCATTATTCAAGCTCGCATCGCCCGCAGTACTCGTATTGAATTGATGAATTCCGGTTGTTGCTCCATTCTCTCTCTAAATTAATCTTTATCTGCTAGCGTGTTGTTTGAATATTATATTGATAGTAGATTATATTTATAGTAGATAAGAGAAAAATTGAAGAGCTTATATGATAACTTTACATGTCTTATATTATGATTATTAGTGGAATATATGTTTGTTTTTTTAATTTGCTTACATTTTTTTTAGGTGCTACAATATGGGCGAGGAGGAAGTGTGCGTAGGTTGTTTTTATTTGGCCGTTGGCACCAATTTGGAGCATATGTTGAATGTCACTGAAGTTTTAAATATATATTGGTTATGAGACATGCAATTAGTAAACAATATCATTGTCTTGTAATTATTTGCCTTGAGCTTATTAGAGTTTTAGGACCGAAATAGAAAAGCATGCTCACTATCGATTGAATTATATGGGCCATCATTGTGTGGTTATTTTGGCTTAATTAAATATAGTTAAAATACTGATAAATTACTAAACTTTATTCTGAATTCATAATAAACTTTTTTATTATTTTGAGTTCTCAATATATTAAATATTTTGTTTTGAATTCATGTACTAAGGCAAAAAATAATGACGGTTTAAAAACTGCCATGATATTAAATAATATTTTTTGGTTTCTTTATTGTGGCAGTTTTTTAACTGCTTCTATTAAAATAGAATTTTATTTTCTGAGTTGCGGCAGCTTATGATTGTCGCAATTTGCTTTTCAGCGGTTTTTATAACCACCACAATAAGATTTTTTGGTGCTTTAAGCTGTGGTGATTTTCGAACCGCCGTCAAATGCAAATAATGGTGGTTGGAACTTCCGCAATTAGCTTTAATAATTGTCGTTGTTTGACATTCTTTTGCAATATATTATTTGATGATTCTTAAGTCGTATGTAACTTCTACCCTTGACTTAAATTACTTTCATAATCATATTCTAATCATATGCAACTTCTTATATATATACATTTTGACATATAATTCATGATTACCCTTTTGCTTTTAATTTCTTGTTTTTGAAGTTGGACAATCTTCAGATTTGAGATTCTTTTACTTTAAGCTAATGCTTCACACATTTCTCCATGTTTTTTTTATTAAGTCTTGTCTCTTACAAGCACTTAAGGGAAACCATTGGTAACACAAGTTTAAAAGACTTATAATTTGCTTCATAAAAGTTTTTTAGCATTAAAACATTTTGATTTGAAAAGGGTTAATGTAACATTACGTATGCATCCGGTGTATTAACAATTATTTAATCAGATAAGTATAGAGATTAATTTAATTAAAGTCCACGGAAGCGATTTAAAACAATATTTCTTGATTCATTATGTATGGTAAGTAACCTCAATAAAATGTATGAATTCCAAATTTAAATAAAGTCCACGGAAGCGATTTAAAACAATATTTCTTGATTCATTATGTATGGTAAGTAATCTCAATAAAATGTATGAATTCCAATATACCATAGTCAGCCTCATCGACCCAATTAACATAAAGGATGGCAGATACAACAATAATATTTGAATAGATATTTCAGGAGAATAAACGTCATGTATTTACATACACATCATCAAAGACACTCACTGTGTCTATACAAAAGAATAAGCACCAAGTGCCATGATCTCATAGATCACTTCCTCACATGAGGGCATACAAAACATGTAGTGTCTATACAACATAACATAAACAGAGACCATAATATGTGTACACACACATCTTCCCTCGCAAGGGTATAAAATAAATCAAAACAAAAGAGTGAGCCACAATGCTCTCCTCATACTGCCAAGCAGTTGCACAGAGTCTGTCCTTACCGGGGCCTCCCGCCCTGGGACCCATCATCTCTGCCAGATGTGTCACCTGCAAAAATAATCCCCACACACGGGGTGAGATACAATCTCAGTAAGCTCAGGGCTCTCGGAGGCTTCTCCTCCCCCCTGGCTCACTTCCATGATACACAACATCAAAGACATCACAATCACTCGACCACCTGGCCCTCACAATAATACATAGCCATCATCTAGCTCTAAAGTATATCTACGGTACTATGCCCGCCACAAGATGCATCATCATCAGCATCTGGGACTCTCAGTCCCCAGTGTGAGACCGGAACTCACACCCGTGCCATCCAATCGGGAGTTACCCCTTTACACATGGATGCACGCATATGGCACCTCCGAGAATAGGCTTCAACCGCGACGGGACCACCTATCTCTTGGTCTTAAGGGATCATCATCACCCTTTACGTGAGCAAACCAAACTAGGAGTTGCGCTCTACTTCTAGGGAGGTCCATATCTATCTAACTGGCCAGAAGATCTATTCAACAGATAACCATCCACACAAAGCATAGTATCATGCATACATATTATCATGAGAAAACTGTAACAACCAATTCAATGCACATGCATCATGTATGCAACCATCACTCCCTTGGAGTATGGTGGAACACAGGCAGTGGGAAACATTTCCCAAGAGCAAAGAACTTACCTGGCAAAGCAGCGCTCTGCAATTCAATCCCAGAACGGTGGTCTCCGCCACTGACACCCTCGGTGTCACGCCCTATACAAAGGCGCACAACAATCAACAACGGTCCTCAACCGTTAGAAAAGCATGAAACGTTATATTATATCGTTAAAACCCCTTAGTCCCCTATCTTAAGGTTATCAGAACTAACCACCTTATAGTCAACTCACAGACCCTCAACAGGATCTATCTCGGCCTAACCAAGGCACTAGAGTCTCCCAAAGACTCTGCATCAACCAATTCAAAGAGTTTAACATTACTCAGGCCCAAAACTCAATGATTAACAATATGGCTAAAACGATTACTTCAACACAATTTCACCGTTTATATGGCCTCCTAAGCACATATTGTACAAACGTCAAGGCTCATGCATGTCCTACAATCACCAATTTAACCAACATTCTTCCTACACATGCATTTCTCAGAGCCAAAAACCAAGGTCCACAAATCAAAGTATAAAAGCTAATCCTTCATCACAACAACCTCCTAAGCATACTTTTCTAAAGGACTCAAGCCTAATTCCAACTCTAGCTCAAAAGGGTCACTATTCACCTCAAGAACAATTTCACAAATCAAACGGTAAAACTTGAGTTTCTTACCTCTAAATCGACAAGGAAGGCTAGAGGACAACTTCTCCAAGCTTGGGTGTCCGTAAATCGCCTTCTTTCCCCGCCAAACTCAAGTTCTGAGAAGTTTCCTCGACAAAACGATCTCTCTGTTTGATGGTTTTTAGAGAAAAGTGATGAAGGATTCTAGCTCATAGGATGATTTCCTACAAGTTTCATGTTAGGAGTGAAGTGTTTTGGTCAATGGTTGAGTGGTATGGAGCTTCCCAAGCTCAACAATGGTGGACAGCGTTCAGAGGAAGAAGAAATGAAGAGTTTTGGCCAAAAATCGCGAAAATGGCCTTTTATAGGGGCCCTATCAGCGTTCCCGCGCTAATAGCGTCATTCTGGCGCTATTCACGCCCAATATACGAGTCTGGACGCGTTCCTTGCGCTAATCGCACCACTCTGGCGCTAACCGCGCCAGATAATCGAGAAAACGAGCCTCCAGGTGCATTCTGGCGCTACTGGCGTGCCTCCCACGCTAACGGCGCCAATTCCCACGCTAACGGCGTCGGGAATATTTTATTAATTAATTTTTTTATTATTTTTTATTTTTATTTTTTATTTAACCTGGTTATTATAGTTAATGGGTTTCTAAAACCTTGAAAAAAGAATTTGACTTTTTTCTTCAATTCTTCGAGGTCTAAATTGTTTGGCCGACAAATTAACAATTATGTAATATTGGCCTTTTTGGGTGGATCCCTACAATCTTTTAATTTAGCGAATATATACTTTGCAATGTTGATTCCATTTTCTCAAGGGATGAAAAATCATCTTGTTCAAAAATGGGTCTCATTAGGGACACAAGAAAAGCAATTACAGATGATTTTATATTTATAAAATTTATATATAATGTTTTGTAATTCTAACCGTAGTTTTAGAACTTAGACCGATCAATCAAAATGAGAACCATTACAGTGATTCGAATTAACTCAACTTGACCCGACTAATTGTATGCTTGAACCAGTATTAATTATTTTTAAAAAATACAAAATTTAATGAAAACACAAAAAAATATATGATACATCTAAAAGTTAAACAGAGGATCTTAAAATTTGTTTAATGGATCAACTTACCACGAAACTATCATGATTAATTATTAAATTTATAACAAAATTAATACATATTCTTATATCTTATATTACTTACAACAATTTGTGCGGTTTAATTATTAGCCTATTGGTTCAATCAATGACCCATCAATCCAATGCAATAATCAATTTGATTTTTAAAACATTGGTTATAACTTTTTGTTTAATATGTTTCCCTTATAATTTTATAATTTCTAATAACTTTTAATCAGTAGTAAAAAAAATGTTGGAAAGAATAAGTGAAAAAGTGGACAGTGGGGGACGGGAGCGGGACAACACATTATTTTAAAAGGAGATTGAAATTAGGGAGGAATCCCTCAGGTATACATTCCACAACTTTTTTACAGGGCAAAAGATTAACTAATGTGTTTCGATAACAATACGTGGATGAAGCTTGTATCATTGTTTATTTTGCTTCATTTCAGTTATCAGTGGCATATGGTGGATAGAAATTATACTATTAATAAAGGAAATATCTCTTTTTAATATACACAAACTTTAGATAAATTTATTTTTAATGTTTTTAGTTTTTTAATACTCTCCTTACAACTATCAACTACTCCCATGTTGTTAGTTTTTTTTTTTTAACTTCTAAATCTTTTTTTCTTTTTTTTTTAATTTAAAATATGTAAAAAGGCACAGAGTGTCTCTCTCTTTAGTTTTAATAAAGAGAACATCATTTAAAAATTTTACTTAACACAAATTCTGGTGTTATTATGCTTTTTAACTAGTACTCTTCTTTGTATTGGGTTTGATTGAGTACCCTTTTGCTCATATTTTAATAATATTTTATTTTTCTTAAAAAAATAGGAGTTTAGGTATAATTTACTCTATCAAGTAAGTTCAGTATTTTTTCCCTAGAAAAACAATTATAAAATAAATCCTATCAAAATATATAGTAATATAATTGTATTAAGAAAACCCTAAATCATAATTTCTAAAAGGATTATGTTCTCTTTATTGACATAAAACAAATCTTTTTTGTATATAATAAAACAAGAAAAAATTGAAACATAACCTTAAGTTTCAAAGCAAAATAAAGTAAAAACTAAAACTCCCAAATTATGTATACAAATTAAATAATGCATTATTCATATATAAGAAAATGACAACCATCTGTCAATCATCTCATATACCTCCTTAGGCTTATCCTCTTGCGCCACATGACGTCCTCCCTGCAATGAAAATCATATTTTTTTTGTAAATTTATTCATGGTATAATTTAATGTTATTTATATTGGTGTATTTTTTTTCTATGTATGTGCATATATATTGTGATAATTCTAAATATTTGCATTTTTTTATTATTTTTACTTCTTTTTTTAATATGTATTCCTAATGTAAACTTAAAGGAATTAATTCACACAAATTAAAGGTTATCAAAATCTAATATTTCATAACTTTAACTAATTATTAAAAAATAATGTTAACATGTTGACCTAATTAATTTTGTATTTGAATTTATATACGTAGTGTTTTTGAGAAAGTATGCAATTAAATTTTTCCAATGACTAATTAGTCCAATTCAAAATTGAACAATATCTTTTTATGTTTTAATCTACAATGTTTTCATGATTACGAATGCAACAGTTATACCAATAAGTTATTGGATGAAGTCAAATTGGAGTAGTTTGCTTAATTATTTGACAAGTTTTTTTTAAAATGTATGTTAATTAACTTTTACTTTACATAATGTACGTATTAATTTTTTTCACTCCAAAAATTGTTTTGAGATTAATACCTATATACAAACAATTTTATATCATTTTTTATCACAAATTATCGTTTGAATTATTTTAAGATAATTATTTTTAAAATTAACAAATTTACTATACATAGAAGGTTGTAATTGAATTACTATATAAATTTTTTTACACTGTTCAGTGTATAATTTTTCTAATTAAATGATCGTGTAAAACTTTTTACACTTTAGTGTATAACTATTTTTTTCTTAATAATATTCTAACTTTGATATAAATATGAGTATATAAAATCGTACTATTATTGTTCGTTACTTAATTGGAATGTTATCTATCTGGTATTTTTGAATCATATACTACTTTAAATTGTGTAAATTTGATCCATATATTAGCGTTTAACAATATTGAGGAAGCTAAACAATCGGGAAAAAATTCAATCAAAATTTCCGTATAATTTTGGTAATAGTTGGAATTGTATAAATTTCACTTATACTAGTATCTGGCAATTTAGGGAAGCTGAAAAAGCATGAAAACTCATGTCTAAATATTTGTACAATTTATTTTAAATAAATAAATATATATATATATATATATATATATATATATATATATATGTTTTTATCTCTAATAAATATCTGATTTTTGTGTTTGCTCGTTAATAAATTTTTGCTTTGTGTTGAGTACCTATATTTTTTATCCTTGATATATTGTTTTAATCCCTGATAAATTAAAAATTTTGTGTTTGCTTCCTAATAAATTAGCAAACTTTGTTTTAGTTTGTATTAATAACAAATGAAAAATATTTATCATAAAAAAACACAAAAATTTCTAATTTACTAGGGGCTAAAAATAAGTTTCAATGATAAAAAAACAGAATTGTTGTTTTATTAGAGACTCATCGCAAAACAAAAATTTATTAGGGAGCAAATGCAAAAATTGGATATTTATTAGGATCAAAAACATATTTAAGCTTATATGTAAACTATCTCTTGAGCTCATGTCATTTAAATGAGTCATAGAGATCGATGGGTGTGGCCTATTGACGAGTCGAGCTTGTACTTGGTAAGCACATCCTACAGTGCAATCCATGACGATTTGAGGAAAGGCTCTCGTAATGATGTGTTCTTAGAAAATGTGTGGAAATTGGAGGTCCCTCCTAAGGTTTAGTTTTTGCTTTGGAGAGTCTCTCTTGATAGGCTGTCGTGCTAGGATAATCTAATTATAAGAAGGAATGTGGTGTTACAATCTCATTAATTTGTTTTTTGTCTTGATCATATGGACGGGCGAGAAGGTGTGATGATGGTGTGATGATGTTTGGGGTGTGGCTAGTGGAGGATTCAACGAATAGGGCGAGAAGGTGTGAGTGCCAAAGGGATTGGTCATGAAAGGGAAACCAATAAACAGTTGAATCGGTGGAGGGTGGTTGGGTGGGATCAGAGAGGTAAGAGTTTTTCGAGGAAGAAGGGAGTGAAGACAAAGAAGAGTCATGAGTGAAGGAGCATGATCCAGTGGTTAATACATCTAACCAGATCCTTACTTTGGTCAACAACCAACTTATCTGAAAAACAAAGGCTACAGATGAACACAGCAGAGCCTCATAGGCCAAAAGCTACCTCTCTTTCTGATGGTTATAAGGATATAAGGTGTAATTAAGTGGAGGGAGAGGACAAAGGGCAGAAGGTAACAAGGGTCAAAAAAGACATCACTGAAGTAGTTATAATATGTGATATGGCAGATCAGATAGGGGTTAAATTGAGAGGCAGCAAGCAAGATGCTATGAACCAATTCATTAGCATGGAGATGAGGAATAACATGGGAGATATAAGAGAGAAAAAAAGGAAAGGAAGTAAAGGGTGTGTGCAGTTGTCCATGAAGGTCATTTCCTATAATGTGTTAGGCCTTGAGGGCAAGGTGAAGTGGAAGGCAAGTAAGAATCTAATTGCAAGAGAGGATCTAATTTTTGTTTTCTTACAAGAAACAAAAATAGAAAATGTAAATAATAAGTTATGTAGGTCTTTGTGGGGTGATGTCCTTGTGGAGTGAAAACAATTACCGACTGTGAATTCTTTTGGAGTATTATTGCGTTGATGGGAGCAAGGAACATTCCAAGTGATCTCTTGGGAAGGAGGGCTTAGTTTTCTCTTCATCCAAAGTAGGTGGGTTGAGTGTGACGAATTCATTAAAATTGTGAATGTGTATTCACCATGCTTGTTGATTGACCAAAGAACTTTGTGGGAAGAACTGAATTTGCTCAAAGGAAGGGTGAGTGATGGATTATGGTGTGTCATTGGAGATTTTAATTCTATATGATATCAAGATGAGAGGTTGGGGAGAGGTGCTTCACAACATTGGAATAGGGAAATCCAAGAGTTCATGAACTTCATCGACAATATGGAATTGTTTGAACTATCATGGATAAGGAGGAAGTTTACTTGAGTGAGAGCGACAGGTGGGAGTATGAGTACTTGACTGGATAGGGTTTTGGTCTCTGTGGATTGGCTACACACTTGGCAAAACTCAACATAATTGGGGTTAGATCCATTTTTGACCATTGCTCGATCATTGTGCAATAAAAAGTCATTGATTGGGGGCCTAGACCTTTTTAAGCCTTCAATTTTTTGTTAGAGGAGCTAGGGTTGGTTGATTTTGTAAAGAAGGTTTATGAATCATACAACATGCAAGGGTGGGGGGATTTTGTTGTCAAAGAGAAACTAAAACTTTTGATGAAGGATATCAAAAAACAAAGTGTGGAGAAGTTTGGGAGTCAACAAGCACTTGTTGAATCCTTGGTGTCTAATATAAACAACATGAACTAAAAGGAGGAGCTAGGGGGCATTTCTTTGGAGGAAGCAAGTGAAAGAGAAGCAATGTTAAAATACTGTTGGAAATGTTCAAAGATTCATGAATCTATTTTTTACCAAAAGTCGAGAGTGAAGTGGATAAGGGAAGAGGATGAAAACACAAAGTTCTTCCATACCATCACCTGTTGGAAGAGAAGGAAGAAAAACATCAAGGGCTTGTAAGTGGGGGGAATTGGTGTGAGGATCCTTTGTTGGTAAAAAATAAATTAAGGGGTACCTTACAAAAAAAATTTCTTTACTGAAGGTGAGATAGATTTCTTGTTGGAAAGGGTAAGGTTCAACTCTATTTCGGAGGAGGAAAATACTATGCTTGTGGGGGTATTTACCAAAGAGGAGATCAAAGTGGCTGGTTTGGAATTATGATGGTAACAAGGGCCCTGAGCAAGATGGACTGAGCTTCAATTTCATCAAAGCTTGTTCGGATGTGATCAAAGTGGATATCTTGAGTGTTGTTAATGAATTCCATAGATACAAATAGTTAGTGGTTTCCTAAAGGATCTAATGCTTCATTCTTGACTTTTATCCCAAAGAAGGACAATCCACAAGGCCAAGGGGAATATAGACCCATTTCCTTTAAGTGATGTCTATACAAGATTATTGCAAATATCTTGGCTAAGAGAATTAGCTAAGTCGTGTGTAGCATTATAGACACTAGAAAATCGACTTTCATGGGGAGTAAGAATATATTGGATGAGTTGTTGATAGCCAACGAGGTTGTACATGAAGCAAAGCCTAAGAAGAAGCCATGTTTTGTCTTTAAAGCTGATTTTGAGAAAGCATATGACTTTGTTAGGTAGGATTTCTTAGCATACGTCCTTTTTCATAATGGATTTTGTTCTATGTTGATACAATGGATATGGGGTTGTTTACAATCCTCCTTAATCTCCGTTCTTGTCAACGAGAGCCCAACGCAGGAATTTTTGCCTAAAAAAGGCCTCCGGCAAGGTGATCCCCTAACACATTTCTTATTTTTGGATGTTGCAAAGGGCTTGTGTGGCTTGGTGAGGGAGGCGGAGCCTAAAGGTATACTTTTGGAGGTCCCAATTGGTAAAGGAAATTTGCGAATTTCTTTACTCCAATTCGTGGATGATACAATTTTCTTCATTAGAAAATTCATAAAGGACATCATCACTTTGAAGACAATCTTTAGGTGTTTCAAAATCGCTTCGGGCTTAAAAGTATATAATTTCTTCAAGAGTAGAGTTTTGGGAATTCATGTGGAACATAGAGAAGTCATCACCAATGCAAGAGTTTTGAATTGTAAAACAATGTGCCTCCCTTGTACCTACTTAGGTCTTCTAGTTGGTGCGGATGCTAGGAGACTATCTACATGTCAATCGATTATTGACAAAGTAACCAAGAAGTTAGCTAATTGGAGGAGGAAGCCCTTGTCTTTTGGAGGGAGATTTAGCCTAATCATATTGGTATTATCCTCTATCCCCTTGTATTGTATCTCTTTCTTTAGAAGTCCTAAGAAGGTCGTTTCAATATTAAATAGAATTTAAAGATTATTTTTTGTGGGGGGCTAACCAAAGAGAAGGGGGGAGGAGAAAAAAGTAGCTTGGATTATATGGGATGTTGTGTGTTCACCCATACAAAATGGGGGGCTATGGATAAAGAACCTTGAACTTTTTAATAAGGTTATGTTGGGAAAATAGGTATAGAGGTTATTGAGAGAAATGAATGTTTTGTTGATAAAAGTCTTGTTTGAGAAATACAAGGTTGTATTTTTGGATAGATTTTTATTAAGAGAGGTGGTGGTCAAAGGAACACAATGATGGGGGGATCTCTTGAAAATGTGAGTTGGAGGGAGATACTCATGGCTGGTTTCAAAGGGTGGTCAAGATAGTTTTGGGTGATAGGAAGGGTGTGAGCTTTTGGTATGGGAAATTGGTGGGAGAAGAGCATTGGCTACCAAGTTCCCAAAACTATTCTCAAATTCACGACAAAAAAAAAAAAAATAAGTTGGTCGAAATGGCTGCATGGACGAGTGACCAATGGTCTTTGGCCTTAACATGGCACAGATAGTGATTTATGTGAGAAGCTAATCTCAAGCAACAATTCAGGCATCACGTAGAAGGGATCCTACCATCTAAAACTAAAAGATGGATGGAGATGGGATCAAGGACAAACAAATGGTTATGTTGTTAGGGAGGTGTATGGGAATATGCATGTTGAGATTGATTATGTTAAAGGAAAATTCTATATACAAATGTGGAAAGTAAAGGTTTCATCAAAGGTTAAGGGCTTCATGTGGAGACTACACCACAATAGGATGCAAACAAAGGCCAATCTGCATAAACGAAACATTTTTTCCAGGTGGTAGTAACACAAATTGCTTCCTTTGCAACTCAACAATAGAGACAAAACAACACTTATTCTTCACTTGTCAGTTTGCGCATGAACTTTGGTGTTGCTACTATTATCGCAAGATGCGCAAAGTCATTTCTAGCAACACGTGGGAAATATTGATGGACCCTAAGGCAAGCTTGCATGGTTGTCGATTTGGATGTCTATGATATGGGCTATTTGGGGCCACTGAGATGACATTTTTTTCTATGAGGGAAGAAAAGATATTGAAGACATGTTTAATGAATGTAGATACAAGGCATGGTGGTGGTGCAGAGAAAATTTGTCAATAAGATTACGTATATTAGATGTGGGAGGATGTTTGGGATAGCTTTAGTGGTCATGTATGTGCATGGGTCTATTGTGGATGACCTATATTGGTATGGTGACACAACTAATCCCTACAGTAAGATAGGGATGTATGTTTGTATTTTGTTTTATCTGTATCTGGCTTGTAGAAACCCTTCGGGGTCTCTCTTTATCCCTTTAACTTCCTATAAAACGTTTGCAGAGTAGTTGACACTACTTGTGACTCTACTTTGTGTCTTTGTTAATATATTAATCCTTTGGTGGTTCCAAAAAAGAAAAAAGAAAACTCGGTGTCTTTAGTAATGGAGCGTTCTATAAGGATAATTTAATCTAGAAAATAATTTACACTACATGGTCTTAGCTATTTGGTTTGTTGGAAGATTTTAGTTTCTCTTTTACACATTGATGCATCAACCCTGGTGCTTACATCACTATGTACTTTAATCTGTGTGGAATAGAGATGTAGGGATGTTGTGCTGGGGTGCGCGAAGATAGTGTGGAAGGGATGTTGGTTCATTGTATTCATTCACATGCATTGATGGTTTGTAATATGTACATAGGGGTATCAATACTTTTTGTTGGGATTTGTTACTGGGCATTTAATGCTCAATTTATTCAATGTCTAGTAACCAATTGTGGGTTTAAAATTAATTGACTATGTAATTCTATGCACCGTTAGATATGACTTGTACCTATCCTATTAATATATGCTAGTTCATTCTCATATTTTTGATGTTTAAGATGTTTGCATACAAATTAAAAAATATTTAATGGAATTAAAAATTGTTATATTCAGATTAAAATGCCCTCATTTAATATCTTGATCTTTAGTTAGACTTTGAAATTCTAAAACATCTAATGTTTTGGGAAAAAAATAGAAAGCTAAAACATCAAAAGAAATAAGAAGGAGGTAGTGTGTGACTCTCTCTCTCTCTCTCTCTCTCTCTCTCTCTCTCTCTCTCTCTCTCTATATATATATATATATATATATATATATATATATATTTGCTCGAAAAAAAAAACTATCAATGTACTCTGTGTTTGTAACTTTGTCAATATTGTTTATAATTATAATATTATATATTTGATTAGGGTTAGTTTAATTTGATTTTTGCAATATGTATAGTACAATTGGCATATGCATATTCATTTGCAAAAGAAACAAATGATATTTGAAAAGGACTTCTATATAATATGTGCATATCAATATTATAGGCAAAATGTGCTTTTGTTAGCACTTTAAAGTAAGTAACTAATTAAAGAAAAAAAATTCTTCATGAAAAAATAGCATTATGTCAGCAATTCAATAAGGAATTTTATATGTAATTTAAATTGTTTTGCATTCTTAATTGTTGATATTATAACATCATTTAATTTATGTCAACATTTTTAGTTTGCGCAGATTATTTAAGACCTATTTGGAAGGAGTGAAAGTGAAAAGAAAGAAAATTGAAAGGAAAAAAACATACATAATAAAATCTTTTTCTTTATTTGGTGGAAGAGAAAGTCGAAGAAAAAAAATTAACTTCAAAAAACAAAAAATTAAAATTTTCTTTCATTTCACTTTTCCTCTAATTTAAATTTCATTTTTTTACTCATCATTTTCTTTCCTGTCTTCCAAACATAGGATTAAACTATTAGCAAAACAATATTGCAAAAACTGAAAATGTCTCTCTTTTGGTGTAGTATAATTTTTAATAGCACATCTTAAAAAAAACATGATTTTATTGAAGAAAGCACATTTGTTTATTGAAACACTTATCAATAGTTCTAAACACATATTATAAAAAAAACTACCACATTACCACAAAACACAAATCTCTTCCTCTCATTCCAAAACCCAACCACAATAATCTTGTCGATGGGTAGCCTTCACCACTTTGCCTTTCTCGCTTAACCTCACTCACCCCTCCACCTTCCATTTATATATCTAGACCTCCTACCTCCATTGTTGCCAGACTCATAGAATTCCAACATTCCTTCTTGTCCGTACAATTTCTTAAATCTAAAAGGTTTTAAAAAATTAAATGTTTTTATATCATAATTTCTTTTTGCATCCCTTTTTTAAACACTCCCCACTTTTTGTTTGTCAAATTTTATTTCAATCATGT
Source organism: Glycine latifolia (assembly GCA_013407115.1). NCBI lineage: Eukaryota > Viridiplantae > Streptophyta > Magnoliopsida > Fabales > Fabaceae > Glycine > Glycine latifolia. Next base: position 5,080,923 of record CM023953.1, read on the forward strand.
CCTTGTACACATGATTATTTTGAAAACTATTTTACATACTTTTGGGAATGAATTTTTGGAAGGGTTCCACATTCCCAAAATTTAAATTTTAGAAGTGTTAATTTTTTTTATTATCATTTTCAAAAATTAAATTTTGGAAGTGATAACCTTAGTCACCTCCCACACACTATGAGATCCTTCTCTTTTCATCTTTTTATGTTCCATGTAAGGGGGATAAAAAGATGCCTTTGACGTTAGATTTGCACACCTTAAAAATTAAAATGCATAGATTCTTTGTTTCCTCACCCCTTCAATCTCATCATGTTTTGTGTTAACAAACCAACTAGAATGAAATAACGGAAATGAGTAGGTTTCCAAAGAAGTTTAGAAGATATGTAATTTTTATTGGAAAGCTAGAAGATACTCCAACTTGTCCATATTATTTTGTAAACAATATTGGCAAAATTACAGACAATATTATTTTTGGAAGGCTACCTTATTGAACTTGCTTAAACTCGTATGCATATATTTATTAGATAATTATCCATATTATTTTGACACCCAATGTGTAAAATTTATGGCTTTTTATTCATGAAGTGTCGTGCTTGTTTATTTTGGAGTTTCTATTCATGTAGTGTTGTGTTCCATTGTCACTACGCTTGACAACATCCACAATTTCTTGTTACCTTGTCATTGTGTTGTTGGAATTTTTCAAAAAGTAATCATTTGAAATAATATGGATAGTTATCTGAAATAGGCACATAAATCGAGAAGACAGAGTGAGTAAAGAGGTAGAGACCAAATGGACTCATTGCTTAAGCGAGGCTTTTGGCTGAGTAAATGGTAAGTCTAGTACAAAGGCCCATACCAAATGGACCCCCCCAATAGGCCCTCGCTTAAGCAAAGTTATTGGCTTAAGCGAGAAGAAGTATTGGCTTAAGCAAGCGATTACCTATATATATATATATATATATATATATTTTATCAAAGTTGGATTTGTTCTTAATATTATATGATTCACCCGAAGTGAGGATCTTGGTGTTGTATCAATTCATGGTGATAATTGCTTAATGCTTGTAGAACTATGGGATGGATTCTTAAGTGTGATGAATATAAGAATAATGAACTCTTATGGTGAATTTATCATGGTAAATACTTCCATAATTGATGTATGTTGATTTATAATGAGTTGGAATGATATGTATGTCATACATACATATTGTATAGCTGTCATTACATATGACTAATCACGTAAATTGAGATTACATGGTGGGGTCTCAACTTAGTGTTGGAGAGTTGTAGCGCTAGTGACTATCGACGTGCCTAAAGATGATAGAGGTCAAGGAAGACCCCCAAGAAGAAATGAAATATTTAAGAAGAAGGATCCCTTAATTGGGCTAAAAGAACAGAAAGGGAGGTAAATAAGAAATGAAAGGAAGAGCTCAAAGGGACAACCTCATGATTGGGATAGAAATACCAATGAGAGCAAGAGTAAAGAGATTAAAGGGTAATTTAAAGGTTATCAATACATTACATGGTCAAGCCTAAAATGGGAGAAGAGAGTCCATGATGGTGCACTTGATCCAAGTGGAAGAAGGTCAACCTAATAATGCACCAACATGGGCCTGTAACCTAGTTTTTATTTCATTTTATTTAAGTGTTTCAGAGCAATTTTTAATTGTAATAAATGGGCTGGTTAAGGTTATTTTTATTTGAGTTGTAATTTGGGTCTTAAGCTAGTTTGGGCCTTTTGCTTATGTTTCCTAAAATTAGGTTTGGTCACCAACTTTATTAGAAGAGGTGTGTTGTCTTGGAATTCTATAAATAAGGATGTAATCTCTTTCATTTTCAGAGTTGAATAATATTTGAGGTTTACTCCATTGTGAGTGTGAGTACAGTATTGGTTCCTCTTGTTGGTTCGTGGATTAGATTCTGAATCTTATCAAATGTTTCCATACATTTCTGGTGATTCCTCACTTGGCTTATCATTCTCCTAGAGTGTGGCATGTTCCTTTCCATTTCCCATATTTTTCATATTTTCTATTTTATTTGTTCTTTCAATCATCTTGTTCTTGTTGGCAACATTGATATAATTGCTTTATTGTTTTGTGCTACTTCCTCTTCTTCTACCTCATCTTTTTATCTTATTTTGTCTTCAATTCTCATTACAAGATAACAAACTCAAGGATGTTCCATAAAAATAGTATGACTCCTTACGAGGATCTTATCAAAAGGATATGTGCATGGGTGAACTCCATATGAGACTTTGGTTTATGTAGGTCAAGTCATGTTAAGACATTACCCATGACCACCTATTCTTGACAAAAGTGTTTATGCTCTACAATATCAACTATAAGACTCCCCTGATGGATGAGTATCAAATCTAAGTTAAGGGATGTGTCTATGTTGATCACTCAAACAATGAAATTATCCTCGGAGTGGTATCTGCATTACATGTCATATTTCATTTGCATGTTGATTCATTTATGATGATTCATAATTAAAATTTCTCGGTTGAATGAAGAGAGAACTTGGTGATGTTTTGTATAGCAAAACCTTTTTTTTATTGTACTTATGCCTTTCTACTTTGCTCCCTTGTTACTTATTTCTTTAAATGAGTTTTCCCTTGCTTTTGTCTAGATTTCTGTAATGATTGTGCCACTTGACATGAATACGGATAGTGATACGGTTGAGAGAGCATGCTGCTCTTGGTTGATGTTGGATCATGGTGGTTGACTTAAGGTTGAGACTGACCCTCACTCCTTTTTCCTTTTAATCTATACTATATAGAATACCTCTTTTTGGTATCCATAAATTTTAGACAATTTTACCTCTTATAAGTTTTTAAACTTCTACTACTCAAATAAAATAACTACTCACACGTATTGAGTCTCTCTCACTCCCTAATTTTCAAAGTGGGGACTAACTTAGCGACATAGATATATTTGTGGTACTTGATGTATTTATTCTCTTAAGGGACTCTTTTGAGATAATTTTTTTCCAATAAAAATGTTAGTTTTGTAGTAACCTAAGAAATCGTACGTACTCATTATGTTATGGCATGTCTTGCTGATGCTTTAGATATGATGATTGATGATTAGAAGTAAGATATATAGCATGCGAAAATTGTGAAAATGGTAATTATTTTCATAATCAAACTTAAAATTAAGAGTTTTAAATTAAATGAACCTAAAATGAGATGTTCTGCATTTAGATATAGATGGCTGACATGTAATGACTTCCAGTGTTAATTAACAAATAACATCGAGCTTATGAGTTACCTACCTTCACAATGGCGTAAGTTAGGCGATACTCACTTTTTTTTGTATTCCTCAGCATATCTGTGGATAGAAATAAAATCTAATAGAATTTAATTATGACCTGAAAACCTTTAACCGTATAAAATTGTTGAATATATAAATTGATTAAAAATTTTGCATTATTCATTAAACTAACCCTGCCACTTGACCATCAACGAACCATGGATGCCAAGTCATATCAAATTTCAAATTAAGTGACTTGACAATAGAAAGTGAACTAAGATACGGTATCGCCATGTCAAGATCAGTGCTGTAAAAGATATAAAGACAAATATCGCTTAGAAATTAATTTGAAAATTATGTGCAGTAAATATTGCAAAATCTCACACTAGTAGTACTTGGAAAGTTAGCAAATATATGAAGCTTGCAACTAAAGGGAATTTTTTTTGTGTTGATAAAAAAATGTGGGTTTACAAAAAGAATTCAGAGTTATTTTTTATACTATAAAATTTAATTTTAATACAATATAAATAATTAAGATTCAATATTCATGTACTTTCTGTGTATAAATTTTTAAACGATTAACTAATCAAATATCACCCTTAGTATGAATTAAAGTTATTATTGTAAAAGTTAATTAACAGTAACAATTTTATTATACATGACAATTATAATGATTGAATGATAATATAAAATATTTCATATCACTAATATATTTAAATTAAATTCATAAAATTATGACCAATGTATTATGAAGAAATGCAAATATGAGGGTTGGCTGAATGGATTACTGCAAACATGCATTTTATAATAAAAGAAAAGAAAAAGGTTAAGTTGGTCGGACTATCGTAATTTGTCATGGCCAATAAAATTTCATTCCAATTATTCACAGATATATAGTTTGTCAAAATGAAATAATTTTTTCTTAATTTTTCCGTGGTTCTTTAATTGTTCTTCCGCATAATTGCATCTGTTAAAAGGGAATATTAAAGGAACATACCAATAAATTAGAGATCGCATGTTTGTGTTTGTAACATTATGAAGGTATTCAACCACACTAGGAACGTTCAATGCATATGCATCGCTGCGATTGCATCGTAGGAAGTGATCTTTTGTTCCCTGTGTTAACATTATATTTTCTTGATCATGCAAAATTTAATTTACTTTTTTAACTTTCTTAACATCTAATTAAAGGAATAATTATTACTGTTTACCTCTCTAACTTGAAGAGCCTTTTGAACATGTGGATCATTTGCCCATAATTCTCCAATTGCATATAGGTCATCCTAGATCAATATTAAATGTAAAATTTGTGTGTGCACACATATATATATAGAGAGAGAGAGAAGAAAGAAGTCGACATACTCGACACCTAAATTTAGTTTGGTGGATATAATTGAATTCTTGAGAAAGAATTCTTTGATTCTCCTTAGGTGCAATCACACAACTTGGTTCCAAAATTTGATATTCATTTATGTAACGAACTAACTACACCATGGATAATAAAATATTAAAAAATATTTGAATATTATAAACAAATTTGTTGTGAAGAGCTATGAAAAATATAGAAGAAGGTTTCCCACCTCAGTGTAGGCTTCATAATCTGACATACATTTTGTGTTGTTAGGATCAAGATTAACATAATCACCATTGCAATTAGATTTAATTGACTGTAAAAGCAAAATTGCACCAAACATACATATATAAGATTTACTCGACTGTAAAATAAATTAATTTTAAAGCTAGAAAGTTAGTTGAATTTCTCTATAAAAAAACCTCATATAGTTCATTTGATATAAGTGTTCGTTGGTGAGCGAATTCAACTTTTGTGTTATTGTCCATGAAAGAGTCAAGTCTTGGACTTGCAAGCACAAAGCCCTATTGTAAAATTCAGAGACAAAATAAGAAAATTTGAATAAAACATATTTGGTATCCATGAAATGCTAACAACGTGAAAATAAGCATATTTCTGTACTTGGATGTTCAGGATTGGTGAGCGTCCAATTTCATAATCTGCAAATCAGTAAATAATGTATTAATAAAACTTGAAGTAAATTAATATATTTCTGTAATCGAAGCATTATAATAACGAGTTCGGTCTCATTTTTCATATAGTTGCACACAGCTACTTCGTAATATTCATAACTTTATGGTAAAGTTTGTTTGTAAACAAGTCAATATCGTCGCCCATGCTCTTACGTGGAAGTCTAATTTTTTTGTCTTGCCCGCAGTTCTGTGATGATAACATACCAAATTGTATTCATGCTTCAATTATTAATGATATGAGACCTTGAGGCTTTTGTAGTAAAAAAAAAAAAACTGAAGTAAATTAATTTGAATTGAATAAATTATAGAGATGTTTAAATTACACTATCTGTCGATCGTATTTAAAAATGCACAATTTTTTTTTACAGAATACACACACTTCCTTTGGTTAAATGATAAATGTGATATATACACTTGAATTTGTTTTAATGCAAAGAAGTTTTCGCAGATTTTTTTCCTTTCATAATGATCATGATTGACAGTTTTTTTTTCCTTTAACATCATCCATCCATTATCAATTTGGTGGTCTTAAAATGTTAAAAAAAGAAAATTATAATAATTTAAATATTATTTAATAGATTTGGACTGCATAATTGGTGATTGTTCATGAATTTGAAATAATTGATTGTTTAAAATTCATTTGAAACATGTAGGAATCTATCTTAGACTCCTAATTTTTCAATTTTTGGTGTTTGGAGTGATCGAGAGTCATTGGAAACCCCCAAACCAACAAAATCGTGCAACATCGCAAGTCTGCACAAGTGTGCAGTCAAGTTGCACATATGTGTGGATTTGACAGAATCCCTGACACACCTTGGGCAAGTGCACTGGTGTAAGTGCAACTTACTAGAGACCCCGAAATGTGTTTTTTTGAGGTCCTATAATGGTTCGTGGTGCCTCTCGGATCAACCCTTGACTATGCCAACTCTTCATATCTAGGATTTTTTCAATCTAAATGACGATGTGATCTACCACATGGTATCTCTGATGTGACACTAAGTGTGAATGTAAAATTTTATTTATGTCATGTATTGCTATGTGAATGAGGATATATATATATATATATATATATATATATATATATATATATATGGGGTGAAAGCGAAGACTAGGGAAGAGAAATCAGAACAACCAATGCATATGGAAAGTAGAAATAGAATACGAAATTCACATAGCTATAAACAATAATAAAGAAAATAAACGAAAACTTTAAGGCATAAAATTAAACTCTCAAGTACGGCAGAGCCAACGAGATGAGAGGGAGTAGGTGAGAAGAGAAAAATTCAATTATACAAAAATAAACATGCAAAACAATAAGAAAACAGAGGATGAGAAAACACTTGTTTATTTCTCAAAAATTAAAGATTACAATGGTTTCAAACTCGGAGTTTACCTAAGGGGAACACTCTGAATCCTGAAGACACTCGAAAATAGAACTAAGAAAATGGAATCTGCCTACAGATTGAGGGACACAGCCCTTATAAAGACTCAAAAATTCCTGTTTCTACAGTTCCGGTAAACTAAACCGGAAAACCTACCGCTACAGTGAAAAACTAAACAGTAGACCGCCGCAGGAAAAGATGATGTCATGCTGAGGTTAGTGATGATATGTCGTCCGCTGTGAAGGAGCTACCACCACAATTCCGTCGATGTCTGAATTCTTCAGTCGTCGCCTAGATTGATGCCAAAGCAATCGTCTTCATTCTGGTAGAAATCATCCGATGACTCTGAGAAGGCTTCAGCAGGTTGCTTGGATGAGGAGCAAGCCTCTTGATTCTCCTTTTCCAAAAGATTAAAGATCATCCTTATGTTCTCTGCAAGCTTCTCTTTGGAGGAAGAGGATGCCAGAGCTGATAACACTTGAGATCTTTGGTTGAGGAACTTGCAGGCTTCTGGGTCTGCGGCTTTGGTGAAAGTTGGATGTTGTTTGAACCAAAGTGAAATCTGGTCAGGACTGACCCTTGCATGGTCAAACTGGGGCCACTATTTTACCAGAGCTTACCGTTTGAGTATTGGTAATTGTCCTTTAATGGGGGTATTACCAAAGGTATATCGCCATTGGAAGATCCAGGCGAGAGAAAGTTTGCTGAAGAAGTGAAGATCCACCGGGAATGGGTAATTATCTGGATGTTCGAACTTCTTCGTGAATGTTGTTAATCCAGATACCACCTCAGAAGGGAGTATCTCAAGGATTGGTCCATAGAAATTCCACCATTGGAGGAACCATTGCGAGAACTTGTACTGGACATTCTGTTTGAAATAAATAAGCCATGAATGCATAAAATCTTTATTTTGAAAATAAAAAACATTATTCCAGGCAGTTTGATAATCCCAGTATGAAAAACCAATGGGATCATAGTTTTGGGAAAAACGTTTTATCTTATTCATGTCTCCAAATTCTCTAGGTGTTAGAACCTTAAGAATTTGCAGAGTTGAATAAGCGATTTGCTTCGAGTCTCTGTTTTTATGATGTTTAATCTAGACTGAGTTAGTGTCTACCAGAATAAACTCATAAAAATGCCTTGTCTTGAGCATAGAGGTCGGCACATAATGAAATTGATTTCTCTGAATGTCTTTGGGAAAGATTTTTAGGGAAACTTTTTTTGGTTTGGAGTCCCAAAATTCAGGTTCTACTTGGACAATCTCCTGACATTTGGGTTTTGGGACATATTGTGTTTGGGGTTTTGGCTTTTGGACTGCCAATGGTTCTGGTTGTTGAACTATGGCTTTGCCTTTATGAAGGGTTAGGGGAGTTTGAGACATGGTCTTGATCATGTCTAAGATGGTTTGGTTTCCTTCTTCTTCCGAAGTAACATCAGCCCATGATTTAGATGGAAGGCCTTTCAGAAGATGGGACAGACCTTGTTCATAGAGGGCCAAAAGGGTTTGGATAGGCATGGCATAATCTGTCGTTGTTTGGGATTGGAGTTTAGGTTTCTGGGTTGATGTTCTAGTGATAAATTGAGGTAAAATCTAGGTAGATGACCCAGACTGGGTAGATGATCCAGATTTTGATTGATTTTTGGAGTCTTCTTCCTGATTGGATGAAGATCCAGCCCTTGCAGATCCTACATGGGAGATTAAACCAGCAATAGCTAGTCTTGGTTTAGTGACAGTAACCTTTCCTTTCCCCTTTCCTCGTGAGGAGGGAGATTTGGCTGAATTGGGCATGAACTTACCGATCTCTCCCCTGTAAATATTCACGAGTAAGGTAATCAGGTAAGGAGTTTAAAGTACCTTTGAGAAATTCAATTTCAAAATCAAAAATACTTAAAATGGCTTGTCATCGGGCAAAAATCTGTTTAGATGCAAGGTTTTTAACATCTTTTTGTAAAATCTCTTTTGTAGACTTACAATCAACACGAATTAAAAACCTTTGATTAAACAAATCAGATTGAAATTTAGAAATGCATAAAACAATTGCCAAGACTTCTTTTTTGACTGTGGAATAGTTCTGCTGAGCAGGATTCCAATGCTTAGAAGTAAATGCAATTATTTGTTCTTTGTCATTAACAGACTGTTTAAGAATACCACCATAACCTATGTCAGAGGCATCAGTTTCTACAATCTTTTTGGCTGAAGGATTGGGAAGATAAAGGCAAGGAAGATTTTGGACCCGAGATTTGATTTGTTTGACAATGTCAGTATAGGTATTTGTCCAAGGAGGAGGAGCCTTCTTGAGACGATCATACAGAGGTTTTGCAAGGTTACTCAGCTGAGGGAAGAAGTCAGCCACATAATTTAGACAACCGAGAAAATGCTGGAGTTGGGTTTTTTCGATAATTTGATCTGGGAATTTGTTTGAAAATTCAATAGCACGATTGATGGGAATTATAGTTCCTTGATGGATGTTGTGACCAAGGAAACAGATCTTTGTTTGAAAAAGGTTGATTTTAGTTTTAGATAAAGCAAGACCATTTTTCTTGATTACCTGTATGAAAATGTTTATGTGTTTAAAATGCTGGTCAACAGATTGTGAAAACACAAGGACATCATCAATATAGACAATAATAAAATAGGAGTATGGATTAAGGATATCATTCATAATTTTTTGAAATTCTGAAGGAGCATTCTTCAATCCAAATGGTATAACTCTTCATTTATATTGTCCGAAATGAACTGTAAAAGTTGTCTTATAGCAATCCCTTTCATTAATTTGAATTTGCCAAAATCCTGATTTCATGTCAAATTTGGAAAAGATTTTAGCAGAAAAAAGATGGTTTAGAAGATCCTTCTTATTAGGAATCGGATATCGGATCCATTGAAGGGCTTGGTTGAGGGGTTTGTAATTGATGACCAATCGGGGAGATCCACGTTCAATTTCTGCTGGTTTGTTGACATAGAATGCCGAACAAGACCAAAGACTCTTACTCTTCCTGATAAGCCCTTTCTGTAGAAGATCATGGATTTCCTTCTGGCAATGAACCAGGAGATCTTGGCTCATCTGGATTGGTCTGGCTTTGGTTGGGATTTGACGATCATTGAAATCCTTTTCATAAGGAAAATTAACGATATGTTGTTTGCGTTGCCAAAAAGCGTTAGGAAGATCGGCACAAATTGAGTTTTGGATTTGGTTGGACAAAAACTTGATTTTATTAATAATGATTGGTTGGTTAAGCAAATTATCAATTTTCTTATAAGAAATTTCTTCTTTAAGATAATTAATTTGATTTTGCTTAAAAAGGATTGGGTTTAAATCTCTAACGATTGGGTTTTTAAGAAACCTAAAAGTAATAGATTTGTTTAAATGAGTCGTAGAAATGCCTTTATCAGAAATGGTTATAGGAAAGATTGATTTGATAAAAGGCATTCCTAAAATAACAGCATTTTTCAGATTTTTAACCAAAAGGAAAGAGGTTTTAATTTTCAAATCTTCCTTTTCAATTAATGCATCTGAAAGCTTGTAGTTGACCCGAAGTTTAGAACCACTAGCGATACTAAGGCGTTTGGAAGTTTTTTCAAAATACTTAGTTGGAATTAATCCTTCCTGAATGCAGTTCGAATCTGCCCTGTGTCAAACAGAGCTTCAGTTTCAAGGATAAAGGTTCCAACAATAATTTTGACTTTTATAAAAAAAACTTTTGGATTGTTAATTGATTAATTAATTCGAAAATGTTTGGAGGAACTATAGGAGTAACTGAATTATTTGGAGATTCATTATCAGAGGGTTGGTTACTCCGATCATGATTTTCCTCATCGGTATTATCACCAGATTGCAGAACAGTAAGAATATTCTGATGAACATTCTGTTGTTCTTTAATGAGGCAAATTTCAGCTTTTAGTTGATTAACCTCATGCTGAAGATCTTGTAGGGTTACTGGTTTAATAACACTCTTTTCAAATTTCTTAAGGGTATTATTAAGGTTAAACTTGTTAGTAGTTAACAAATTATTAGCTTTAGAAGATGAGGAAGAAGATGGTTCATTCAAAGATTGTTTCAGTTTTAATAAAAAAAAAATTCTTCTCTTCAAGGTCCGAAATAGAATTAATCACCTCAAAAAGAAGATCTTGCTCCCGGGTTAGGACATTGATTTGGGAAGAAGAAGGACAGTCTTCATCAGTAGAAGATAGATCATCCTCTAGAATTTGATTCAGATTTTCTGAAGATTGACCCTCAGAAGTTTCCTTATCAGATTCATCTTCAGAGGAAGATTCTACTAGGAGCTGATTAATCTGTTCTTCAACAGCGGGTTCTAGGTTTAGATTCCTAAGCTTCTTCTTAAGCCTGTAGTACTGACTTTTATGGTCGAGTTTGCCACAAGTCCAATAGACTACGGGTTTCTTAGGAATGTTGACCTTATCAAAGGGAGGTTTGGTCTGGAACTCTCTTCTAAGCTTCCTGGGTGGGGTTCCTGACTTGTGACGATGGTAAACAGACTCCTTGGGCTTCTGTTTCTCTGGTTTATGGGTATACTTCTTGGACTTCCTAGGCTTGGAATAGGGAAAGCCAAACTGTTCACAGAAATTTTCCAAATCTCTGGGCTCCCGAGCCTTTTCTTTGGCAAGCTGATACTGAATCTTATCATCTTGACAAATCTTTGGGGCTACTTTCTGGATGTAAGCAATAAGTTGTCCATAACTCAATTGCTTATAAGGGATTTCATTATTAGGGTGTTGACTACGGATTTTATCCCTAACCTTATCCCCCAAGGATTTTGGAAGACCAGCGAGGAACTTTTCTTTCCAGAAAGCTTCTTGGATGTCTTCACAGGTAAAGACTCTAGTAAGGAAGGTATCCTTATACCACCTAAAGTTAGCTAAAGTCTTACACCTAAGGTTGGAAAGGAGTTCGGTAGATCTGTCTTTCAAAAGGCTGGAATCACCTATGAAATGCTGAATTATGGTAAAGATTAACTGGTTAACCGAATCAGGAATGGGTTTACCTTCTCTGAGAAGGATAGTGCCATCATTTTTCCATTTTGACAGCTTCCTGGACGGCAATTTTATGATCCTCGGTTAAGTAATTATCCCACCAGCCTTTTAGTTGTCCAGTAAAACCAGAAACTAACATATTTACAATAACTGCTTCCGAACAGTTAAGGGATGTATCATAGGCTGTGGCAACCATGGTCATCTGCTGGAGGATGTTGAGGATTTGGTACTCGGTTTTGCCATCTATGTTCCATTCATAGACATGATTGGCATTAAAGGATTTGGATTGTTGCCTTATGGTAATACAGCTTAGAGGGTTGTTTCCAGTTGGACTGGTTCCTAATGGGGTTGATTTGGACAGATCTATCAGAGTCAGAGTTACCATTTTCTGACTCAGCTTGGTTGAGGACATTGATTTCCTTATCTTTGTCCTTTTGGGCTTCATGCCTAGATCTGACTCTAGTAAGGGTTGGTTTGGAATGGGCTTCATGGGAGGTTTGAGGAGTATATTGAATTATAATGGAAGTTAATCCTTTAAGCTTTTCTTTAAACTCTTCAGAAGGCTGACTAAGAGGCTGGTTGAAAGCTTTGAGTTTGGCAAACTCCTTCCTAAGCTTATCAGTCATCCTAAAAGGTTTAAAGATTGGGGTTTGGATTGTCTTAGAGGAGGATGGGCCGGCTTCTAGGCTAATGCTGGGCTTTTCACCTAACTTTTCCCCAATGGTCTGGAGGTACTTGTTGGTATAGTTGGATTGTTCCATAAGATTCTTGATATCTTTGGCTGATATAGGTTTAGTCTCATCTTTAGACTTAAAAGGCGAGGCATAGATAGGGTCATGTTTTTCATTCCTGATATTAGGAAGGATAAACTTGGTTGATGGAGGGAATTCAGACCTAATTATCTGACCATCCTTAAGGTCATATCTAGTGATGACACTAATGGTGTTTGGTTCTAAGAAAGGGTAATCTATCTTATGGTAAGCTGCATAAGACTTAAACCAATCAAAGAAGTAGATCTGGGTTTGGACTAGGTTAAGGAAGGAATAATATTCTTTCCTAATCTGGGTTTTGCTATCATCCCTATAATGGCTAAGAAACCACTCTCTTTGAGGAGTCATTTCCTCAGAGTCGAAATCTAGCTTAAGAGCTTCATAATCTTTGCAGTTCTTATTAATCATAGATAACTTCATAATCTTGCATGGATGAAAAGGTTGGAGAGGGGATAGATCTAAACTCTTCCTCAGGATTCTCCTGCTGATAAACAGGTTGAGGAATAGAGGACGAGGTTTCTACACCCTGGAGCTTGATCCTGCTACTACTTCAGCTAGGAGCAGCAGAAAAGGATTTCCTAGAGAAAACAGACCCAAACATTTCAGATCTAGAATCTCTAGTGAAGGATGACCTAGCAGTGTTGAAGGAATTGGACCTATTGAAGGTGATCTCTACCCTCCCAGAGTCGTACTGCTTAACTGACTCAAAACTAGGTGTGGTTTGAGGTTTTGCTGGAGCAACTTTGTCCATGGCCCAAGTCTGAGGGAAATTGATGTCTTCCCACTTGATGACTTTAGGGATGACTACCTTGGCTTTGGTGGTATCGGTAAGGAACAAGGTAGTTTGTCCAGTCTTTCTGGGTTTAAGGACTTTAGACACACATGAGTTCATTACCTTGTATTGAACTCTGTAGATGATGTTAACCGGGATAGATCCAACTTTCATGTCAAGACCATGAAGCTGGACATCTAAGGTTAGGACATCTAAGATGTTGGCATCCTCAAGGCTGACAGTCCTATCAGGGTAACAGTTGAAATAGATGGGTCCATTACTAAGGTTGGTTTCTACGGTGCCTAAAATGGAGTCAGTAAACTGATTGTGTCGAGAGTCTCTTAAACACAAAAGAATTGAGGTGTTTAATCCTTCAATCCCTAAAGGTTTGGCAACAACTTGGACACATCCAATATGCAAAAAATTATAATTTTGTTTATGTTGTTTTAAAGAATTGTTTGAAAGCAATTTAATTTCATCAAAATCAGTTTTAAGGCGGATATTAGTTTCAACAGTCTGAATAATAAAACCAGTCTTTCGAAAATATCGGCCTTCAGGTTTGTAAAGCTCATTATCTGGAATTCTGGGTATCTTCCAGTCATCCAGATCCTGATTAATATCTTCAAATGAAACTTCTTCTTTGAAAATATTACTGTTTGAATTGATTAAAGCGTTGTCGGCTTGAGAAGGGCCAAAAGAGGAGGAGGAAGGTTGTGAGGACTTGAAAGAGAGGCGAGAGGAGAAAGAGCAAAAAAGAGAAGACATGGGAGAAAATATCATAAAATAGTCCCTTGATATCATCGCCATCCTTTGGTTCTATAAAAACATAAAGATAAATCTAAGTTAAATTTTACCTACTGAGCTATATTCCAGATTTTTTTTTTAATCTTTTATTTCTTAACTAAAGCCAATGAATTTCAGACAAAGGTTCGGATCTGTCGTTCCAATAATTTGTAGGATTTACTGCCCTTATCTCAGCGGGACTTACTACCCCAGCAACAGCAGATCGGAACATTCTCTGTGTATCATGCTAACCAGTTAAGACATAAAAGTACTTACATCATGTACAAAAGCATTTAAAGAAAATATAACATTCTGTCTGGGTAATAGTTCAATAAGTAAATGACAACTCAGATCTAGCCATATATTCCTACTTCCCCATCAGGCTCTGATACCATATGGGGTGGAAGCGAGGACTAGGGAAGAGAAATCAGAACAACCAATTATATATATATATATATATATATATATATATATATATATATATGTTAGAGTACAAGTGTAAGTTAAAGTCCTACATCGGATAGAAATAGAAAAGTTGAATACATATAAGTGAGGAGAAGACCCATAAACCTGAGCCTTAAGGTTTTGGATTAAGGTGTGGTGTCTAATTCACTTATATGGTTACTCAGGTGTAAATCTTCCTGATATTTACCCCTCTCGATTTCCCAAAAATTGGTATCAAAGCTGATGGTTTGATCCGGCCACCGGCTCGGACAAGTAAGAAGGCATTTGTGGCGGGTGAGGCCAGGCAACGAGACCCATAAGTGTTGCGGCGGTACAAGCCACTACTTATGAATTGAAAAATGACTTCCGCTCGAGTGGGAGGCTACCATGTGGAAGAGACTCACACTTGAGGGGGAGATTGTTAAAGTACAAGTGTGAGTTAAAGTCCCACATCAGATAGAAATAGAAAAGTTGAATATCATATAAGTGAGGAGAAGACCCATAAACCTGAGCCTTAAGGTTTTGGGTTAAGGTGTGGTGTCTAATTCACTTATATGGTTACTCAGGTGTAAATCTTCCCGATATTTACCCCCATCGATTTCCCAACAATATATATATATATATATATATATATATATATATATATATATATATATATTATCAATATTGTGGTTTGATGCAAGTGGCCTATGAATAATTGTGAATATAACATGTTATGGTATGTGTATGTATTGTAAAAATATTGTTAGGAGAACATAGTCATCGTGAGATAGAAATAATTATATATATATTCGTGTCATGTATATATGTTTTGAAGTGAAGAATGTTAATTAACTCAACCAAAGAGATCATGAATGAATTGACGTATGATTTTGACCTTGGGATGTTGATCTTATGGGTTGGAGTATCCTGCGATATCGAAACACTCTGATGTGTTGCTAGCGGTGTTATTTCACTGAGAATGATACTGTTAGATTTTACTCATGGTGTGACAATTCGTCGACTACATAAACTTTGGACTACATTCACAAAATATTTTTGAAAATGGTATCACATGCATATGAGTCTACAAGTTAAATGTACATCACATTGCATGTATGCCAATGTGTGTTGGTGTGATGTAATCGTATACAAATGTGTTCTATTTACTTTTTCTTCATTTCAAGTTCCTTAAATTTATTTGTAAGATGTCTTTCACTCATTGTTTGTTTTCTTGTTTGTGTTTGGGCTAAACGCTCTACCAGATTATGATGTTGGAGGATAGACTTAGGTCTCAATATTTATTTCTAGTTTTATGATTATGTACACTCTAAGACAATGTAACATTCGAGTCAGGTTTATGGTCTTTAGTTTTATACAATTATTTCATATTTGGTTTAATTTTTTTATGGTCTTTTTTGAGTGCAAGAAGCTCTTTAAATTCAAACTAAGTTTGTTTATGAAGTTCTATTTTAATGTTCATGAAGATATGTTCTGTAATGCTCCTTTACAACGAAAAAAATATTTTGAAAAATAGCATAGTTTTTTATTTAATTATGCAACCACCTTATTAAGAAAATGTTTTAAGTGTTTGAAATTAACAGTTTTTTAACATCGTCACCCACTATCAATTTTGTGATCTTAGTAAAAATAAATATAACAACTACAGACCATACAAGTGTTTCTCCAAATATTTAACAAACCTGCATACTAGGAGTTGAACTCAACATATTTGAAACTTCATTCTACCTTCTAAAATATTTGAAATCAATAGTTTAAAGTTTAAAATTAATTGGGTGACATTTTAAGTTGTAAAAAATCAAAACATCATTGAAGGACACATTCAACATTATTCATCATTACTGTCAAAATTATTCATATATTCATATATATATATATATATATATGTGTGTGTAAAAAAGTTAAGTGTAATTCACATTCATCTGTTAAGAAAAGAGAACAATATATTTCAAAATAAGAGAGGAAAGAGAATATGTATTGTAAAAATCAGTATATAATACTTACCTTCATATACTTTCTGAACCAGGGGAAGAACAACTACGCCAGAATAAGAACCACCACCAATGTAAAGTGGATTCGATCTGAATTCAGGGTGATCCACCAGCCACTGATCATGAGTGAAAAAGTAAAAAGAAGAAAGAATGACTTAAATTATAGGGTCCCTCTTAGATAATAAAAAAATAGTAATAATTATTTATCAGGAATAACAAATTTAACTAATAACACATACACCATAAAAAATTGTAAATGATACAAACCTTATGGAAAAATTCATATAAGTGTTCCACCAATTGTTTGTCATTGCTATAATAGCTTTCTTGTGTTTTTGAGTAAGAATATCCCGTACCAACAGGTGCATCCACATATAATATGTTGAGTACCTTAACAAAAAAGAATTACAAAATTACCGTTGATCAGTTTAAAAACAAACTACTGGTTATTAATACTCAAATTCAATTTTAGTATGACATTCCTTGTTAGGTTTGGTCAAATTCCGAGTTTATATATGTCAACAAGAGTAGTTTTCAATCCTAAACGTGCCCATTTCATTCTTCTTAATTAGAAATATATTATTTCTAATGTTAATCAAATATTTTCTTATTCTTTTAAAAAAGTATTTTCTTATTATTTATTAATTTCAAAAAATATAAATGGACTTATAGTATTAATTATCTTAATTTATTTAAAATTATTGAGAATTGTTTTATGAAAATAAATTAATACTCCTTTAGAAATATTAAATTATATCAAATATTATATTATTTTCTAACCATGTTATGGTGTGAAGTATCTCATATCCATATTATACTTATCACTTGTAAAAATATTGAATATTTTTAAAAATTAAAATTTCTAAAATTATATCTTAAATCAACATTTTAGGATCAATTGAATGCATTGATTACACTATTTATTGAGAGTAAAATGTTAAAATATTTTATTATAGAATTTTAATAAATTATTTTTGAATCTCAAAAGAATAAAATAAAATATTAATAGTTTTTATTATCCTAAAATACTCAGTGCTCAGTGCTCACCTTTGATGTAAAAAAAAAAAAAAACAAAAACACTTACCTTTGTCCAAGTGTGCGGATTCAATAGAAGCTGTGGAAAACTCCCATTAAAATCGTGAAAATTAAACATTAATGGCCCTACAATTCAGGCAAGCAAATTCAGCTATAACAAATTAGGAAATTATCAATAATATACGATATATATTGCCAACGAGAGTGACGAAGATACGAAAAATCAGCTTAAGATCAATTGATCTGTGCGACGATATTTTTTTATTATATCTTTCTCATACTCGTCATTTATTACGTATCATAATGATGAAGTGAGATAGACGAAAAAAATAATATTATATAAATTATTGTATTTAAACATGATATCACTTTTATTTTTATATCTCTTTTGATTAATCATTTTGTATTTATGTAATCATGTGAATTAATTAATAAAGTCTTATAATTGTTATACGTATGTGAGTTAGTCATATTTGCATATATTAACTGTACTAATGTGTGACGTAATACCATGTAGGATATTGTAGGAATGTGTCAAGTGTGTATGAATGTGTTATCTGTGTTGATCACTACTACAATAAAACCTTTTAACTACAATTCTAGAAGGGCTTTGATGACGATCTTCATACTTGTCATCATTTCTTTATCTTTGTTGAGAAGCCTCATCCATCTTTTTTCATGTGCATTGTGGAGCAAAGAGAAGCGAGCTGAAGGACACAGAGAGACGCAAGAGAGGGAACATAGGTGGAGAGGCATAAAGAGACGCAAGAGAGAGCAAGAGAATTTACCTTCCTAGCGGGAGTTGACAATGTTGCCGCGCTGTAGAAGGAACGCAAGAGAGCTCGAGGGCTCGAGATGGAGATGAGTTTGCAGAGAGAGAGAGAGGGAGTGTGAGAGTTTAAGGGGTTTATTAACACTTAACAACATCAGTTACATAAAACCGTTTTTGAAAATCTCATAATAACATCCGTTATATAAAAAGGTCTTTGAAAATCTAATAATAACATTAATTTTATGAAGAATCGATGTTGAACAACTATTTTAATATTGATTTTGAAAAAACTGATGTCGTCAACTTTTAATTTAATTTCAAAATTACCATCATATTTTTGTTAACAATGTTTAATTGTAAACAGTTGCTTACAAGGGATGATGTTGAATGTATTTATTTAGTAGTGATCACATAACCACTTAACCTAACATATCTAAGATGTTTTATTAAAGTTAACAGGAATGACTTAACCAGAGGACCAACTTGAATGATCAATTAGAATTCAATGACT
Organism: Glycine latifolia; assembly: GCA_013407115.1. Lineage (NCBI taxonomy): Eukaryota > Viridiplantae > Streptophyta > Magnoliopsida > Fabales > Fabaceae > Glycine > Glycine latifolia. The sequence goes on from CM023953.1 coordinate 5,099,658, forward strand.
CTTTTTTAATTTCATTAAATTTAAGGACTAAAGTGATATCACTTGTCAAATTCAAGGGCAAGAATGAGACTTTAATTTTAAGGGAAAAAAGTATACAACCCCCTTGTACTCCATTTTTACATAGACATCCTAAACTTTAATTTTGTCTCAATTGATCCCTAAATTTTATTATTTTTACAAATAGGCATCATCAACTTTAATTTCATTTAAATCAATATCCTTAACCTTTCCTTTGCAGTTTTTCACATATAGACGCATAAATTTCAATTTCATCTTAATTAATTCTTAAAATTTACCCTTTAATTTTCATAAATAATCTCTTATATTAAATTAGAGTTTAATTACTAACAAACAAAAAACTGTTTATTTATTTAATCTCAACTATTTATCAGTTTTATTTTTAAAAATCACTTTTCCTAACATTAAAACATAATAAATTTAGAATTAAAAATAAAATAAAATCTTATTTTGTTAATGTTATTAACTCTCCTTTTTATATATATTTTCTAAATTCATATTCTTAATTATATTTTAAATAAGAAAAAATGAGTTGTAAAAAAATTAATTAATGACGAATACTTTAAATAGCTTGGAAAAAACTATTAAAAAGGATAATTTTACATATCAATGAACTACAATTAAAGTTCAAGGTGTCTATATATTTACAAAAAATTTAAAATTTAAGTATTAATCATAATAGATATAAATTAATGGTGTCTATTTGTAAAAATAGGTAAAGTTTATGAATTAATTGAGACAAAATTGTATAAGGATTAGGGCGTCTATTTGCAAAGGGAGTAAAGTTTAAGGGGATAAAATTAAATTGTATTATTACTATTATTATCTTTAAATTTATCTTATTTTATTTTATGTTTTGATAAATTTTATGTTCTTTAAAAGTTTGTTGGAATAATTATACTGTCATATTTAAATTTGAATCCAATTAAATATTATTTAAAAATTTTCATTAATTTAATTTATTAAAAAATATAATATTAAGTTATTTTAATTTATAGAATTAAATGACTGTATATAAAAGAATATTAACAAATATAAGATTTAAAATCAATTTTAATTGGTAGAGAATACTATTATTTTGTTACTATGACCTTAGTAAGAAGTATACACATACTTAATTTGTTGTAATACCTAATTTGTGTTGCGTAACCCATCTAGTGAAATTTTTTCTTCTAAGTTTATTTTTTTATTCACAAGACCTTAACATGATACTTTGTTAATTTAAAGAATCCAAACCTAATGTCATTTAGATCAATCACATGTTGATAATTAATATAGAATACTATGTTAATTACAATGCTTAATTTAAAAAAATAATTTTAATTAAATATAAGTTAAACGTAAAAAATTAATTGTAGTCACTGCACTTCTTTATAAACTTCATTTTGATTGTATTAGAGTTAATATGAGATCTCAAAGACAATGACATACTAATTTAATTTATTAATCAACTAATATTTTTATGTCAACTAATATTTTTAAAAATAAGAAAAATACTAGTAAGAAAAGAATGATACTATAGGAAAATAATTAAGATTGGAACAGTATTAATATAAATGAAATTAAAATACGCTACTCTAAAATATTAAGACATTACCATTTTCATAGAAGAAAGCAGAATGGGCAGAGCAACCTGCACCTCCAACAAGCCAAAGTAGAAGAGGATCATCCAAAGGACTCCTTTGAGATTCAACAAAGTAATAATATAACTGCACCTCTTCTCTTTGTCCAACACCAATGTATCTGTATATATACGTTGCTCACAATATTTTAAAATGATATATGTTTGTAAAAAAGCAAGGACAACAGTTGAAGAAAAACACAAATACAGCGATGATTTTTTTCAAAGATAATTCTTTATTTTCTCTAGCATAAATTTCAAGGTTTTCTCTGTTTTTTTTCATACAGAGTAATGAAAACAAACTTGTCCAAAATAAGTTCCTGTTGGGAGTGATTTTCCATTTTTAGTTTTGAAATATTTAAAAATTAAATCCATTTTTAATTTTTAATTTTTAATTTAACTTTGATTTTGAAAGTTGTTGCAAAATAGAAAAGGAATTTCATAATCAATTTTAAAATTATCACAAATTTATCCCATATATCTTCAACATCAAAAATTTGTAATCCCCAAAAAGGTCAATCTAATTGGCCGACAACCGACGACCCATGATCAGCGATTGCAACCGTTACCAACGATCGTAAACACAACCATTATTAGTGACTATGACAATTACTGGTAATCGACAACTGACGAATGACGATCGTGACCGTTATAGGCTACCATGACTAGTGATCGACGATCGATGACCAATGATTAGTGACCGATGATCAACAACCAATGATTGGCGATCGTTGATCGCAACCAACGATTGATGACCAAAAATCATAACCGATGAAGCGAGAGAGATTAGCTTGAGGGAGAAGTATTAGAGGGTAAGAGTAAAACCAAGAACAAAAATCTAAAAACCTATTTTTATTATTTTTGAAATTGGATAAAAATTGTTTTGAAAAGAAGAAAAAATCAATTCAGCCTCATCTTATCTAACACGTTTTCGTTTTGAAATTATATTTTAAAATTAGAAAATTGGAAACTGGCAAGCATCGCAAATGGGACCTTAAAGCAAATAAATAAAAAAAACAAAAGTACGAGGCTATAACTGACCCAGTATTCAATGTGAACGGAAGATCCCCAAAACCTGGTAGATTCTTGACGATGAAATCAGAAGATGTGGTGTGGAGGAACAAATGCAGCACAGAAATCAAAACACACCATGGCTTCCAGACCTTAACCATTGTCTCACTATGCTTGTGGCACCAAAAATGAGTAACAAAGAAGACGAGCTTAATGAAAATACTTATTCAACTAACAATGCGAAAGAACTTCACGAAAGTCAAACCTCTTGTTTGGATCAGTTCGTATATATTATTTAATATTCCTGAATTCAATTATTGACTCATTAATTAATATAGCTGTTCATTATATTGATCCATTGGATAAAGTAAAAAGGTCAATGGCTTAAAATGAGATGCCAAGCATTATTTTTATTAGATTGTTTGTCCGTAAAGGAAGATCTGGGATGGATTTCTTTAATTTTACGAGAAAGAGCTGCATCAAATTAACTATCTCTTTCTCGTATCTTATGTTTAAAGTTAATGTACAAATTAAGAAATATATAATGAAAATAAATTATTATTATTATTATTATTATTATTATTATTATTATTATTATTATTATATTTAAACTAAAAGTGTCCTTATTTAATAGTATATTGATTATTGATACATACAGTCATACACTACTATAGTAGTAAATATATTAAATAATCACAAATACAAGGGAAAAATATTAATTAGACTTTAATATTTTAAAATATCAATTGTTTTAGATTAAAACAAATTAAGTTAGAACATCTAACTATGTGAAAAAGAGGCAGTATTTATCTTTTTTACAGAATGATTATTGTTCACTTTTTTACTAAAAATGATAATATTTTATTTTTAAGCCGAAAAAGGGAATGCTAAGGCACCGTAAAACCTGTAATCCGAGGGGCAAGGACCGGACCCAAGGACCACCATCTGAACCTATAAAAATGTTAAAGGAGTGTCTTTGGATAAAGAGTTTTAATCGAGTAATTTATAAGGGAATTTAAAATTTTTTAATTTAAAATTTATTGTTTGAATATTTTTATATGAAGAATTTAAATGTAGAATTTGAATTTCCTTTTAAAAGGTGAAAAACTGAAATTATCTTCTTCTATAGAAGCTCTAATCGTACCACTCTTTGTTATGTCTTCATCACCGATGAATACTTCGACCTCTGCTAGTCTCATGATACTCACCTCAAGTTCCTCTTCGTGCATGAGGTTCAAAATTTTAAAAATGAAGAAATTCAATTTCTTTATCCAAACACAAAATGAAGAAAATTTTTTTTATCCAAATATAATTTTGAAAATAAAAGAATTTTAAATGATGTATTTTAATTTTCCTAAATTTAAAATTTCCTAAAATTTTAAAATATTTTATCCAAACGTACTTTAAAGAAAATATGTAACAGAAGTCCTCCCGAACAAAACTTGGAAGAACGTCCTACCATATTCATACAAGAAAACCATGAGATGCTAATTAATTTGTCAGAATAATATTTCTCTTCTCTAAAAATATGTGAGAATCTGAACCTCATCTTACTAGTTTTCTCTAAACAATTTAACCACCTAATTCTAAGATTCCAAGGTACAAGGGCAGAGTCACTTTCAAGCCAAACGTTTGTACACCCTTTTACAAAAGCTATTTCAACATCCACTAACAAAAAATGATATTTTTGTGGCGGGAAAAAAGTCATTTCTGGCGGCTAAAAGCTGCCACAAATTAATTTCTGACGGTCAGAATCGACTGTCAGAAGTCATGATGTCAGAAAAAATTGTGACGACTTTTAGAGGAATGATGGTAATCTACCAGAAAAAAAGCCGCCACAAAATTTATTGTCACTCTTTTTTACTTTTCACGTTTTCTATTTCTGGAGTTTAAAAACCGCCACAAAGTGGGTTTTTCTTCTTTTTTTGGACAAAAACAATATTTTTTTTATAAAAAAAAACTCATTAATATTTCTCTAGTTTTAATCATTTCCATTAGTTCTATAATTATTTTAATTCCTATTTGATTAAGTATAAAAATTGAGATAATGTATTAATTTCTATTCTCTCAAATTTCAATACTATAATAATTATTGTAATTATTAATATTACAACATATGTCATTAAAAATATCAAACATAATTTACCACATGCACTGCAAATATTTTTAAAGACTTTTGCAGTCTGAACAACTCTGACTAATGATGCACCCCATTTTACTACATGCAGTGCAATGTTTCAAGACCTGTGACAGATATCAAGCACTACAGCCTACAGGTTCATATCACTACATGACTATTTGGAAGGAACCATATAGAGTGCCTTTTTCCTCTTTTGAGTGAGCATTTACTACAAAGGGTGTTGGCATTCAGAGAGAGAAAGCGAGTGAGAGTTTACAGTGAATTTAGGAAGCCGAATTTATAAACATCCACAAGCTCCATCATGAGATCATATAAGTTCGAAAAGGCACTATCCAACACCATTCCAGCAATAGAAGGGTCTTCAGCTCCATAAAGAAGACTACATCACACCAAAGTAAAAGGGAATAGTCAATTAAACTAGAGATGTGAATATAAGGCTGGCTCATAATTACATGTATACAGAGTAAAGGTAAGACTATAAGATACTACAAAATCCAGTGACTTGGCCATCAAATTTTTTTAAAATATGTAATGAAAAGGGGCAAAATCAGCTATTTTCTTCTTCTTTTTCACCAATTTCTCAAAGGATCCAGCTAAGTGCTAATGAATGCCCTAAAATCACTGGTTAAGAATCAATGAAAAAAACTTTTATTGGAAATCATGATGGGAGTACACTGATAATATTTTTTCCCACAAAATTTCCAGTTTTGACTTCTTAAATAGTGTCCTAAAGGCATTTGTTAGCATTCTCCTTTCTCAAATAATTAAAAAAAAAACTCCCATAGGAAGGCCTCAACAGTTTTGCCCACACATACACATACAGAGATAGAAGGAGAAATAAAACTTAGGTCAAGAAATTATACTATTGTAGGGATACGCATAGCAAATATAAAGTATCAAAGAAGTAGAAATTCATAAAAAAAAACAATATCAAACAAGTTAATTGGGAGATTACCTAGTAATAACACCCATTACCTATACAAGATATTTGTTTGTTGCTCCTCAAATATGACACCCCCATCTTGAGATCATCTTTCTACCACACAAAGGAATGGACACGTATTGGTAGTTTCAGAAAATATGGAATATAAAGAAACTCAACTTAATAACCAAAAATTAATGAGCAGATAAAAACATGCATAAAGAGATGACTTACTTCATGCCAACCAAGACTAACATAGTCTCCATCAGATAAGCCTGAACCTGAGAAGTCAAGGGTAAGAACATTAATATTTGAAGGAAGAAGAATTACAACAGCTTCATTGGCATCTGTCCTACATCCACTGCATCATTGTACGTATGCACACATATCACAAGGGAGAAGAATAGAATAGCTAAAAAATTATGATCATGCATATACAATTTTTCAAAAGCATCAAGACAATAACCATTTAAATAGCAAATATCTGTTTCCATGGCAATATATAGAGTTAAAAAAATTAAACGAATTAACATTAACATAAAATGTTAAAAGAGAGGGAACAGAATAAAAAGAAGAGAAAACTCACAGCGAGCCCAACATAAAAAGTTCAGGTTCTCCTCCCCATATGTGAGGCTTTCGCATCTGTACTGTATAAGTATCAAAGTCACCTTTTAGAAACCTGTGCATTATGAATTGAATACAAATGTTTAAAGTTTCAACTTCAAAATGCAGTAATGCACTACTACAAGTCAAGACATATATGCTGCAGTTATGTAATGAGAATGTCAGCATGATCAGGGATTCAATCTCCAAGATTGTGTGTATGCAAAAAAAAACATATTAAGAGAGATTAATCTCTTAAATAGATTTCAGTATTTTGAGATGTTAATCCTTAATTTTTAGCTAAAGATACCCTAGGTTCACCTAAAAATATGCAGGGCCTTTTCCTTGGAACAATTTTAAATAAACTTTAGAGAAGGAGATTCAGATGATACAAATCATATAATTATAAATCTGTAATCAAAACTACGTACCTCCTTCTAGATAATAACTTACCACTCAGTGTCTGCCCTCCTTTTTATGAATTCATCCACAACCTGCAAAATAAGATTTCATGTTTTCCCACAACTTGGATCAGAATGAAAAAAGTAACCTAACAAAAGGATATATGGTCACATGGGAGATCCTTGCTGATAAAAAAAAGAAAAAAATAGTTAGATGGGGGAGAAAAGAGTACCTTGGCTCTAAGTTCATCTGTGAGTTCTTATTGCCTGCTAAGACTTGGAGATGGTTCCCCTGATCTTAGACATGCACCATAGACCACAGATCTAAACAAACATCTAACGTTTCCTGGAATGCCTACAATAAAGAAAACAGTTTTAAATAGCATATAACTAATGAGAAAATTTAGCTGCAAGGAATTATAACAATTTTTCTATTGAAACGTGCACTTGCAACATGCAATGGTACATATACGTGTGTGTGTGTGTGTGTGTGTGTGTGTGTGTGTGTGTGTGTTCAAGCTGAGGTAACTCCCTTTCAATTTAAAATTGGAGTCCTATGAATTACCACCATGCAGGCATCAGTCTCTTAACTACAGCCGGAATGATATCACAATGAAACCAAGCAAAGCATTAAAAAAAGATGATATGATAATCAACCATGCCATCAGTTAGTATGAGACTCCATTATAGTTAACTGCAGAATTGAAGGATTATATACTTATGAGTTCAGACTAAATAAGGAAGAAAGTTCCTTGCATTACATATTAAATTGTTGACTTCTGTTATAAAATTAGACAAGTTTGCATTCAGGGAGGGCTAAGTTATTAATTTCTATGAAAAAACAATTTGGAAAGTGAATTGACTTTGTTAATTTTTTTTCTTCTGTTTTCTTTTATTATTTTTAAAAGGGGAAGCACTTGGTTTTTGGTGAGTGGGATTCGGTTAGGCATCATTTGGAAACACATTCAAACTAGCTTTTATGTGTTATAGGGAGCTAGAAATAAATAAAAATTGAGTGACGTGGGAATGCAGCATAGATGGGATCATGGAACACATTCAATTCAGATTCACACTAGAGTACTCAGAGGAAATCAAATTAAAGAAGTAGCACCAATTAATGCAAGAACACGGATTGGAATCCCTTTTGGCCCCCACGCATAATGGCAAAAGACACAAAGGAACACCAAGCCAACGTCACCCATTTCCTCAGTTCAAACTTGAAAACCGACAACTGGGAATTTAGCATGAAAATCAGAAGAAAAAAAATAAAGTTGTGAATCCTTTCTTTAACCCCAGTGTTCCCACAATAACATAACACACCAAATCCTAATCATAATTAATCATGTTCCATTATGTCAAATATAAAAAAACACGCACCTCTTTGCAACTTAAAAACTTTAATTAAAGGGAAAAAAACTGAAAACGAAAAAGAAAAAATGGATTAGTGAAACTTCAATTGAAATTACCTGAAGTAAACGCCTAAGTGGTCTTGGTGGGCCACGAGAAGCATGAGAATGGTGCCAAGGTGTTTGCCTCCACGCCACTTTGCCATCACTCCTGGCACTGATTTTGTACCCAGAAATAACTAGTTCTAAGCACCACAATTCTGGCTTCTTTTGCCAACCAAAGGAATGAATTGACCAAAAACATTTGACCTGTAAGACATGAAACAAAAGAAAGAAATTACAATTTCATACTAGTGATGGATCTTTCGAAAATAACAACAGAAAAGAAGCAGAAGACATGTACTTTATAGGCAAAAGAAAAATGGGGGAAGTAAAACCCTAATTGAACATGAATGCTGAAATCACCATTGAGGGAGACATTGTGCGACTCAAAATCAACGGAGAGAGTGCAGGGAGAATAACCTAGCTCCTCTGCAAACGAGATCAGAGGCAAAAGCGGCCAAATCGAACTCCGAGAAAACTCGATGTTCGTGTAATGTATCGCGCACAACTTCAACTCTTGCACTGCATCCCTTCATTGCTCTAATCTAAGAGCCCCTGATTCATGCGAGAGAGCTTTTGCGGCGACGAGAAAACCACTTGAATGATAAACCCTTGCTTTTTGACTTTTGAGTAATAACAAATAACAAATAACAAATAATGTAAGGCAAAAGAACCCAAATAATACATTTTTAATATAAATTTATTAATTTGGGGTTGTTTTGAAATATAATACAAATCTGGGACAGTTGAACACGTCGAGACTGGGATGGACGTGTTCAGCTGCCTTAAATACCCATCCCAGCTTCAGTTTCCATCACTTGTGTTGATTCAGTTTCTTTGTAAAAGCTCCTGAAGTGTATCTGTGTTAGAGTTTAAGGTTTTATCCCTACAGCGAAGCTCTGCGCGTTTGTGAGTGGTTTTCAAAAAGTGTTGAAGCTCTGCTAACAAGTAAGTTAATTTATTTGATGCATATTATTTAATATATTATATTATTGTAATATAAAACTGTTAGCGACTGTTAGGTATAACTAGGTTTGTATCAAAACAGTTAGGTATTAGGGTGTAGGGTTTAGTTTCGGTTAAGGTTTAGGGCTTAGGGATGATGATTGAAAGTTAGGGTTTAGGGTTGATGGTTAGGGTTTAGGTTTGAAATGTAATTTATTTTACAAAATTTAGGGTTTTGGTTTAAGGGGTATGACTTAGGGTTTAGGGTTATGGTTTAGCATTAAAGGGTTTAGGGGTTTAGGGTTTAGCACGAAGGGTTTAGCACGAAGGGTTTAGGGGTTTAGGGTTTAGCACGAAGGGTTTAGGATTTAGGGGTTAGTTTCGGCTAGGGTTTATGGCTTAGGGATGATGACTGACAGTTTAGGGATTATGATTGATGGTTAGGGTTTAGGTTTGAAATGTAATTTATTTTACAATTTAGGGTTTAGGTTTAGGGTGTATGACGTAGGGTTTAGGGGTACGGTTTAGCATGAATAGTTTAGGGGTTTAGGGTTTAGCATGAAGGGGTTAGTGGTTTAGGGTTTGTTAAATTAGGTGTATGAATATGTATTTATGTTGTTTTATGAATTAATTTATTTATTAGTAATGATAAGAACATATTATAACACTATTTTTTTTATTTATGTGAAAAAGGCAGGTCAACCGAAAAGTTTGGCTTTTGTTTACTGAAAGAGATGAGTTCAGGTGGTCAGGAGTTTGCTTGTTTTGTGTTTTTTTTTTTAATGGAAGGAAAGTTCAAGGGCCAGGCGGTATTGTTTTTGAAGGGGACAAGAGGTGGACATGTATCAAGAGAAGGTTGACACTGATTGAATTGCATCAGAAGATATGACAAAAATTAGGTTTGGAGGACAACCAACATATCACTATGCTTACAGAAAGATCATGGCAACGTGAACAGTACATGGGTTTTCAGCTTGCGGATGATGAAGACATTGAATTTTTAATGGAAAAATATTTCAATCAGCCAAACCCATATTTTATAGAGTTGTACGTGGATTATACTGGAGCAGAGGATGTTATACCAGTGAGGAGAGTTCCTTCAAACCGTGCGCGTAATGCATCATCACATGGTGCTCCATTTTACACGTGTCTGAGGAAGACTCACATGACCCAACTTGGGTCATGGATGAAGAAGAAGAGGATGATGATGATGAGATTTTTGCAATGGAAGATCGTCTTCTTCAGGAGGATGGTAGTGCGTCAAATAATGATGACAATGCTGGAGTGCGTGCGACTGGATTCCAAGAAGACGCTGATGTGGGGTCATCTCAAATCCATGATCATGCGAACGTTGGATGTACGCGATCAGAAGCACCTGTTGAAGGTATGTTACATGATTGCAGTAAATGATGAAGTTCTATCATATATGTGTATAGTATTTTATTTTCCATCACATGGTTATTGAACTGATTTATATTTGAAGGTGGTGAGGTCATTCCTTTTTGGGATGGAATTCCTCATTACACATATATTGATTAGAGTCGTCCAAGCGAAGAAGACCCTTTTCGCGATTCTGGTTCGGGTTCGGGTTCAGGTTCAGTGTAGGGTCCATGGCAATTAGGGGATCCATTGTTTGTTAAACAGGAGTTTCCCTCTAAAAAGGACGCACAAATTGCAATTAAGCGGAACTTGATGAGGGAGCATCAAGAGGCATATGTTGTTGAGAGCAAGCCTAACAAGTTTAGCTACAAGTGTATTGCTCATAACGAGGGTTGCCCATGGAGGGTTAGGGTCATTAAACCAACGTACGGTGAGAAGTGAGTTGTTTCAAGGTGGGGTGGCAACCACAATTGCTTGAATGACCATATTACACAGGGTCATAGACAGCTTGATGCTGATGTTATTGCTTCACATATAGTAGGTATGTTTTTATCACCATTTAATTTTGTGTATATGTCTTCAATAATGGTTCTTTAACGTTGATAATGTAAATGTGAGTCTTACAATTTCATTGTTAGGAATGATTAAGGAGGACCCGTCTGTGTCAATTGCATTGGTTCGGGAGAGGATCAGCCATTCATTTGGATTCCAACTTTCATATCGGAAGGCCTGGTATGCAAAGCAGAAAGCAATGGCAATGATTTATGGGGATTGGGAAGAATCTTATGCATTTTTGCCCAGGTGGTGTAGCTACATGCTTCGTTTTTCCCCAGGTTCTTTTTATGATATCCAGACCAATGATTATTTCATGGCACATCGCCTGGTACAGACAAAGCGTGTGTTTCATCGCATGTTCTGGACTTTTAGACAGTGTTGCGAAGCATTCAACTTTTGCAAACCCATGATTCAGATTGATGGAACACATTTGTATGGCAAGTATACAGGTAAATTGTTGATTGCCACGACTCAGGATGACAATAATGAATGTCTGCCACTGGCATTTGCAATAGTTGAGGGGGAGACTTTGGAAGCCTGGGAATATTTCCTTGCTAACATTCGTCTCCACGTCACACAAAGACGAGACATATGTCTGATTTCAGATAGGCACCAGAGCATACTATCTGCTGTGGCGAATCATCATGGTTGGCAACCACCTTTTGCTCATCACGTGTTTTGCCTTCGTCATATTGCCAGTAATTTTAATCAAAAGTTCAGAAATCAACAGTTGAAGAAGGCCCTTGTGAATTTAGGTATGGTTAACAAGTTTTTTCAATCTATTAAATACATAAATTATTCAACAGAAAAGTGTTAATAGTATGACTGTTTTGCAGGTTACAATCCCTGTTTGATTCATTTTGAGGCAGACTTTGCACGATTTTGTGATAGCAGTCCTCAGGTTGCCGAATGGATTGATGCCATCCCCAAGGAAAAGTGGACACGTGCATATGACGTTGAAGGGAGGAGATTTGGTCATATGATAACAAACTTGTCTGAATCAGTAAACCGAGTGCTGAAGGGAGCAAGAAACATACCAATCACAGCTCTGGTGAAGCACACATACAGCAGATTAGTTGAATATTTTGTGAAGAGGGGTACAACGGCTATTTCACAAGTTGATTCTTCAGTACGACATTGCAAAATTGTGGTTGATGCTATGAGGCATAATCAGACAGTTGCTACAGGCCACCATGTACGCACATATACTGTTGATCAAACATCATTTGAGGTAGAAGAGGGCTGTGAAAGGTCTTATTCAGTAAACTTACGCGAGCGTTATTGTCAGTGTGGTAAGTTTAAAGCCTTCAAATACCCATGTAGTCATGCCACAACTGCTGCTTTACATGTTCGACAGAATCCTCTTCAGTTTGTGGATGATGTCTTCCTTCTAAGCAACTTGGTTTAGGCTTATTCATTCCCATGGCAACCAATTGGTAATCAACGTGCAATTCCACCAAGCGAAGGTCCAATTATCATACCTGATAGGCTAATGTTACGTGGAAAGGGTCGTCCAAAGTCTACCAGAATACGTAACGAGATGGATGAAGTTGAAACTAGTCAAGGACGCCCAAGATGCTCCCTTTGCAAGCTAGTCGGACATAATCGGAGAGCTTGTCCTGATCGCCATGCTATTTCCTGATTTTGTAATGATGTTTCTTTTGCCCCATGTTAATGTATTTGATTGCATGTATCAAAAATTTGTTTAAAATGTGTGTTGAGACTTTTCATGTTTTGTGAATTTTGAATAAGCAACGTTGTTTAACAAATGAAAAATGCGAAATGCACAATTTAAATAAGAACATGTTGTCGTGTTTACTAACGACCTATTTCATAGTCATTCATTCACATTTTAGCCACACTACAAAATAAAGTCTATTACATGACATGAATATAAAATAGGTTACAATTACAAACACAACTAATATATACACAAACAAAATAAAAAACTAAGACGGAGGTGGCCATGGCTGATGACGCACATGTCGATCTGGCATGATGCGTCTGGTACGGCGCGGAGGAGGCCTAACCTGAGATGGGCCTGACTCACTAGGGTCGGGCTGTGAAGGACCAGCCTCAAAAGACACCTGTGGAGGGGCAACATCGGCAGTTTGTGCGTATGGACCTCCCTCATATGGCGATGATGGCTGGGGATAAGAAGGAGGTGGGGTGCCATCGTCTGGAAGTGGAGGGTAGACCACACAATCGGCGGGAGTACAATCAAGCTGATCAGCCAGGCGCGCATAATCAGCATCAGTCCACTTCGGATCCTGAGTCCACGCCGGATCAGGGTCGAAAGTACTGGTCCCACAAGGTGCTGATGCCATGTCCATATCAGTAGTACAGAAGACATCCTGTGGCTGGGGGTCCACTGGTGGTGGAACGTAATCCTCGGTAGGGAACCCTGATGGCCCATGTCTCCCTGGTGGGTGCCTTCATAATACAAAGGCTGGCTACCGTATGTAGATCCTATCACAGGAGGCCTAAAACAACCAGCAGTGCGAGGCCTGGGAACTCCAATGGGTTCAGGAACATGGTGCATGACTTTCCGCCGATGCTCTAACCCATGCCCCTCCTGTCTCCCACGGGGAACTTTCAAAGACACCTGTGGCTGACACTGAAGCTGCGATGCTGGTGCATGTGGGCCTGGCTCCTCCAATCGACAGCTCTCTCGGAACATGGAAATAATGCGACCCACCTCCTCGTGCAAGTATCCCATCGTGAAGTCCGGCCACTCCCCGCCACTGAAACAGTATATCATCTCCAGCCCGTCAATCTGCAAATTACAAAACAAATTAATTAGTTCACAGTATAACACCTTGATCATTAAACCAATTTTACAATTTATTTTTCAACACTTACACCACGACCCAACTTCGCAGCCATCTTCATCACGTATCGCTTCCCATTCTCCCTATACCAAACCATGTACTCATGGTTTGGTGACAGTAAGCCAGTCAGTAGGGGGGCAACTCGATGTGCTGGGCCCTCTGCTCCCATCGCTGTATGAAGGGTTTGAGCTTACGCAACCAAGTATCTTGTTGTTTGCCTCGGAGGGAGAGATTATGCACACCTTTCAACTTCCTGGGCCTTCGGGGGATTGGCTGATCTCTCCCAAACTGTTGCATACATCTGTCAGGATGAGAATATTCCACTGTGTGGAAGCACATAATGGGACTAGTAGCCATCCACAATAGTCTCTCCTCCTGAGATGCATCAAGAAAGTGGTAGCCTGCATATGGTTGCCAAACCACCTAAACCAAACAATGAAACACACAATTATTAAATGATCCAATCTAAGCAACCAAACTTATACAAAGAACATTATGTACCTCATCTCGAGTAAGGGAGTCTAATCTCGCTCGATGCCAATGAAGCTCATGTAGTTGGAACTTCGCTAAAGCGTTAAACCTATTTTCAAAATAAGTTACATTACACAACTGATAACACTTAATATCAAATATCATACTCAATAAACAAAGGAAAATAACAACACATACCTGTGGCCGTAATGCCACGCCGGCTGAGTAGGGTCAGGAATAGCTGGAGCAATGGGCGGGAATCTGATCCACGCCCATATCTGCAGAAGAGTGTGACACCCACCAATGTCACTTCTGTCTACATTTTTACACTCACACATTTGTCTGAACAAATGTGCTAGAACCACCGAACCCCAGTTATACCTACCTATATCCCCCATGTCCCCTGCAAGCCAAGGGATATAGCGACAGGCGACTGTGCTTCCCCCGGATCGGTCACATATTAGCCATGCTCCAATGATACGCGCAATGTGCGCCTTCGAAAACCGCATCACCTGGACAACATCATCATCATCCACGTTGGCCCAATGTTCATAAAGCCTATCAAAGTAACTAAGGCGCAACAATCCTCCTTTTAGCTCAGTATCTAGAGGAGGATGACCAAACACCTCCTCGATAATGGTGTCCCACTCGTCTGAGGTGGATCCAGTGACGACATGGCCGTGACTGCTTAAACCTAAGATGGCAACCACGTCCTCCAACGTGATCGTCATCTCTCCTTGCGGCATATGGAATGTATGTGTCTCTGGTCTCCACCTCTCCACCAAAGCACTGATAAGTGCAGCATCGATCTGAACACAAGTTCAAAATTAATCAATTCGCATCTATACTTATAAATGAAAACATTGATATCAGTCAATTCATATGTACAATTCTTAAATTCATAATTGGATACCTGGATATGTTGCATACGTGCAACATGCAGGAACCCAGCCTGTCCTAACATCCACGCAACCATGTCAAGTATATCATCACACTTTGGCCCCCCTCCAATTTTGTCACGTCGTGTCTTTAGCACCCGACATCTGTCCTCGTTCCATACGGCCTGTGAAACGTGGGTCCACTAGGTACGCCTCCGCAGAACCCCCCACTTATATGGGGTGGGCAAAACATGCATCGTCGGATCCATACCCTGGCCCTCGTGATCGGATCCGGACCGTGACGAATCAGGAGATGAATCAACCATCTATAACAATGTTAATATTAATGAAACAATATAATAATTGGTAAATTAATAGCTTAAAATTATTAACTTAACATAAACCCCCAATTTTGTAAAACATAAACCCTAAAATTTGTGGACCCTAAACCCCCAATTTTGTAAAACCTCAACCCTAAAATTTGTGAACACTAAACCAACACTTATATCAACCCTAAACACTAAATTTTGTGAACCCTAAACGCCAATTTATGTCAACCCTAAACCCTAAACCCCCTAAACCCTCAACCCTCAACCCTAAATTTTATGAACCCTAAACCTAAACCCTCATTTATGTCAACCCTAAACCCTACATTTTGTAAACCCTCAACCCCTAACTTTGTAAAACCTAAACCCTAAAATTGAACTAACAAAACATTTTCATATCATTTTAATTTAACAACTAATCCTTGGACCCCGAACCCTACATTTACCAAACACTAAACCCTAAACAATAAATTTTCTAAACCCTAAACCATACATTCAGTCAACCCTAACCCCTAACATTTGTAGACCCTACACCATTCCATAAACCATAAACCCTAAACCTAGGTTTTGTCAACCCTACCCCTAACCCATTACCCCTAAACCCTAGGTTTTGTAAACCCTAAACCATTACCCCTAAACCATATTCCTTAAATCCTACCCCCTCAACCCTAAATCATGCACATCAATACCCTACGCCTAAATCATCAACAAACCTAATTATACCTAACAGTTTTCTACAAATATAATAATACCTAACATTTGCTAACAATTTCGTATAGCCCTAACAATTCTATTATTTAATAATATAACATTTTAAATAATAAATTTACTTACTTGTTCGTAGAGCTTAAACACACGTATATCACCCGCAAACTGACAGAGCTTCGCTGCAGAGGAAAATCTCTCACAAATCCTAGAGAGATGGACTAGAGAAAGCTTTAGAGAGAAGGTGAAATGTTACAAATGGTAAAAAGTAACTTCCGGGAGGCTTTTATAGGCAGCTAAACACGTCCAGCCCAGTCTGGACGTGGTCAACTGCCCCAGATTTGTATTATGTTTCAAAACAGCCCCAAATTGGTAAATTTATATTAAAAATGTATTATTTAGGTTCTTTTGCCAATAATGTAATGTTTTAAGTTGGTGTCTAAATGATACGGAGTTATGAAGTGACACGGGACATAATGAAAAAGTGTAAAAGAACAAAAATAAATAGTAAAATTATTTTTCTTTGTGAAAATTTATAATGACCGCCAGAAATTTTTTGTCAGTAAAACACAACTTTTTTGTAGTGATCTGTCATAGCTCCTATGATTTTAAAGCAAAGGTGTAAAGGTAAATATCAAAATAGAGAGTTAGAATTGTGATTTAAACAAAATTATGCAAGACTCTTTGACAAAGAAAACTATCGTTTGAAAAGTTTAAAACACTTATTAAAACAATATTTTTCAAAAACTTTTAAAGATGAAATCAAATTCAAAACTGGTGAGATAATTAAGAGATATAAATTGGATGCAAAAAGATTTGTACTAGTTTGGCTCTACAACTGAGACTACATCTAGTTCTTGGCAACTCATCAAGTTTTTACTAATTTTCACAAAATTACAAGTATTTTTCAGTGTCACTCTAGCTCTAGAACAAAGCTTAACCCTAAGCTTTACAAAAACCCAAGTGTTCTAGCTCTAAACAAATTAGTTGTTCTTTGTTAGCTCACAAACTAGCCTTATCGTCTCACAAATGTATGTACAAATTAAGCACTCTTTTTTCTCTCAGGATTTACAAGATATTCTGAGAGCATTTGCTACTTAAGAATGTACAGAAAGAAAGCTTGAAGAAGAGAGAGAATATAAAATTCAAAACTATATGTACTTTACACTAACTACAACTCTTCAAAGCTTCTTGTATTTTTAAAGCCATCTTTAGAAAGTGTTAGTTGTTACTAAATAGTCTTCTTTTCTTCGCTTTATCTTGTGCTTGAAGAGGTATACATTTGTGCATTAAATGCACATTCAATCCATTCTGATACACTAGTCTGCTTATCTTCCCTGAGCTATACTCCAACAACTGTCAAATCACTTTAGTGTGTCTTTTAAGAGAAAGAGAGGGGTTGATCTTTTGATTGTTCTCTTACTTCCTTGGCCTTAGACATTCCTAGGAATATCTTTCAACATTTTCTACAAAATAGATCTCAAACATAGAGCATTAATTTTAGTCTTAAATACCTATCAAGACTTAGAATTTGTCCACTTTGGTCTGACACATAAGACACAACTTTTAAACATTATAACTATCTGTGTCTAATCAAAATTGTTGATAGTCTTGATTTGTTTTATGACTCAATGTAACACCCTGACAAAAATTACAACTCAGATTGACAAAGGAAACTCTGTGTTGTGTCATCTATGCATGTATGTAGTTAATTGTAGTGATTATATATGTATTTTATTCTCATTTTGTAATTATTGTGTGTGTGTGTGTATGTGTGTGATTAGTTTAGTGAAGCTTGACAAAAAAAGAGAAATTGTCTAAGTCAGATTTTCATATGTTCAAGAATTGCACTTCACACTGAATTGTACTATAATTTGTCTTTGTGTGAGTGGACTCTGAGTACACATATCCCTAGAGAGATTAGCACAATAATCTAGGAAGTTAGCAAATTAATCTAGACGTTTAAGATAGGATTTAGCAGCTTTTGGCAAAAAAAAAATAGTTTTTACCATTTTTGCTATGTCTACTTTAGCCATTTTTTACTAAAATTTTAAAAGCAATAACACCAATAAAAAAACATTGTTTGGCACGTTCACCAAGGCTGTCCAAGTAGTCATTCATGTTGTCAATTGAGCTTTTGAGACCTTTTTTCCTCATTTTCATGAGTCAATCAAGGGAGGAGAGGCCACCATTTTTCTTCTTCCAAGATCCATACTTGTTTTCTTGAGACTTCTTCTCTCAAAGCTTTGGTAAGAAGTTCTTAAACCTCTCTTTCCTTCTTGCTTCTCCATCATTTTTGTGCAAAACTCTTATTTTTTGTTCCAAAATTATTTTTCACACTACTACAAAGACGTTTTTTTTACGTCGTTGAAATGTAAGACTTTCGACGATGTTTACTAAACCATATTCGTGACAAACGATTCTAAGACAGTTCCTCCAATGACCTGTCTTAGAAGATATTTTTTACAAAAAAAAAATTGTAATTATAAGACAATTCTAAGGTATAACCATCTTAGAATGAGTGTTCAATTTGTTTTAAGAGCTTCTAAGAGGGTTTTACCCTAAAACTGTCTTAGAAGCTCTGTTTTTTTTTTTTAAAGGCTTCTAAGAAGGTTTTAGGGTAAAACCCTCTTAGAATGTCAACATTCTGAGACGGTTCTCCAAAGAACCGACTTACAAAACAATTCTTTAAAAAAAATTGTAAAAACTTCTTTCTAAGACAATTCTTTGGAGAACGATCTTCTCTAAGACGATTTTTCTAAGAACCTTCTTAGAAAGCAGTTTTTTTTAAAAATAATTAAAAAAAATGTATTTCTAAGACGATTTTTTTGAAAAACCGTCTTAAAATTGTAAGAAATTCATAATGACTGTAAGGTCTCGAGTGTCCATGTGGCACTTTAACGTTTTAATGTTGTAATTAAGTAGTAATAAGTATAATTATGATAATGACCCTGTGACTAATCCAGATTCATGTGATCGGGGTGTCATATAAGGGAGGGGTGTAAATAGAACCTTTTGTAAGCTGGGTTCGTACTAAGCGTGTTAGTATTTACAAGGAAAGAGTGATCGGGTAGCGATCCAGGATGGTTCGGGTCTTCTTTTCCTTCAAGCTACCGAGTAGCGATCTCAGACGAGCTCGTGTATCCTTTCCCTACGAGTTACCGGGTAAGTAATCACGGTTTGGGTTGGACGAGATCGGGGAGGATGGAACCTCGGACTCATGAAGTACCAAGGCAAGAACCCGAACGAGGTCGGGTAATGATGGCCAGGGTGGGACCCCGGACAGGGTTGTCTAGGTTACACTTACCAATAGGAAGTCGTATGCACTGACTCTCCAACACGGTAGTTGGTACTTTCACAAGCTTACCTTATGCACATGATCCGCGCTGACTATCAGGTCACTGGAGTGACACGTGTTGATTGAGTGACTATGCGACGTACGTTAACCCACAGAGTGTTTAAATAGCGTGTGTGTGGGTTATTTCGTGCACGACTCATTTTCTTCCTCTGTCCCTTCACCAAAAAGGCGTTCCTTCCCTCTTTCTTCTCTGTTTCCGCCATTAACAAATGAAGGGAAGCTTCGAGCCTAGAGAAGAAAAGGTGATTCTTAGGATGTTCGAGCTTGAGAAACTGCTGTCTAGACTCGTTAACAACCTTAGAGGTAAGAGGCGCTGGTCCAACCTTAGAATGTAACTGTTATCGATTTTGGGTTAGTTATGATGAACCTTTTGGGGTTCTGCATGTTGCCTGTGGGTGACTTATACTGGTAACCTGGAGATGTATCGAGTTCCTCTACATGCAACAGGTGAAAACCATTATTGATTTCTTGCATGCATGTATGTAGGGTGTGACGCTGAAGATCGTGGTGTTCGAAATCACGAGGGTGGACAAACCAGTGAGGAACGCCGGGCAGGTAAGCTCCCTGTTCTTGAGAGTCCTTCTCTGGACTGTGTTCCACCATACTCCGAGGGAGTGATGGTTGTTATATGTCATGATGCATGTATTGAAATTGGGTGTTACTACTTTCTGTTTGAGAACATGTATATGATTTGCACTGTGATTGCTTTGTTGTGATATTTGAGATTCTCTGGCCAGTAGAATGGACACATATGGACATAAGCCATAGACGTCCGCTCAGAACCCAGAGGGAATGTTCCCATTAAGTTGGATGATCTTCCTCAGGAGGTGTCTGCACGAAGTCCTGGGGGAATGTGCCCATTAAGTTGGATGATCTCTCTTGTTATATTCGTGTGATTATATACATGTGATGTGTTCTTTTGTAAGTCGGGATGACTAGCTTGTGTAATGTCATTTTGATGCTTTGTGTCGTGGAAGTGAACCCAGGAAAGGAAAAGCCCTCCAGAACCCGGAGTTTACTGAGATTATTATCTCACCCCGGTTGGGGAATTATATGTTATTACAGGTGACGAGCACTGGGAGGACGCCGAATCCCAGGGCAAGAGGCCAGGGTAACAAGGCAGTCCGAGGGATTCTGGACGTGGGGCCGAGCTGGGACGGGTTCTTAGTGAACCTTAGTCTATTTTGTAGCATGTGGCTCTGTAATTTTGGTTATGTATTTACGCATGCTTTTAATCCGGCCCTGAACTACCCCGGGTCTTATAAGTTGCAAACTCATGACTTATTACTATACATAATGCAAAGCTTTTATCTTTTGTGGACGTATGATGATGTCATTGTATTTGTTGCTTCCTTGATTAGTTTTGTTAAATTAATTACTGCGCTTAACGACCATAATGTAATGTTAACAATCAGATGCATACGGGATGTTATAATGACCACTAACAAAAAAATTGATCGTCAAAATCAAAAAGTCAAGAAGTTAAATAATTTGAACCTAAAAGAGAGGTCTCTAGTTTTCATAATCTGCTTTAAACATGTATATATATACCATAGAAAAAAAAAACTGTTTATGTTGTGCCTTTTAACTAGAACCCCATCCTTACTTAGATTATTATTAAATGAGACTAGCTTCATTAAAAATAAGCTCATTAACTTTATTATATTTCAATAATT
Source organism: Glycine latifolia (assembly GCA_013407115.1). Classification (NCBI taxonomy): domain Eukaryota; kingdom Viridiplantae; phylum Streptophyta; class Magnoliopsida; order Fabales; family Fabaceae; genus Glycine; species Glycine latifolia. The sequence continues at coordinate 5,120,947 of CM023953.1, forward strand.
CCCCTTCAAACATTACAAATTCAATGTTTTCAACACCAAATATTCAATAATATGTTTTATCAAACATACTTTAACATGTTTACTTGGGATATCCATATATGAATTAGTTAACTCTTGTCAAAGTACCATAATAATTTCCCAATTCAGTAGTACTTCTCAAAGAAATTATATCATGACATATAAAACCGCTACCCCTAATTTATCCTTAATTATAATATATATATATATATAACTAATTAATTATATCTTCAAAACGATAAAAAAGGACAAAATAGGTGGAAAAATAAAATGAAATTGGTGCTAACATTAAATGAATGGGGGGAAAACTGTAAGGGTGCCTTCAAAATGCAACAACAACAACTAGAGAGTTGAGCTGATCTGAGCTGGGGACTCTCTTTAGACAATGAAGTGAAAGCAATAGCCATAACCACAATAATTGCACAATTTAAGAAGGGAGTTAAGAGAAGAGGCAAAAAAGAAAGCACCTTTTTTGAGTGAAGACGAGTAGTATTATGAAGTAAAAACTAAATGAGGTGCCCCCACCAGAAAAAGAAAGACACTAACAGAGAAAAAAAAAGGGTGAAAAGAGAAGGGAAAGGGAATGCATATCCTTCTGCTGTTCACGAAGAGCTTCTTCTACTCGCCATGGTCCTAGCATATTCTTCTTGTTCTTTACGGTAACCTTCTTATACTCGCAGTGGTCCATGTCGGCGTGGAAGCCGCGGCCGAAGAGGAGCTGGGCCTAGTGGGGGTTCTGGTAAAGGGAGCTCATGCCATGCGAGGTGTCCTCGATGTTCTCCCATTCGAAGGAGAAACAGAACTTCTCATGGAGGGACTTGTTTATAAGACTCATCATGGGATCGTTGTTGGCGGCGACGACGTCATTATTGCATTTTTGGATTGTTCGAACTAGTCGTTGTTGGAGCCCAAGAAGAAGGGGCTGGTCAGGGACTGGATGTAGAGCCTCAGCTTCTGACCCTTTGCGGGATTGAGACTTAGGGTTAGGAGCATCAGAGGGAAGTGAGAACATTCTTGAAGAATGTGAGAGGGCGTAGTCAGAGAGAGAAAGAGACATGTCTTTTGAAGAATTAGATGTTTTTTCAAAGATAATTCTTGAAGAAACTGACTTAATAATGCATTTTCAAATACTGTTTTAACAAAATCGTCTTTATAAAGTTACATTTATTTACAAAAATGTCACTGCCCTTTTTTTAAAGACGGTTTTTATATAACCGTTGTTGATCTGCAGTCGTAGAAAACCTTTTCGTTAGTAGTGTCATTCTTAGAAGTTTGAGACATCAAGGACCTAAGATTTCACCTAAGTCCTTTTGTGTAGCTTCATTCAAGGTAAGGGGGGTATTTCCACTCTTGAACCCTAATCTTGTTGTCTTTGAAAGCTAAGCTTCATTGAATGATGTTTTGATGTTCAAATATTTGTAGCTACTGCCTTAACTGGAATTTCATGATGTGTTGTGTTTCTTGAAATTCTAAGATTTAAAGTGAGTTCTTTACATGTTAAAAATTTGGGTTAGCCTTCAATTTCACTTAAATAAGAGTTTTCTAACAAAAGTTATGAATAAAACAAGTTTAAGGATATTTCGTAGAATAAAAATCTGTCACTAAATTGAACTTATTTTTATAGTTGAATGGACTATTTTTCATAAAGTTTTGAACTCAAAGATGAGTTTGTTAGGTATGAAAATGTCGGGTAGCATATAAGATTCATGAAAAAATGATTCTTGGAACACCTACAATACTATAAATAAGTTAGGAGCGAAACTTTATAAAACTAAGCGACAAAGTATTTTTAGGCAATAAACAGCTTAACATTGGAATCCATGCCTCTGGATAAGTTACCTTAGAATTAATTATCTTCTAGAATTGTTAATTTATCTACTTTGTTATTGCTGAGATAAACTACAAGATCTGATGACTGATGCATGTTATGGAATTTTGATAATTCTCTACTCATGAAATTACTAAGATGCATGCATGTATAATTATTATTATTATTAATATTGTTGAATGACAAGACCAACGGAGTGTGAACTCTGATAAATTATATCTATGGTGTGCAAATTTATATTCTGCTATATATCTATCATTTAAGGGACCACGATTAGTTCCTTGAGAGTAGTACATAGGCCTGAATCTCATCTCTCTTTCTTATTTTTTGTATGCATTTGTTGATGCACGTGGCACGAGGACTATACAAACGATGTAGTGACAGAAGTCAAGAGGATTGGATAAAGAGTAAGGAACTGATGGTTCTTTTTCTTCTATGAGAAAGTGAGATTACATTGAAAAAATGGATGATGGACAGAGATACACTAGGGTATATTGGGAAGAGAAGTTTGAAAAATCTGGAGGAATTAGCAAGTGGTGACTATTCGACATTTGGTGCACTCAATTTGTGCGGGTAACTCACAGGTCTCACTTTGTTTCTCTTGACGAGCTCTGAAACTAAGCTTTTTGAGTTGGGAGCCTTGGGATCAGCGTATAATGTCTTTGTATGTAGTTAATTAGGTTACATGTTGTCTTTGTTTGACTACTATGTGTTTGTGGTGTTTGAGGAGTGGAGGACTCACCCTTACAAGCAACAATTCTCAAGTTTACGAAAGAAAGATTATGGTTATGCAGGGATACACATATGTCAATTTACATGTATTACAGTCTGGTGCATATGGTGCCGATAGATAGATCAGATGTCATGCCCATAATCATCAATCATGTTCGGTATTGCTACATTCCTTGGGTATTTATGTCTTGTTGGCAACTGGAGTGCTTTGAAGACATCAGTTTTTATCTGGGCATGGAAGTGCCTCACGATGCTCAACAATTCATAGTGACCCCAGTGAGGTTTGATACGATAGGTGATATCTTGAGTTGGAGATTCAAGTTAGTATGTCCTGAGCAGGTCATTGAGGATTGGGGAAATCACACTGATATATATATATAACGCCTGAGGAGGAGGAAGAGTATTGCGTGCTTCTACGAGACTTAAAGTCTTTATCTGATGAGGAGGATTGTGCCTATACCTTAAGTATAGTTCAGTACTTTTAGTCAGGTAGTGGTATGCTCTGATCCTAGATTCTTTTTTATATTTTGATGCATTTTGAGGGGTGATGAGTCACTTTTTACCCTTATTTTCTCACCTTTCTGTACTCATTTTAATCCCTGATTTGTGTTTAATCGTTTATATTCCGCACTGTTTCTCATTTAGGATTTAATTGGACCGATAATTCAGATTTTAACGAATTTGGATTTTCTAAGTTTAATTATTCCAATTTTTATTTTCAGGGCAGTTTAATAATTAAATGGGCTTGGAATTAATTCATGGACTTGAAGATTGGAGTGCCACGTCAGCATCATTTTCCACATCAGCATTTTATTTTCGTTTTATTTTGCTTTAGTGAATTTTTTGGGCCAGAATTGTTAGGAAAGGCCTATTTTCGTTTTAGGTCAGACACTAGTATTTTAGAATGTTGTGCCTATGCGAAAAGGGGAATTCACGTTCAGCTTTCTTTAGGGTCTTAGGTTTTCGTTTCTGCTGGTTATTCTGCTTAAGGTTTTCGTTCTTGTTTTGGATTTTCTGTTTCAGAATACATTTGCATTTCAATTTCATTGCTTATTTCGTTTATGCTTCAAGTGTCTAATCTTGTTTTCTGCTTTCAGTATTTTGGTTTTCGTTTCTATTAAGTTTCGTTTTTGCATTTGAATTTCGTTTCTCTTCTAGTTTCATTTTAATGTTCAGCTGCTATTCAATTCGTGTTTCTGTTGCAATTTTCGAATTAATGGAAGGCTAAATCCTAGGGTTGGGCCCTAGGACAGATTGCGAACCTTTAATGGAGGTTCTCTGTGCTTTGTAATTCTGTTCTGCTTGGTTCTTCCTTGTTGGGTCTCTGTTCTGCATTTTTTCGAATTAGAGTCATGCTTAATGATTCTGAGTTGGTTGATTCAGTAATCTCAGGTTGCTTAATCTTGAGAGATTAGACCTGACGAGGTTCGCGGTTGCTTAATTCGTGTAGGGAAGTTTTAGGTTAATCTTTGCTTAGTAGATTAATCTGGGCTAACAAGGATTAAGTTAGGATAGATTATCTTTCGTGAACCAAGGATATTAGAGGCGCAATCTGTTCAAAGGTTTGACTTGTTTAATCACTGCAATTAATTGGTATTTCTGCTTTATTTTATATAATCCTGAATTCTGTTAGAACCCCCCCTTTACACGTTTAATCCCTTAACACAGACAATTGATCCTTGAGAGACAACCTAGGAGTCACTTCCTAGTACTGCATTTAATTGTATTAATTTGACTGAGTACGACCTCGATCAAAGGGCGAGATCTTCATTGTAAATGTATATATTATTTTGATGTAGCAAATGTATATTAATCGTTTCACCACTTTAACACTTTGGGTTGTATCCAAATTTCTTCTACCATGACACTATTTATTTGCTTTATTTATGTACAAAGGCTTCATATTATAAATTTGTGTTCATTTGTTTATGGATTTAATTGCAACATAAAAGCTTAACGCTTTCCAAGCAATGTGTTTATTTGTACTTTATTTGATTTTATCCTATTTACAAAAAAAAAATATCATGAGATGTTTTGCCAACTTAGAAATAGAAATTAAAAGTTAATGACATGTATTTCGCAATATTTATTTATTTAAATAATTTTTTAAGCAAAATTTTGGAAAAATAATTTGAGATGTTGCACTTAACATCTCCATTTTTTTATGATGTCAAACAAATACAAGTTTTTTAAGATGCATGTCAAAGCATAGAGCATATATCAGAGCAAAGGAGAATGTATAAGATGCTAACAACCAACTTATAAAAGATTTTCAATAAAAGCATATAAGACATAAGACTTTTAGACAAATTTTGAAGAACATCTAATTTCATTCATAAGGATTTTCACATCTCTAAACGATGTTCTTTTCTTCGCTTTATCTTACATTTGAAGAGGTATATGTTGGTCATTAAATGTGAGCATTAAATGAACATCCAATTCATGCTGATACATCACTCTATTTATCTTCTTTGAGCCATACTTCAGCAGTGGTCAAATCACTTTAGTGCATAATAGGTTTATCCACATCAGGTACAACAAGTAGCGTGTCTTTTAAGAGAGACAGAGAGGTAGATCTTTTTATTGTTCTCTTACTTCTTTGGCCTTTGATCGATCCTAGAAATACCTTTGAACATTCTTTGCAAAATGGATCTCAAATAAAAATCATTAATATCAGCCTTAAATGCTTGTCAAGACTTAGCATTTGTCTATTTCGTGTGATCTATTTAGCGAGTCAGCTTTAAGGAAAGAAGTGGTTCATTATCAATCATCTCTTGCATGGACATTGGTTCAGGTGTAGCATGCATTCTATTTAGATAGGCTAGTATGGATTGGTTGTGGGAGCATACTTAGAAATAATAATAAAATATATATTTAAGGAATAAATTTTATAATAAATGGATTAAAGGATACCCTTAAGAATTATTAATAATGTTTGTCGTGTAATAGGATTAATGTGAAAAAGAAAATATGACCCAAATAGAGAGCCAAGGCCCGTGAAGGACTAAGGCCCAATAGACCCACACACACACATGAAATATAGATAAAGGGAAAGGAGAGTTAGAAAGAGAAGAATATAGAAAGAAAGAAAAAATAAGAAGGAAGAAGAAGGAGGCGGAGGAAGAGCGGATCAAAGACCCAGTGCCTAGAGCTTTGATCCTAGGCCTCCACAATGTGAGTGCTTCCTGCTTAATGTAGTTAGGTCATAAACTTGTTTTTGTGTGTAAGGTAGGGATTGGGAAGCCATGAAGGCCACAGAAAGCAAAATCGTGAAGGGATTATGCTATGTAAATCAGGCCTAAGCTTAAGCCCAGATTGACATATGCTTAAGTGCATCATGCTTAAGCGCCAGATGCCTTTCAAGTCTATTTGAATTTTATGTTGAGATCAACCGCAACCTTTTTCAAGCTTAAGCATGAGTATGACTAGAGAGTCTATGGGAACCTTTTTTTGGGGACCTTTGGGAGAGTGAAAGGGTCATAGTTCACCTTTGATCTTATATGATGTTGTTGTTGCTGTTATTGGTAATTGCTTTGTTGGTAGTTGTATTCTTGTGAATTGTAGCATATGTTTAGGATTGTATGGAACAATAAATCTAAAAAAAAATATGCCTAAAACACTTAAGACTATACCTATGCCTCTTAGAAAAAAAGAAAAGGTGGCCAGTTTCCCCTAAGATTTCAGTAAAGGTTTTTAAGAAAAGGATTTTAGTTTTAATAAAGATTTTTCAGAAAAGAGTGTCCCCTTAATGACATAAGGTAGAACCATCCCTGACACCAGTCACGTCCGAGAGTCGCACACTCAGCGTACCCCGATGTGCAAAGGGCTAAGGATCCTTTATGTCACCAAGGAGTGATAAGTTTATGAAAATTTTTATGGAAAGGATTCTTTATGAAAAGGTTATCATAAAAGAGTTCCAAAGGGAAAAGTTAGGCAACTTAAAAGGGATTGTAAGAGAAAAGGGTCTAAGAGCCCCCCCTAGAGGTGAGCGCAGGGACTGTCACCCAAACACCCATGGGGGAAAAACCAACCACTTTCACTTGTGAAGGTGGGGTTCTTCATAGAGAAGGAAAGCTCATTCTTGAGTAAAGGAAGAATGTTTAGACTGAACATGCCTTCGAATAATGGAAGGTGGTTCAACTACTTTTGACAGCGTGTAACAAGGTCATGGTGGGAGGGACACCTCTCCTGGCTAGAGCTCAACCAATACAAGGTAATGATGGAACTCAAGTGTAACTTAAATAAAAATATAACACAAACCACATAGTTAGAAACCAACTAGTAGATTACTAGATGCTTTGATGTATGAATGTGTTCCTTGTGCATGTTATAGAGTAGTATTGAGCCTATTTTCTAGGTGAGAGAGGTAAGTTAGATCTACATCTTAGATAAGGATATGTGCATGATGTGAACTACCCTAAGGGGTAGGCAAGTTCAGGTACCTTATAGAGAGGTGATGTAAGCCTAGTCGAGCAAGTCATAAAAGAATAGGAAGCTTAGGCATGTTCTCGTCCGATGTCATAAGGAAGTGAGACCCTAGTGAGTGATCAAAGAGTTAGAGGTAGGTTTAGTGTTTTAGTTTACCTATGACCTTAGAATTGGCATAAGAGGCAAATTCTTAGTGCCTAAATAAGAGTTACAGTATAATATATAATTTAAGGTAAATATATTATGAAGGTTTAATGATGAATGTGAGAATTTAGAAAAGACCAAGAGAAATCTAGAGAGGTAGGAAGAGGATCTCTAGAATAAGGAGTCAGCCTAAAATCCTTAGAGAACTCACTTCTGGTCCCTTTAGATTTTATGTTTTACATGTTAGTAAATGGATGCCTCATGGAGAAGCTTGGAGCTTGGAGCTACTTGTTTGGAGGAAGACTAATATAGATTGTAGTTCCCAATGTATGGGATTTGGTTTAATGCTTTTATGTATCTTTCTTATGTTTGGTAAAACACTTTATTGTCAAGAGCTTTGTATTAGTTTGTTCATGTAATATATAAGTTTATGTTTTAATTTCCACATATAGTTATACTCTTATGTACTTATATACTAAGTTTTATAATTTAGTAATATCTTTTGTGGTGTTACAAGTATGGCAAGGTTGATGCCCTTTATCATGCTCATGGTATGGCTTTGACATTAACGGTATGTTGTTTCTATAAGTTTTCTTGTACCTTTTGGCTTGCTAGTTGAGAGCTTATCTTATGCTCTCTCAAGTCCTAATAATAAACTTTTGCTTATAAAAAAATATAATACATCCATCTGATGACATATAAAACACAACATTTAAATTTTATAATTATTAGTATCTAATCAAAATTATTAAGGGTGATGATTTGTTTTACGACTCAACAAAAGGTATTCCCCAAATTGCCAGAGAAGCTGTAACGACCTAAATTTCTACTGATTTTTATTATCTTTATTATTATTTGTTTAAGGATAAATTCCCGAGAAACTTATATTAGTAAAATTTCTAAAACATAAAACGTACAAATATAGACTTAATATTGTACATAGTCATAGTTCTTGTTACAAAAGTCAATACAAATACAGTACTTTCCATACTTCAGTCTAATACATGACTTCCTTTACTACTCCAGCTCCTCAATGAACCTGACCATGATTGTTATCTAAGAAAAACATGAAACAAACTTTTGTGAGAAATAAAATTTCTCAGTAGACAAAGCTAAATCCCAGCTTATTAGTAGGTTAGTAAAACATCAATATATTCAAACACATATATAAGAAATATGCAAGCTATATGAATGCATGAGATGAACTATCCCAGGGTGCAATGGCCTCCACATATCGTACTGTATGTGGCTACACCTTGTACTAGATGTAGACGCTGCTATAGTCTTACGCAAACATGCATGAATATTGCCATGTATCCTGCACCTGGGTACTACATATCGTACTGTATGTAGCATCAGATTCTGTTTCTCCGAAGCCTCGTACTGGACTTGGAAACAGTAATCCACCTATCTTATCACATCAATATTCATCCATAATAAAATCCAATCCATAAGTGAAACACATATACCTTATGGAAAAATATTTTCATCATATCATCATATGGATTATAAATATGGTTACACCACCATAATATGTATTATAAGTATGGTTACACCACCATATTTTAATCAAGTAAGATTATTACCATCTTTTATGCATAACCAGAGAATAGTTTTAATTATAGAAAAATTATGTTAGTAATCTAACTAATAATCCTCAATATAAATAATATCTAATTCCCTTGAAACCTTCACAAGAAAAGATTCAAACCTAGTATGCAATCTTGATTCTTCTTTCACTTACTTCCTCACTAATTAATCCTCAAAAGTGAATCATTCAATAGTTAAACCATTAAACTACATACCATTCAACCTCTACTTCTAAATTTAAATCAAAATAGTTTCATAAAAATATCAACTGACAGCCCAAAATATCATTAAAATCACCTTCAAAAGATCATCAAATGGGCTTCCATACATCACTAATATTGATGGATATAGATCATCACCTATCTTATGGCTTAAATCAACATATTCTCATTAAATAATAACCTTCAAACATCACGAAATTCAAGCCTAAATAATAACCATAATTCAGCCAACTAAAGCATATAAATTAATCCAAACCATTGATTAACTAGAGATTTAAGCTTAACCTACCTCAAGTGAGTTTGAGTCTTGAGAATGGAATGGATAAATGGCTTCCTTCCTTCCTTCCTTCCTTGGGAAATCCTCTTACAGATGAAGCCTTGATATCCTTCCACTAAGCTTGTCAAAAGTTCTTCCTCAGGTTGCTAGGTTTCTCACGAAATTTCTTCAAGATGGTGGAGTTTTCTTTTCTTACTTGATTCAAGCTTTAAAAGAGAAATATGAAATGAAATGAAGGTGATATGAGGGAGAGATTTCGTGCTTCATGTAGGGAAAATGAAATGGAAGAGGTGAAATGGAAGCATTTCACGTGAAAGAGGTGTAGGAAGTGTCTTGGAAATGATTTGCACTAAATGACCCCTTCATCTCCTTATATAGTGGTTGGAAAATGCTATGGACATTTCTACCCTTCTTAGTTAGTTATTCCCATTTGGTTCCATCCTAACTTGGTTTCTTTCCATTCCATTCCATTCTAACTAGAGTCATTATGATTCCATTACTTTTCTAGGAAAAATCTTCTAAGCCATGATTACTTTCTTACACTTGTCCAATTTATGAAACATTTCCTTCTTTTCCTTCCAAGTGTCCCTCTAGGTGACAAATTCATGAAGCTTCCCATTTCTTCTTCATCATTCACGTGGACACCCAGGGCAACAAGATAAGATTTTTGGTTTCTTTTGCATCTATGTCATACAAGTGTCCTTCCACTTTTTATCACAAAACCTGTTTTAGTAAAATCCTAATTTTGAATTCTTTAACCGTTGGATCTCCCTAGAATTTTAAATTTACACTACTATCCCACATATGTAACTTTTGACCGTTGGGATTGTTGAAATAATGTCTAGATCTGTCCACGTGATCTACCAAAGGAGATAAGAGAAGATTTTTCTTCTTATCTTGTATACATGTTCCAAGTGTCTACCACTTGTTTTCTTCATGAAGCTTATCTTTACAAGTGGCTTATTCATGAATTTTCTTGGTCATTATACATCCTTCTACATCATTCCATTCGTGATTTACAAGCTTAGGGGGTAGGAAGACAAGTTTTTTTCTTCCTTTTATGCCATTATATGTCATTTTTAAGAAAATCTAATTCCAATTATGGTTTCCCACATGGCAATTTCTTGTAGGAAGTCAATTTTAATTTAAATTCTTTCTCCTAAAAATCATATGAAATAATAGAATTCTAGATATCTTCAAAATTTGGCTTCCATGATAGTTTAAAATTTCTGACAAGCAATCTATACCGAATGATACACATCCTTGTCTACAAGACTGTTCTTATTTTAATTTTGATTGGTCCATTCCTTTTCTGATCATCAACATTACTAATCCATTTTATTAAATAAGTTTGTTCATCCTACAATTAAGAGAAATTTCCATAGATTCTATTTCTCATTTTTTCATATTTTTCTAATACTTGAATTCTTCTACATAAAGCTTCAAAGTGGTCACTTTGTAAAATTCATAGAAATTTTATTTTAGAGTTTCTTGTCACAAACTATTTGGATATATTGTCATCTAAGAGTACTTCATCCATTTATCAGGTTCCCACAAAGTTTCTAAAGGTATCTGGTCATTTTTGGCCTAAAGGGCATTTTGGTAATTTCACCATTTATCTAAGGGGTATTTTAGTCATTTTCCACAATATTCAAGGGCATTTTTATAATTTTTATCTTCATGGAAAGAGTGATATAGTCATTTTTCTTTAAATATACTTGTATCCAAATATCATCACATTTCTACAATTAATTATAATATAATTTTGAGGATGTTACATAAGCCACCAAAAAAACAGCACTTCTATCTAAAAAATATCCACCCAAGTAGTTGGACTAAGAATGATAATCATTGTTTCATTAAAAAAAACTAGTATTAAAATCATTTGCTATTTATTTATTAATATACTAAAACATGTCCTTAATTATGATAATAATATGTTCTATTGTGTTTTTTGCTAATATTTTGAGAACTTTTTTTAAATAAATAATCTAAATTACTTGTCATCCTAACAAAAATTGGAAATAAATACATATTAAAAATTTAATTAAATAAAATAATGTGCCCTTTAAAAAACGATTGCAAATTGTATAAAATGTTACATACATACATATATATATATATATATATATATATATATAAAGAATAAAGTTAATTATGAATTACTTAATTATAATTTATTTTTGTTTTAGTTTTAGTTTTAATTTTAATATACAGCAGTGTAAATTACTATTAGTTAATTAAAAATCATTTTAATATAATTTTTAAAGTAAGTATTATAAAAAATAATTATATAATTATTTATAATTGAATGAAAATATAAAAAATACACATGATTCATATTAGTCTTATCCTATTTTAATATTCAAAAAATTTAATTTTTTAATCTTTATAATTTTATTTCATTTAAGTTTTAGTCTCTACAATTTTATGTTATTTAAAGTTTGTATGTTATAATTTCGTGTAGTTGAAGTTATATATGAATGATATTTTAAGAAATTATTTATTAATAATAAAATTTTATTATTACTTGGTTAACTTCAATTATTTCCAATTTCAAAATGTAATTATAATAATTATAAAGTTTAACATTTCAAAAATTGAGTTATAAAAAATTTTAAATAATTAAAATTAGTAAATATATTTAATTATTTAATTACTGATTTCTTTCTTTTAATATTTTTTGAGTTTAATAGTATATATATTGGAATTAAATAATTAACGAACAAACACTCCACAAACACTTTTTTTAAAAAAAAAAAAATATTACTCTTAATCACTCAATAGGGTCTTACTCTTAAACACAATATTTTGTTGCCCGGAGCATCTTAAAATGCTTAAATGTGATGTAATAGTAAAGTAAGATCCAAATGAATGATTAAGAGTAAAGAATGATGCATGTTTAGGTGTCCTATATTGTACTAGTGGCCTTAGATTTTGAAAAGGAAGTCAACTTTAGGTGCTTAAAAAAATGTTGAGATATGACACTAATAAATAGTAATGTTGATGTAATTGAGATAATAGTCTTTAGTGTGAGTATTAAGAAAAGAGAAGAGAAGTCATGAGATTTAAGAAAAGGATTCCCAAGATAAAGAGTAATTTAGAATTCTTAGAGCACTCACTAAAACATTCACTACTACAAAGGACACATACGACGACGGTTCTAAACCACATACGACGACGATTATAGAACCATCGTTGTTGCGTGTGTCGTTGAAAATGGGAACTTACGACGACGGTTCTAAAAACCGTCTTTGAATCTTTTTTTTTTTTTACGCACCTACCTACGAAGACGGTTTGTGCCAAAATCATCTTTGTATATGCACATACAAAGACGGTTTTGGCTGAAAACCGTCTTTGTATCTCTTGTTTTTTTTTATTTTTTTTTTTACGCACCTACCTACGAAGACGGGTTTTGCCATAACCGTCTTTATATGTACACATACAAAGACGATTTTAGCTGAAAACCATCTTTGTATCTCTTGGTTTTTTTAATTTTTTTTTTCGCACCTACCTACGAAGACGATTTTGGCTGAAAATCGTCTTTGTATCTCTTGGTTTTTTTAAATTTTTTTTACGTACCTACGAAGACGGTTTATGCCAAAACCGTCTTTGTATCTCTTGGTTTTTTAATTGTTTTTACGCATCTACGAAGACGGTTTTGGTTGAAAACCGTCTTTGTATCTCTTGATTTTTTTTTTTTTACACATCTATGAAGACGATTTTTGCTAAAGCTGTCTTTATTTCTCATGCATTTTTTTTCAAAATTGCTTTCTATATATACTACCAATGGACTTAACTGAATTTACACTTACAAAAAAACACCACATTGAAGAATTTTTATTCTATAAAATAAATAATAAACCATATTGTTTGTTCGCTAAAATTTGGAAACAAATTATAGGTGTTTTAAACATGAGTATGCTAAAGTTAATTATTATATTCAAAAACTCAACTCAACATACTAATCTTAATTAGTATCCTAAACCCAGGAGGCAATGAAACATGAGCCACATTCATATATATGAAAGCCCAAAATCACCAACCTAAAGGGAGGGTACAAGTAAATAAGGATCTGTCAAAATTCAAATTACTCCAATAATTCCCAAGCACAAGATCAACACCTGTCAACCAAATAGACCTTATAAATATGATATTATGTATAAACAAATTGTATCTTTACATGGCATTACAACACCAGCAACAACAACAACACATTGAGCAGCTTCTGCCCATGAGTGCATTTCTTGATGTGCATCACAAAGATGAAGCAACCACATTGATGTGCATCACAAGCAGTTACAAGATATCAAACAACAGAAAATTATAGGTAGGTCATTGCAATAACTGGTTTGCAATAACTGTTGATTGCAGGAGAAAGTCTGTCAGAGTAAATAAAAATAAAAAGTAATATAGGTGGAAAAAGATATAGATAACTGGTTACAATTTTTCGGTAGCCTGTGAAATCTCTGCCAACACAATACCATGAGGACCCCAAAGTTCATTATCAGTTGCATCCAGGACCTATATTGCGAAAAATGGTAAAGCACTCAATAAAATGTTACCAATGGCCAATCCTAATGGTTTAAAGTTTGTGAATATATGAAATCAAGCAGTTATACCAGAACATGTTGTGCCAACAAATTATTCAAAGATTACGTGACACTAGGTAGAGAACGAAGTACTATGCCACAATCAATTTTCAGTCGCACAGTACCAGATGTTTAATTCAATTGAACATATTTAAAAGCAGAGAAAGGTCAAATAATAGAAATTTTAAATATAAACAAGAATTAAACTCTGAAAATCACAATTCCTTTTCCTAATTCTAGAATGAATTCGTTAGCATTTTTTTTTCAAACCTCACACCTAGCCCACATTTTCCTATCTCCTCATCCAGTCTCTTAATCATGTATGCATTCAAGACCTTTTGCTGCATCCAGTGCAATTTGAATCTTATCTTTCATTACATAATTTAGTTCAATTGCAACTGCAAGAAGCAACACACAGGAAAATGGGACAAGGAAGATAATAAAAATAAATAAAACTGAAATTGTAATTGCAAGTGAAGTAAACATATATGTACTAATAGTTTAAATAAATAAGAAATTTCAAACTCAATTTCAGATTACTCGTACACTAATTGCATTTCATCCAATATTTTATCCTCTTATGCACTAATTTTTAATTAATTAATTTTTAGAATACATATATGTACTAATAATTTAAATAAATAAAATCAATTATAAATTAAAAATAATTTTAATGTGTGAAAAATATAAAGTAATATATTATGAAAACATATTTTAATTTATAAACAATAAATGAATCTAAATTATTTATTAATTAAATATTTTTCAATAATATATATATATATATACTAATATTTTAATATATATAAAACTAATTAGAGTCCATTAAAAAGAAAAAAGCACTAGTTGCTTTATATAGTAACGGTGGTTTCTTTGTATTATATATATATATATATATATATATATATATATATATATATATATATATATTATCTTACATCAATTATCATTTTCATATTATTTTCAATTTTCAGAAAATATAGTTAAAGAAGAAAGTACAGATTCTTTACATAAAAAATTGCAACTAATCTAAATTATATATTTATGTTGTCTACGCATGTTTTTATGTCATATATGAGTCATTTTTTATGTTAGTTATTGCTATACATTAATGATGTAATATGAATGTTTAACCCCTTTATTTATATGAGTAAGTCTTGGACCTTGTAAGTAATTTCAGCTAATATCCACCAAAAGAAAAGGTTCAGATAAGTTCATGTGATCGGCCTGTTTTTGTTGTTGATCTTGAGGGCTCATAGGCTTGCAGTCATATCATTAGTCAGTGAGCTATAATTAAAAGGCTAACTAATTAGTGTGAAAAAGGAATCTAGATAGTAGCTAGATGTATATAAATTGGGGCATCGATCACATTCATGAAATGTCTCTGCTGCAAATTGTAAAATATATTAAGCATGGCAGAGATTGTTTCAAAAGATCATCTTAATACTTCATCTAATCCTATATATCAACTCACACGAATTGTAGCTACCTTATATTAAATGCTTCCTGAAGCTGTCCTTAAATTGAATTAGCAGAAAAATTTCCCCAACTTCCATCAGTGCATTTATTTCATCCTCAAACCAATCATCCAATGTCACACAAAACCTGAGAGTAAAAAACAATGTTGTCAAACAAATTACTTATCAGCAACATTGAGTTTAGGAATGAGTTCTAAATAGACCAAGTAAAAACTATACAAATGACTCATAACAAGAGCTATGGTATGCATCATCAGTATACATTGAAGCACAGGTCTGAACTCTTTTTTTAACATGAAGCCTATAAGCATCTACTTACACTTTTTAATGACATAAAAAAAGTAAAATTAGGAGGCTTGTAATTCTTTTTTCCTTTTTCTTGGATTGTTAATACTTTACTCAAATATATGTTAAGGGGATTGCACTATAATAGCATACAGTGAGGTGGACGCCCACATTTCAGAGCAGCCTCATTGTGACTTGTGTTCCTTCACCTCTAGCAGCAATCAAAGCAGCCTCATTGTGACTTGTGTTCCTTCACCACTTGCAGGCATATGATTAATTCTTGAAAAACAACCATACAGATCCACAAGTAAATCATTGCAGCCCATTGAGAGAGAGAGAGTATTTTGGGTTGGAACTTAAGTTTCAAAACCCAAAATGCCCTATCCACAGTAAAGTTGTAATTGAAGTTTGAACTCAAAAGAAAAAAAAAATCTTGGATGTTGGCAAGAAGAATTGATTACTAGCAGATTCTTCATCTTCCCATCCACAGGGTCTGGTTACACCAGTCATCGGTCATTCATAAAACCACAGTGCTGATGATCACAGTCAACAAAATGAAGATGTGTTTTTTGCTGACAAGGTAATCTGATTCCTCAATATAGATCCACCAAATGCATGCATACATTTCTTCTTTAATTCCCATTCGTCTTCTATATATATGAAAAATATAATCAGGCTTACAAAATACACACCTCTATTTGGCCTCTGCTACTGATGGTTTTTTTTCCCTTGTTTAATAAATTATGAACTCCAAGCCCTTCCTTTTCCTCTGCTACTAGAAGCTCACGTGTTGCTTTCTCTTGCTCTGCCGTCTAAATTCAATGCAACTAAAATTCAGAAAGATTGGAAAAATTGGAAATTGAATTGTAAAAATAAAATGAACATTCAAAAACCTCCAAGGACAACAAAAGTGGATGAGCCAAATCATCATCTTCTTGCTAAAAATGACCTCGAGGAAGCCCACCATCAGATGAATCCTGAAATAATGTTTATTGAAAGCAGGGAGAATTTTAGAAAGCATATAGAAATAGAAATAGAAATAAATGACCTCGAGGCTTCATGCTTATGAGTATACATGAAGAACATCAATTTGCTCCCATGAAGAACCTCCTAATATAGTGAGCCTATGCTTCACACCAGCTCAAAAAGAAGTTTTGCATGATGGGCATAAGTGAATTGATTTTTGACAATGCTGCAGTCAGGACTCAAGGGAATATGAACTGCCACTTTCTAGGTTCTCATCTTAGTAACATGATAATCCAAAATCTGATTTAGGTGGTTATAATTTTGTATTGGGCAGTTATTAGGCAGTTATTTTCATATTAATGTCAGATTAGGAAGTTATAGGTTATTGAGAGAAGCTCCAGCTTAGGTCTATCTACTTTTACAAAAGACATATTACAGGCATACCTCCAGAAGCAATTTGTTTTGAGGCAAAGTTCTGCCACCATCAATTAAGACATCTCCGGCAGCATCCACACTGTGTGTAGACTTAAAACCAAGGAAGGAAAAATGATTAAAAAAAATAGTTAACTACACCTAACAACAACATTCATCATAAAAGTGATAGATTTTTTATCTTCTTCTCATTTTCCATTTTAAAGAACTCTTCTTTGATAGGAAGAATGACTTTCCAAACAATCAGAGTATGAGACCAAATCAATTGCCTTTGAGTTTTCCCCTCGATTAAATATGACTCAATGCATGAGAGTATGAGACCTTCTTGATCCAAACCATTACATTTCACTTCTTCCTTTTCAGTTATAAAATGTTATCACAAATTAGTCTCTGTATCATGGACAAACATCCATTGCCACTTAACATTGGTAAATGCTTCATACTTGCATTCTATAGAATCCCTAATCTTTGGCAATTATTTCTCAGCCTCATCTAAAAAATAAGGATATACAGAAGACCATTAACATGAAATTCAATAAAATAACAGGTAAATGGAAGAAACCTTCAAATAAATTTCAGTCGCTCAGACTAAAGAATAGTTTGCGATTTCTGTTCCTCCCTTGGCTTCCATGAAGTCCACATAACGCATCCAGTATTCACGATAGTTGGCACACACAATCAACCAGCCACAGACTCTGAACATTTTAAAATTAGTGAACATTCAAAACCTTCAGATTCAATCTTTCAATAAATCACAAAATCCAAACACTCCAAAACAATCAAAGAACAATCAGGTAATTAACATCCTAACCCAATCAAAACCAAAACCCCCAACCTGCAATGTATAATCCCCAGGAGGCAGAACTGCGGATGACCCGGCCCTCTCATACTGCTCAAAGAACTCACCTCAACATGTCGGGATTCTCTGCGGCAACCACCTGGACCTGCGGGATTCTTTCGGTAGCTGGCGTCCACGGAGTCGCGATTCTTGGCGGCGAGAACCTGTTGGTTAACGCAGAATGATGGCGAAAACCTGTTGGCGGCGAGAACCTGCGGCTTTAATTATGTGATGAGAGGCCGAGGGCAAGGAGCTTGGTGGCGGGGCCGAGGTGGTGGAGCTGGTAATCATGGAGAAGACGGAGCTCAGCGAGCGTCTTCTCCATCTTGTGGATGATGCGGGTGCAGTAGAGGAGCTTGAACGGTGAGAGAGAAAGAGAAGAGAAATGGTGAGACGCGTGCGTGCTTTGGGTTTCGTGATTTAAATTTTGAAAAAAAGGATTCGATGAGAGAGAAATGGCAATATCGAGGGAGCAAAAACCCAAATCAGACGCAAATTCAAAGACGGTTTTTGCAAACTTATTTTTAAGGTGTTAAAACTGACGTTGTTAATTATCTTTTATTTACAAATTTGCCACCGGTTATTCAACAACGTCGGAATTGGGACAACCGTAGTTGAACGTGTGTCGTAGAAACATGCTTTTGTAGTAGTGATTATGTTTCATCCTTTTAGTTTCATGTTTTTATAGATTAAACAAGTGGATGCTTTCATGAAAGGAGCTTTGAGCATGGAGCTTTTGCTTGTAGGATGGTATATATAATTTTGCATCTCCCAATGCACGGGAATATATATATATATATATATATATATATATATTATGGTGTATATTCTTTGCATATGTTTTGAGAAACATAAGAGCCAAGAGTTTTGTTTTAAATTTATTTATAAAATGTATGTTGAAGTTTTAGTTTCTGCATAATAACTTTGATATTCTTATATACTAAGTTTATAAAATTTAGTAATATAAGTGGAGTTACAAGAAGAATTGTATGCAAAGAAAAAAATAATCAATATTTCAATGCTCTATATTTTAGAATTTGCAAAGGTCTACAAATAATCAATTATATTCTAATGATAATTGATTATTTTGTCCCTGAAGAAATTGTGGTTTCGCAGATAATTGATTATTCCATTCTCTAAAATTAATTAATAATTACAAAATATATAATATTTAAAAACTTATATATATTGTTTAATAATATTTTCTTAAGACAAAATGATTTATTTAACCAGAACTTTAAAATATCGATATGTATTCAAAAGAAATTAATGATAAAATAATATCCCAAAGAAATCTAATAAATAATCCACAATGTCTTTAATAGACATATCATTGTATTTAAGAATTTAAAAACTTAAATACAAATTAAAAAACAATTACAATTTTTAAAATATCAAAATTTATTTAACTATATTAATTAGTCATCTTAATATATATAAATCCACATACGTATTAGATAATTTTTTCCTTTCTAAACTTTTCATATTAATTCCATTAATGTTTTTTACCTTAAAGTTGTAACTCCTCGTACCACTCTCTCAAAACTCCATGAGACCTTCCTCCATATATTCTACTCATCAATATTGTCATTAATTGTCTGTTAAATTTTAATTGGTTTAAACTTTATTTGCACGCGCTGTTACAGAATGAAGAGAGCATAATTTTTCATTTTCCGCTGCAATTATACTTCATTGGTTGACGAATAAAAATGGTAAGAGGAGAAACCACATGTAGGTGAGACAATTGACAAATTAAAGTTGATTTTGAGACCCCACAACCAACTAAGGATGAATAACAACCTGAATCTTAATCATAGTTTAATGTAGATCAATATCTCAGTTGATAAAAAAACATAGATAAATATATACACAGCTATTATTTTATCTGTTATTTCTTTTATGGAAACTACTAGAGATTGGGCTAAGAGAGTCAAGAATTGTCGGTTATGTAGCGGAATACTCAAATTGAATTGAACAAAATCAGTTATAAAATGTACTTCTGATTCTATGTATTTGCTACTCTGAGTTAAAATAAGAGCCAACTTTTAAATTTAAGAGATTGTTTCTTTTGCACTACTTTATGCAGTCATTGACACAAGTAACTACATATGTAATAACAGTTATCTGTGTGTGGATTTTAACGTATAATTGGTACTGAAATTTTAGGTATATGGACAAGAGTTGTTGCTCTGCAAATATGAATTATGCAAAACATAATTTTATATTGACTATAAAATTCAAATAATGAAGAGGTTTGCTATAATGACAAAATGGAACCTTTATTGATCACCTAACTTCTAATGTTTAATTAATATTTATTTTCAGTTCATAAACCTTTGGTTGGTGATCACATTCATTTTTGTGGCCATGAATCATAGAACTTCATGTTTTAATAACTCTTTTTGGTGTTAATAATATAAATCTTGGTATCGATCAATGGTAGGCTCTTAGTTTGAGTTCTGCACTATATATTGTCTATAGTATAGGCTTTGTGTTTTTTATTATCTAATTGATTCATATTCAGCATGTGATGAACCACGTGTTTGTTGCTTTTAAGGCAAGTATTTCACTCCGCACATAATGAACTTTGTATTATTTTACCATTGTGTATATTTTTCTCTGCTTTTTGTATTGAATATATATGTTATATATATTAATATTAATATGTTCACATACAAGCTTAATAGGTTATTGTATGAATATATAGGCTCATATGGGCTGGAGCCCAATAGCTTACTATATTACTAGGATTTTCCCTACGCTGGAGGTAACATTGTTGAGCATTCCAAATTTTGATGCCCCTTGGTGTAATACTTCAAGCACCCAACACTAAACCTTTCTCTCTCTCAATCCCTTTTACCTCCAACAATCTTGAAGTATTAGCTTTGTGTATCAGATTTGAGCGAGTAAGGTGTTGTTTCGAAGATCTCATCGAGAGGAACTCAAGGGTGTGATCACTTTCGTGTTTCGACGGAAGGATTGACTGGGATCTGAGATTAAAAATTGTGCAGACGCAACTTTTGAGGCTAGATCCTGGAAATTTCAGCCACTTTCACGAGTTGAAACCTTGTGGGTTTTGTTCTACTCGTCGAGACGATCGTTTTGAGTAGTCGTTTGCGTAAAATGGAGGTCAAATGAAGGAGATATAGCCGTTTGAAGTTTCTGTAGTTTTTCGACAAAGTTTCTGGTGACTGGTTTGTCTTCTCCGGCGACTGGTTCGTCTTCTTCGGCAAACTTTTCCGGCGAATTTTCAGCAAGTTTCCGGCGACCTAAAATCATTGTTCCTAAGGTTTTTGGGCGTTCCGGATCCATTTTTAGGGTCAAATTTGACAAATTTCACCTCTACAGTGCTGTTTTGAAAAGTTAGAAGGTTTGATATACTTTGGAAGACTTAAAGATGCACTCTTTCTAACTCCTTTACTTTGATTAAAATGGCAAAACATAGTTCTCATGATATCATAAAGCTAAAATCCTTTGATGTCACTGAATTTCATGGTTGGAAATTTCATGTTCAGTTTGGCATGAAGGAACGTGATATATTCTATACAGTATTAAGTGATTTTGCATCTACTGTTGAAAATATGGATGAATATCAATGGATTAAAGATGAAGATTTTTGTAGAGATTACTTGTTAAACTCCTTAAATCCTCGTTTAGCTATGACTTATAGTGAGTATAAGACTGCAAAGGAGATATGGGATCACTTAAATAGTCAATTTCAAAAACAAGAAAGGCTTTCTAAGACTCTTCTAGCCAAGAAGTTTTTTGACTTTAAGTTCAATATGAACCCAAATATCACTTCTCAATTAATTGAACTTGAGAATATGAGGAACAAGCTAAAAGAGGATAATTCTGATTTGTCTGATAATCTCTTTGTTGGTCTTGTGTTGAGTAAGCTACTTGCTGAATGAAATTCTTTTAAGACTAACATGCACAGACTAAAAGAACAGATGGGGCTGGATGAATTAAAAAGATATATTCATATTGAAGATCAAAATATTTGTAGAAAGAGTTTGGAACAAGTAGGACAACAAAAGTCAGTTGCCAACTTAGTTTCACATTCCTATAAATATCAGAAAAAGTCCAAGCCACCAAAAGGTGAATCATCTTCACAGTTAGAGGCCAAAAAGACTGTCTTCAAGAAGAAGAAGAAGGGCAAGTGCCATAACTGTGGAAAGTGGGGTCACTGGGCAGCAAAGTGTAAGCTACCAAAGATGTTAAAGAACAACACACCACAAAATGAGGCTAATATGCTAATTAGTGAACCTGAGCCTCAAGCCTTCATTGGGATGATGAATAATGGAAAGGACAGTGTCTCTTCTAAGTGGTGATTGGATAGTGGTGCTACATGTCATGCGACAAATGATGGGAATCTACTCACTGAGGTCATAGAAGTGAAAGACACCGTGGAAAATTGTAATGGTGGTGAGGCAGAGGTGACTCATGCTGGAACTGCTAATTTGGTGCTTTCTTCAGGTAAGTT
Source organism: Glycine latifolia (assembly GCA_013407115.1). Taxonomy (NCBI): domain Eukaryota; kingdom Viridiplantae; phylum Streptophyta; class Magnoliopsida; order Fabales; family Fabaceae; genus Glycine; species Glycine latifolia. The sequence continues at coordinate 5,143,259 of CM023953.1, forward strand.
ACTAACTTTGAAACATGTTAAAGTAGTACCTTTATTTAAAAAGAATTTAATATCTATGAGTTTACTTGATAAAGCTGGTATGTCTTTTTCAACTATGAATGGTAGAGTAACTTTATATGTTAACTCATGCTACTTCGGTTGTGCATTTATGATCAATGGTATGTATAGATTGGGTTTAGATATTGATAGCATAAACAATGTTAGTTCTACTTTGATTGATCCAAAATTATTACATAATAGACTTGGACATGTGAACTATAGGAAAATGCAACATTTATCTAAAACTCACAACATTCCATTAGATACTTCTATTCGATTTGACAAATGTGAAGTGTGTGCACAGACTAAGATCACTAGAAAACCTTTTAAGTCGGTTTCTAAAAGCACAACACTTCTTGAGCTTATACATTCTGATCTTTGTGACTTTAAAAACTATGTCACGAGAGGGGGATAGAAGTACCTAATCACATTCATAGATGATTTCTCTAGATATTGTCATGTTTATTTGTTGAAATCGAAAGATGAGGCTTTTGAGAAGTTTAAGGTTTTTAAATCTAGAGTTGAAAATCAACTTAATTTGAAAATTAAGAGGTTTAGGAGTGATAGAGGAGGAGAATATACAATGACTGAGTTCAAAGAATTTTGTGCTTTGGAAGACATAATACTTGAAACTACTGCTCCTTACTCACCCCAATCAAATGGTGTTGCAGAGCGTAAGAATAGAACTTTAATTGAAATGCTAAATTCTATGCTACTTACAGCTGGAATGCCTTCCTCATATTGGGGAGAAGTTGTTTTAACTGCTAATCACATCTTAAACAGGTTGTCGCACTCTAAATTGTCTAAGACACCTTATGAGATATGGCACAAACGTCATTGTAGATATGATACCCTTAAACTTGGGGTTGTGTTGCCTATGTAAGGATACAAGATCCGAAAAGGCCTAAGGTGGGGCCTAGAACAACTACTTGTGTATATCTAGGTAGTGCAGAAGATAGTGCTGCAAATAGAATTTTGGATCTATCTACTAATACAGTGATAGAATCTAGAGATTCAGAATTCTTTGAGTACAAGTTTGTTAGCAATCTTGAAGGTTTTTGGATCTACAGATATGATTTTAGAATCTCCTGTAGAATCTGTAGCTTGTCCTTCTGACACTAATCTCACACAACTGGCTATTGAACCAATCCTAGTTAGAAAATCTACAAGAGATAAAGTTTCTAAGAGTTTTGGTGAGGACTTTGTCACTTACCACATAGAGGGTGATCCATTCTCCTATCAAGAAGTAATGAGATCTAGGGAATCCTTACTGTGGACAGAAGTCATAGATGATAAAATGAGTTCTTTGCTACATAATCACACTTGGCAGCTAGTCAATTTGCCAAAAGGGGCTAGGGTTATAGGTTGTAAGTGGGTATTAAAGAAGAAACTGAATAGTGACGGATCAATAGCTAGATATAAAGCATGTTTAGTAGCTAAGGGCTTTAAACAACAGAGTGGAATAGACTTTTTTGATGTTTATTCACTTGTATGTCATTTGTCAACTATAAGAATTCTTCTTGCTTTGGCATCTATTGAACACTTTGTAGTGCATCAAATGGATGTAAAGACAACCTTCTTAAATGGAGAGTTAAATGAAGAAATATACATGGAACAACCTGAAGGGTATGTCATGAAAGGCCTTGAGGAAAAAGTTTGTAAATTGAACAAATCTTTGTATGGTCTTAAACAAGCACCTAAGATGTGGCATCTTAAGTTTGACAAGGTGGTAAATAGCTATGTTTTCAGTCCAGTTACTCAGATAAATGCCTTTACTATCGCTTCATGTCAAATAAGATAGTTATCATATGCTTGTATGTTGATGACATGTTAATTCTTGGCTTCGATCATTCTATAGTGAGTGATGTGAAAACCACTTTAGCTAGAGAATTTGACATGAAAGATCTTGGTATAGCTAATACCATTCTCGGTATGAAAGTAAGCTTTGAAAGACAAGTTATCTCTCTTAGCCAAACTCATTATATTGAGCAGCTACTTTCTACCTGGGGATACAGTGAGTGTAAACCGAGTGAGACACCATATGATTATAATAAAAGACTGAGTCCTAATGAACGGACCAGTGTGGATCAGTTAAAGTACTCAAAACTAATAAGTAGTCTCATGTATGCTATGAGTTGCACTAGACCTGACATAGCCTTTGCAGTTGGCGTGTTGAGTCGTTTCACTAGTAATCCTAGTAAAGAGCATTGAGATGCCCTCAGTAGGCTGATGAGATACCTTAAAGGTACTAAAGATTATACTCTATGTTATTCTAGTTATCCTCCAACTGTGGATGGATATTCTGATGCCTCATGGTGTTCAGAAATTGGAAATAGTAAATTCACCAGTGGATATGTATTCACTCTGGGTGGAGCTGCTGTTACTTGGAAATCCAAAAGATAGACTTGTATTGCGTTGTCATCAATGGAATCAGAACTTTTTGTTTTAGCCTCAGCTGGTGAAGAGGCAGAGTGGATAAAGAATCTGATTATGGATATTCCTTTGACTAAACTAAAGATTAATTCTTTAAGTTTATTTTGTGATAATCAAGCAGCAGTCCAAGTCTTAAAGAATGCTCTCTTTAATTCAAAGAGAAGACATGTAAGACTGAGACATGCGTTGTTGAATTATCTGAGAGAACAAGGAGTTATCACTTTGGTCGACGTGAGATTGAAGGATAACATGGCTGATGCTCTCACAAAAGGTTTGCCTAAAGATCGATTATTCAAAACAGTGGGGGAAATGGGATTAAAGACTATGTAGACAAGTCTTAATTATCATTTACTTACCTTAAATTATGTGTTTTGAATTATCAAATCTTCTTTTGTTGGCCAAATGATAAGCACAATTTATATGTTTCATTGATGATCGTGGTTGCTAACTATTTTGAGAAGGGTGAGTTATCTCATTCCAAACTTGATGAGATGATTTTAATCCAATTCAAAAGTTCTATCTGGGAAGCTTGTGTCATTCCAAACTTGATGATACAATCCTACCAGGTTGGCCTATCCTTTTTGGTTAAATGATCTCATTCCAAACTTGATGAGTTGATTTTAAACCAATATCTGGGAAGCTCGTGTCATTCCAAACTTGATGATACAATCCTACCAGGTTGGCCTATCCTTTTGGTTAAATGATCTCATTCCAAACCTGATGCTAGATTATTTGACTTTAAGGAATTGGTAACTGTGACATTCCAAATTGAAACATAGAAATAGTTGATTATATAAGAAGCTTATTGGTCTTGTTCTTAATTGAAACTTGACATTACAAAACTAGGTTATTGTAAGTGACGTGACTATTAGTCTTATTATATGAAACGAGACAATCGCTACTCTCTTACAAATAAACTTAGGTTGATGGCTCTTTATAACTTAAACTATTTAGGCCTTGTTCATAATTTATGAAACTGGCTTGATGCTTATGAACATGATATTATGATGCTTTATGACATTGATATATGTTTTTCTTTGCCTGATGATATGATGCTAAGTTCTTTTAGTAGAACTAGACATTTTTAGTAGTCTATTCAAATGATTGAATTCATGATAATATGAAATTCATATTTGACATTCTACAGGGGATGACAAAGATGGAGGAGAGCTTACTGAGTGGAATCCTGAAGAGGACGACCTGCTTGACATATGAATCTATCATTTAGAGTTGTAGGGAACTTGATAGTTCACCTGCTATTGCCCATTATATTGGAGTCCATTTACTTGAGACTTACATTTTGTTATTTCTATTTTGTGAACATCATGATTATTATGCTTCTTTCTTAATTTTGTAAGGCCTTAGACTATTTTGACTGGCCTACTTATACTTGATTATTATGCATATGTTGGTTGTGAACTGATTTTGAGATTGATTTTTTGGATGTTGGGATTTGGATGAGTTTAGATTTAATCTAAAAACTCTTTGTATTTATATTGATATATTGATCTCAAAACAGATTCATGAGAATGATGATTCACTTAGTTTGATTGCAAACGTAGTATGAATTTAATATTTTATTATTAAAACTCTTTGACCGATCCGAGTTGATTGTCTTGGACTGGATGTGAATGATTCATGTTTGTTTGAACATTACACTGACTACCTTATTGGATTGTGTTGTATGGTGAACATAGGAGGAGATTGTTGAATATATATGTTATATATATTAATATTAATATGTTCACATACAAGTCCAATAAGTTATTGTATGGATATATGAGCCCATATGGGTTGGAGCCCAATAGCTTATTATATTACTAGGGTTTTCTCTATGCTGGAGGTAACACCGTTGAGCATTCCAAATTCTGATATCTCTTGGTGTAATACTTCAAGCACCCAATACTAAACCTTTCTCTCTCAAACCCCTTTACCTCCAACATTTTGTTCTTCAATTTCATTTGTCTCTTCTATAATGTACAGATTAAATTATAATTGGGGTGATAAATATTCATTTTTATTGGCGGTTTCAATTGTTGTGATTTTTTTGTTTTAATTGTTTGCTTAAAGTTTAAGTAATTCAAACTTACTAATTAGCTCTACAATATAATTCATATTCAATGTTATTCTGTGAATTTTTTTGTGGTTTCCCAACAAGCAATCAAGCATGAAAATATATATAGAGAAGATCTCGTCTCTTTCGATTTTGAATTCTCTGTCAAGAACCATGATACAAGCAAGATAAACTCTTTTTTCAGGAGATGATACTGCTCTACAACTTTTTATTATATCCAATATTAAAAAATGAATTTCCCTCATGCTATTGTTTTTTTTTCCTCATTTTTAACGGTGACATGTAAAGTTGGTTGACCCAAGCTGCAAAATAGAGAATTTCGGAGACAGACATTAGATCCTCCAGTTTTTGGGTCTATGTGAAATGCTTTTGGAGTTCTTCAAGAGATTTGAGACTTTGTCAGTTGATGAACAACTATCAACTGGCCTAGCTTGTAAAGAAGGTTTATGAACAACTGATTCATGGGCTGATTTTTATGCTGAGAGCTTCGGATTTTATGAACACCTTTGTGCATTTTTCTTACGTACAGATTTTATTTGTTGATAAAAAAATTATTTTCACTTTTTTTTTTATAAATATTAATTGTTGAAGGATGTGAGTTTTTAGTATTTATTAATTTATTTCTCCACCATAAAGAAAAGCATGCTACAGTGAAGTTGACTTCAATAACTAAAGAAAAAAAAACAGAAGATAAAAATGGGTAATGGGAGCAAAACATTATGTCCTTAGATATGGAAAAGACCATAGTTATGAACTTGTTTGGATCCGAAATTAAAATTTTTTTTGACGGTTTTTAGAATTTTTTTTATTGAAAAATAATTTATATTTTTAATAAAGAAATTCTCAAAAATACTTATACTTTATATCCAAACATATATTACCCATAATATAATATCTTCAAATAAAAAAGTATAAACTATCTTTAGTTTTAAATTTTTTTAGAATTTTTATTTTTAGTTCTTAAAATTTTTTATTTCTTTTTTTAGTTCCTTCACTTTTTTCTGTCCTTACTTTTAGTACTTTAAAATGATTGAAAGTAAGCACATAAAAAAAGTTAAAGGACAAAAATAGATAAAAAAATATCGATGACTAAAGAAAAATTATAAAATATTTAAGAACTAAAAATATAGTAAACTCAAAATTAAAATATGAAAATATGATTTGCATTAAATACTCCATTTGATGCTCTAACCTGTTGTGCTAATATTACCAAGTCCATGGCATCAAAGAAAGTAGTAATAGATTATATAGATAAAATATTATTAATTCTTGATAAATAAGTAATCATTTTGGAAATTAATCTTAAAATATTTGATAAGAATAAGTAATACAACAATACATGTGCATCACACGGATCCAAATCTAGTTTTAGTAATGTTATTTTCTCATGTAATAAATATATTCAGTTTCTTATTTTTAAAATGTAAAAAATTATTTTAATTTACAAAGAAATTTTTTAAATATGATTTGCATATTTAAATCTAGTAGAGCATGAAGACTTATGGAGATCTTTTGTTTTGTGCCCTTTATGTTTTGAAGATGAGTTATCTTGCAATTTGTAATAAGCTCTTTTGATTATGAACTCTAGTCTAAGCTAGGATGTATGATTTTATGCTTTAAATGCTGGAATGTGTTTCATGCATATTAGGCTAGAATATTCATTTCAGTTTTCTCATAGTGAACATATTAAATGTCAATGGCTTAGTATATTTGAGGATTGAACTTGTTCGATAAATGCTTTCAAATGGTTGAGTTTTTCAATCCAAGAACATAATAATGATAAAATAATCGGTTATCTCGATAACACTATGTTTAGAATAATCTTTATTTGGCCCTAAAGGAAAATATAAAAAATATGGTTTCGCAAATAATCAATTAATGTATGGAAATTTAATCCATTATTTGTTCTTCAGGATACCCAAGTGATGCAATGAGCAAATTAATCAATTATCTCAAATACATAATCGATTGTTTCAATTCTACTCTATAAAAATGAGATTTTCTCAGGAACTCAGTGTGTGTGACACTCATTTTCTCATACTTTCCCTTCATTTTTCTCTATGAGAGAGCTCAAAAACATTGAGTGTCATTGCACTCTTTTGATCCATTGATGCAAAATATTTTCTTACCTTACGAATGTTTGTATCTTTGCCATGGAATTATGAAGAGAAGTTGAAATTGCATTAGAAAATCCATTAACTTTCATATCTTTCACTAATCAGGTGAATTCTTTCCATAAATTGTGTATTGTAGTTTTGGATCTTGAGTAGGTTTCTCAAGGTGTTGTGCATGTAGTAGGTTTCATATGTATGTAAAACTGAAAATTGTTATCGGATTATGAAATTAGCTAAGGTTGTTTTCAATAAAACAAGATGTAGATTTCATTTGAAATCGAACTAATATATATCTCGACTAATTTTTTCTAACCCTCAACTCTTTACCTTCTTGTACATGGTTTTTTTGAGTTCAAAACTGTGATTTCTTTTTAATCATTGAATTGACCTAAAAAAGTAAACCTAAGAACATAAGGTGATTTGACATAGCGACTCAACTAAATCAACGAAGGATCAAGCATAAAAGGGGATCTTGCAAAAAGTATTAAGACTTTTTATACAACAATTCTCCCGCTTCCCTCCACACACACCCCTCTTGGTGATTTATTTATGCCATTATATCCGACAAATATTAAAATAATAAATTTACTTACTAATTACAAATAATAAAATAATTAAACACTTTTATATTATTGTCGATAATATTTTAAGAGGATAAAAAATTCTTAATTAATTTAAACAAAAGATAGGTCATGGATAAGGAAAATGATATCTTAGGTTGAGTTAGAATCCAAAGAGGAGAATGTTGAAATAGGATCTTGGTGTCTATGGTAATTATTCTATGAAAATTTCCAAAAAAAAGACTCGATTTGAGCTCGATATATCTCTATATATTACGCCAATTAAATAAAATAAAATAAAAAGAGACTGCAGAAATAAGCCTTGTGTAGGCTGTGCTAAAAAAATTAAAAGCTAATTTTTTTTCTTTCAAATTTTGTTCTATAAAAAATATTCTTTTAAGTAGATGATAAGCTCAACAAAAGTTAGGTCAAACATACTCTTAGTATATCATTAATTTCATGCTATTTTGTTAGAAAAATTATCGTTAAATCAAATAAAGTAACCCAACGTCTACAGAACTAAAAATTAAATAAAAATTTATTTGATTCAATAAAATATGATATTCTTTTCTTCAATAATTTTTTTTATAAAAAACTTAGCACAAATGATATTAACATTATGAACATAGATAAACAAAATATAAAAAACAAAGTGTCAGTGGTATTGTAAGAATTTCTAAGTTATGTTTTTTTTAAAATTGAAAACATAAAGTATAAGATTAAAAATATATAAAAAGTGAAACAGTAATAAATGGGTATTATATTAATATATATTGTATTTCTCTATTCATGATCTCTATATATTGTAAAATATGCATTATATTTTATATATTTATTTTTGTTTATTTTAAATTTGGAAGAAACAACTAAAACATATTAAAAAATGTTTAACAATACAAAAATAAAAAAAATATTTTTTTTAAAACAATTTCATAAAAATTTAATGAAATATTCATTAAAATATTTATATAAAAAATAGAGAAAACATTATGTAGCAATATTTTTGTTGTTCATGGTATTGGTATGAAATAATTCTCATTAGAAGCGGTGACTAATCTTTATAAGAAACTTAAGTCCCCCCCCCCCCAAAAAAAAAGAAATAATATTATATTTTGGTCTTGGGTCACAAACCACTTATGTTCCCCAATCTATTATATCAAAGACTAATCTCACTCCTAGTTCATGAATGCTACTTGTTCAAGAGAATTTTGCACATTGTAGGATTTGAACACTAGTTATCCTACTAAATAGATCATTCTCACTCATGTAAACACAACAAAGTCTTACACTGTTACATCATTCATTTGGATTAGAAATAATATTATATAACAATGATCATTATAAACTAAGATTAAGAATATACTAAAGTTATATAAAACACCTTATTAATTCTCAAATATTTTTTAATTAAATGAGAAATATTATTTGTATTGTAAATTGTATAACAAATTTTATCATAAAGAGATATAGAGAAATAACTTAAAGAGAGAGAGAGATGTGTGAGATGTTATAAATTTGTGATAGAGAAAGAAAGAAATATGATAATGTTTTATGAGTTATTATATACCAATGGGAGTTGGTTTAGTCGAAGGGACTAATTTCTCACAACGTGGTAAACAAAGGTTTAGATTTTCGTTGGGAGAGATATCCGCATTTAGTATCTGATCACATCTTGAACTGCCTTCAATGGAGATGACATGTGGAAAATAAAAAATATTATATAAATAACAAATCTCTTTAAGAATTTAAATAATTGAGATATTAATTTGGTGACAGGTTAATTATCAAGAGACTAATTTGTTAATAAATATTTAGAAAACTAAGAGTACAACAATTTATATCTTTGAAAGATTAATTGACCAAGACATTTCATAAATTAATATAATGATGCATGTATCTTTTAAATACCAAATTTCAACTTTTCTATGTAAGATTCTTGTTTTTTGTAAAAGTATACAAAATCTTATCACTACATTTGGTCCAAATGAAAAAAAAATCATAAATTATAAAACTAAAAATGAAAAAAATCAATATATACATACATTTTAAAAATTTCTTTTGTAAACTAATTTCTTCTTTTACAAAGAATTTTATAATAACAGTCACTTCACCATTATCATAACTAAACATAATATAAGAGGGGGAAAAGCATTTATTGTGTCTTCTTTTTTCTATAAATTAAACCTAGCCTCACAAATCCATCAACTTTTCTATATAAGATTCGTGTCTTTTCTAAAAATATAAAAAATCTTATCACTACATTTGGTCTAAATGGGAAAAAAAAACATAAATTATAAAATTAAAAGACTTAACTGTATATTTGACCACCCAGCTTTCATCTAAAATCTTGCACACATCTTTCTCACTTTTAACATCGATTGAGCCTAATACTATAATTTGATTATCTTCCACCTACTCCTCATTTTCTTCCTTTAACACTTACACTACTCCTTACATCGTTGTTGGGCTTACCTCTCTCTGAAAACTACTCCGTTTAATTTATTATTGTGCACCATAAACATCTTGCAACTCGATGATAAAATAAAATAAAAAAACACAATCTTAAAATATTTTATTTTGTAGTACATAAATAGACCTATAATTTTGTAACTTTTTTTACTTAAGCTTTACCTATATGACGTCCCAATTTATCTCCTTAACTCTCAGGAGAAAGCAAAACTACTCTCATTTTTTTAATCTCTTTCATTAGTCTTCATCCATTTCAAATTTCACACACATTTTTTCTCACCCTTAACAGCAGTTTAAATTAATAGGTACTATATCAACATTATTCTTCACCTTCTCTTTTTTGTTTTTGTTTGGTGATGAAATTATATTGGAGTACAAGTGTAAGTTAAAGTCTCACATCAGATAGAAATAAAAAAGTTGAATATCATATAAGTGAGGAGAAGATCTATAAACCTGAGGTTTAAGATTTTGGGTTAAGGTGTGATGTCTAATTCACTTATATGGTTATTAAAGTGTAAATCTCCCCGATATTTACTCCCTCGATTTCCCAACAATTGACCCCCCTCAATTTCCCAACAAATTACTCACATTATTTTCTCTCTCCAAAAACCACATCCATTTGCCGTTCACCGACACTGGTTTGTAACTCCACCAAAGAAACTATAACCTTAAATACTTTTGTTTCATAGTATATAAAGAGACCAGTGTTTTAATAACCGACTCGGTGATTGACTCGGTCAGGGTACTGGGTCACTGGGTCACTGGTCGAACCAGTGGGTCACTGATTGACCCGCATGACTCGGTCAGTGGTCAAACTGGTGGATCACTGATTGACCCGCATGACCTAATTAGTGGTCGAACCGGTTAACCCGCATGACAATGTCTTAAAATATTTATAAAAAAATCAAAAATTCATATTATTCCATAACATAGAGTATAATTAAATACCAAAATGTTAAAAAAAAATTATTATCCAAATTCAAACAAATAAGTATCAAATATTACAAATATAAGCTAAAAATTATATTATATATATGTATATAACTAAAATTATTTGATTAAGAAAATTAATCAATAATTCTATACTAAAAAATCCAAAATAATAATTGAATTTGATAATATAAGTAAAGTGTATTAATAATAAAAAAGACTGTAAATAGCAACTACCTAAATTAAAACTCAAAAAAATGCAATATGAAACTGCAGAAAGAAAAAAAGTGGTTACAGAAAGCAAATTAGGCCCAAATAACTCAAATAAAAGAAACCTAGCTTCTTTCTCCTTCCTTGGCATTACTGGTGCGCCGTTTTTCTTTCAATTTCCATTGTTATTCTTATGAGCTTGGCATTGCTAGTGCGTCATTTTTCTTTCAGTTTCCATTGTTGTTCTTATGAGTTGTTTTCTCCTTCTCTTCGCACTGGTGCCCTAACGTGGGTTCGCCACTGGTCATCAATCAATATCATTTATCAACACGGGTGTCACGGCGGCGCGACGAAGCTTGGACGGAGGTCACGACGGTGCGACGCTGGACGGTTGGAGAGGAACGTTGCTGGAGTGTGGAATGCTGGACGGCGCGACAAAGGCTTGGAAGCCGGTTGGAAGCGAGCTGACGGGTCGGCGGGTCGACCACAACCCGGCCGAGTCGTACGGGCGGAAGCGGGCTGGAAGCATAGCCGATCCAAGCATGCACCCGACCCGGTCCAGTCTCCGGTTCACGGTCCAACCGGTCGGACCGGCCGGGTCGGTCCGAGTTTTAAAACAGTGAAAGAGACCCTTAAATCCATCATTTTTTTTTTTTTTACTTTTAACCTTACATGTGAACTCCATATCTCCTCAATTCTAGAGACAGCAAAACTTCTCTCATTTTTTCTTATTTTTTTAATCTCTTTCATTAGTCTTCCTTTATCTCAAATCTCGCACACATTTTTGTCACCCTTAACAACATTTTTCTCCACCTTCTCTTTTTTGTCTGGTGATCAGATTTCTCACATTATTTTTTCTCTCTCCAAAATCTATTTGCCTTTGTCATTCATCGACACTGGCTTATAACTCCACCAAAGAAATTACAACCTTAAATTCTTTTGTTTCATAGTACATAAAGAGACCCTTAAATCCTTCAACCTTTTTTACTTTAACCTTACTTATGAACTCCATATCTCCTCAATTCTCGAGAAAGCAAAACTACTCTCATTTTTTCTTATTTTTTGAATCTTTTTCATTAGCCTTCATCTATCTCAAATCCCGCACACATTTTTCTCACCCTTAACAACAGTTTAACTAGTACTATGACAACATTATTCTCCACCTTCTTTTGTTTGTTGGGTGATCAGATTTTTCACATTATTTTCTCTCTCCAAAAAATACATCCCTTTGTTGTTCACCGCCACTGGTCTGTAATATTCCACCAACGAAACTACAACCTTAAATTCGTTTGTTTCGTAATATTTAAAGAGACCCTTAAATCTTGCAACTTTGTTTGCTTTAACGTTACATACGAAGTCCATATATCTCCATTCTCTTTATAATGCAAAGCAATTCTTGTTTTCTCTTTAACTCTCTTTATATCTTTCATTTTCCTTCATCCATCTCAAATCTCAAGCACATATTTCTGATCACCCTTAACAATGGTTGAACCTAGAACTATAATTCCATTATCCTCTATTGTTCATCACCACTATCTTGCATCTTCACCAACAAAGAAAAAAGTTGGTAGGCCCCTAGGCTCAAAGAACAAGCCAAAGCTATCCCGTGTGATTAGCCAAGCCAATGTGCAAGTCCAAAAACCCATTTACATTGAAGTCAATAATAACTTAGATGTGATTGAGGCAATGGTCCAATTTGCTCATCGCCACAAAGTCAGTATCACAGTGCTAAGCGTGTCAGGAACTATTTCCAGTGTCACTCTTAATTACACTGATTCTCATGCTTCTACTTTCACTCTTTATGGACCTTTCTCATTAATTTCCCTTACTGGAACCTATATTAATAATACCGCTATCTCTAGTTCTTCATCGTCATGTAATCTTGATCACCCTTGTTGTTTTAGGATTTCCTTTTCTACAATTTCAGGTCAAAGCATTATTGGGTTTGTTAGAGGAAAAGTTGTGGCAGCTAATGGGGTTATTGTGATGGCTACTGTTGTCAACAACCTCGAGGTTCAGAAGGATGGGATCAATAACAATAGTAAAGAATGGGATGATGATAACAATAACCCTAACACATATGACCAAGGTAGCAAGAAGATGTCTAGGTTCAATGTTGTTACCCCATACCCATAGATGTGAATGTGAGACAACAGAGTCACTCTTAATCATTTTCTTATGTATTTGTTGATTTCTAAAGATAAAGAACTCCAAATGTGTAATCCTTAACCCCTATTTTGATTTTTTCTTTTTTTTTTTCTTTGTAATTTCTACTTAATTTACCTAAACTGCATTGCAAGAAATTGTTAGTCGATCATTAAACTACATATAAAATTAATGTAATAGGACTCGCTCTTTCTTTATTGATATTTCTTAACTCTGTAGAAAAGTTAAATATGAGGGTTTTATTTATTTATTTACATTTCCTCAATTCTTTTTTTTAAAAAAAATTCTTTCATGTGTTTGTACCTTTATGAGAAAGTGAGATTATGAGTCCAAGAAAAGACACACATCTTCTCCAATGATAGTTTATTATTATTTTTCATTTTTTACTATGGATTATTAATTTTAGTTATTTTTAGACGAATGTGATTCTTATTTTATTGAAGGATTGGAAAGTGACGATGGTGAAGATGTTAACTCTCTCTCTCTCTGTGCGTGCCCACGTGTATGTGTGTCGGTGTGAAAGGAGAGGACTTATTTGATTGTTGGGCTTGTGTTTTTTACGTCATAGTTGTCATTTCTATAGTATGTGTCAATGTGTAGTTCTTGATTTGCATGCTTCACAATTTCATGAGGTTTATATCCTAGTATTGGTGTTGCCTCTAGAAGTGCCTTGAGTTACCAAAAAAAAAAACATCTAACTTATGCTTCCACTAATATGACTTTTTAACTCCTTTTTTTTTACTGGGACTTTTTAACCACTTCACTATTGTGTAATTGGATTTTATATATAGAGCCAAAATAAGATGTATTTATTGTATTCAATGATATAATGCAACATTTATGCTTTTTTTAAATAACAAAATATAATTCTACTGCAGTAAAACATAGTTATAAATATAGATACATAGATTATGTATAAGATGGCGTATCACATTGCAATTGCTTCTTTCATCCCTGTTTTGCTAACAAATTTACAAAAGATTTTTCTCCCAATGAACATTATATATAACCACACAATAAAATTTCTATCACAGGATGTCATTAAACTAAAGTTAAAATCTACGTTGAGCTTCCAAGGCCTAGTTTTGGATTCAATGTTTAGCCCACTACAACAATGAACTACTTTCGATGTAAACGTTGATAATGATCTCAATTCCTCAAAGAAAATCGGTGCATACAAAACAATTTTCCATGTCTTTTTACATAAATTAAAGTACCAAGAAAGGTTGTAATGAAAATCAACAAAATTTCCGAGGAGTTTTCTTTGGGGTGCTAAAAGGGAGGAAAAGGTATGTTGGATAAGTTGGGAAAAAGTGTGCTTGCCAAAGGATAGAGGAGATCTAGGAATTAAGAACATAGATATTTTCAACAAGGCATTATATATTGGTAAAATGGATGTGAAGTTTTGTGAAGGAAAAAGATTCATTGTGGGAGAGAACTATTGAAGCTAGGAGCTCAGCAAAATGAGGACTTATTACATAATCTTGTAACATCAGGATGGTGGAAGGATATTTGTGAGGTATGTAGAGTTGGGGGAGACGAGGACTGGTTTTGGAAGTATTTGAAGAGGAAGTTGGGGGAAGGAAATGAAATTTAATTCTAGAAGGAATGTTGGATTGGGCCTGAGCCATTGTGTGATAAATATTACACCATCTTTAAGCAAAGAGATAGCAGATGTAGAATCAGACTCAACCTCCAAATTAACTTGTAAAACCTCTGATGCACGTAATATGTATGTCGTGCCAAATAGCCCACGGCTCTGCCATCAAAACATAGCATCTTCCTAATTTATAAGCACAAGCCAGAATCGTGTTCCCTTGATGATCGATCTCTCGCAATCCCATCACATCCTGCACACTCTCCACTCACCACTACCCCATCACAGTTGAGCTTAAAGAAACCAGGATCAGGGGGCTTCCATGCTATAAGACGGTCACTCCTCTTGATTCGACTACCATTTAGAGTCCCTTCCAAAGCATCGTCTGCGATAATCTATGAAGCATAGGCTCTAACACAGATACTGAACATAACACGGATACAGACATTTCGATACAACTAATGCCTAAAACACACGTAAAAAGAGAGACTAATGAAATCAAATATGAGTAATATATAATAAAATTTTAAATTGATGATATATTCAACTTAATATTCAAGTCAATAAAAATAATTTTTAAATTAGATATCTGATAAGAAGTATCAAACAAATAATGGGATGTGTCACTATCAGAAACCTGTTTGACACAACAGAAAAAAAAGCATCCGTGCTTCATTGGTGATAATACCCTGCATGTAGTTGTGGATACGAATCATCAGGCCACCAAGAGCTGGTGCAGTAGACATGAAAACCAGCTCATTTCTTTGAAGCCATATGAAATTTATAGTTACACCAAACCTGATATCCCAATTGCCATCAATAGGTTCCCATTCATGAGTCTTAGTGACACTTTTAGAGTGTCCAGAGTCCCTCAACAAGTGAATAAGATTCTCGGTCTCAATTAGGACATCACAAAAGATAAAGTAATTAAAGCTTAAACTTTAAGCCTATTTGTTATTAATTTTTTTAAGTAAAAAAAGTTATATATATTGACTAAAAAAACCTTACATATCACTCTTTTCATAACATAAAAAAATAAATAAAATCTTTTAATTTTGCCTTTCGGCCTCACATTATATTTGGTAGGCCCTGGTCTCAACATGACATCTAGAGCAGGCACTGTTTCCAGTCAACCCTCTTCTGCACCGTTGCTTGTTAGTGAGCAGACCTTCATTCAGGATTTTCCAGAACAGCATCTTGAATCTTTCTGGTTTGTTCCACTTCCAGATTATTTTGAATAAAGGATTAGGAGTGGAGGTAGCAAGCATATATTGAGGCGTTATTAGCAGCATACTGCGGCTATAAGATTTTTTTTTAAAATGAAAACCAATTTTTCGTCAAAAAAGTGTAGACAGATTTTTTCTTTATTGTTTTCATATTTTAGAATCCTGCTCCTTAATGTTTTCTGGTGTTTGCAGCAGCGGGAATTTTTCCATTTGTTTCTTGGATGCTTTATATGGTTGTAACTCGTTTTCCTGGATGATATCACATCTTGTGGTTTAATCCTTGTGCTCTAATAATATTCATTTTTCCGTTTCAAAAAAAAAAAAAAAAAAAAAAACTTCTGCGATAGAAACAATTTTCATACTCATTGATTCATGCGTACAGTGATGCATATCTCTCCACTTATGAGTACATATAGCCTAATTAGATTAAAAATATGTAAAATATAAGATACAAATTAGAAAAATAAAATATGTTCCCTGATAAAAAAATTTAAATTTTGTATTTGTTCTATGATAAAAGAAATTGCATTTAGTCTCTAATAAAACAATAATATTATTTTTGATTCTTGGCATTTTTTTTCTTAGTCCTTCATAATTTAGTGAATTTTATGCTTGCTTCCTTGAAAAAAATATCATTTGTTATTAGTTTTTTTCAAATGAACTATTGAGAAACCAAGGGGGTTAAACTAGGGAGATTTTACACCAATATGTCATAAACAATCACATAAATGAACTTAATATCAAACTTTAATCCAAAATGTTAAGGTTCATGTGTTACGGATCATTTTTTTCACTGGTGTCCAACCTTCCCATTAAATTCTAGAGGTCATCATTGGATACTCATGAACAAGAAATGGCTTCCCCTCAAGGGGGAGACTATCATGAAAAAAAGATTAACTTGAGGGAAAGATTGTTGGAATACAAATGTAAGGTGAAGTCTCACATCCGGTTAAATCAATTGTTGTGAAATCGAGAGGGTTAAACTAAGGAGATTTTATACCAATGAGCCATAAACAATTATATAAGTGAAGTTGACACAACATTTTAATCCAAAAATTTTAAGGCTCAAGTTCCTATTCTCACTTACATGATGTTCAATCTTCTCCTTTTTATCTAATGTGAGACTTCATCTCACACTTGTATTCCAATAAGGACAAATAACAAGTGAAAAAAAAATCACGAACAAATACAAAATTTGCTAATGTATCAGAGACTAAATAAAGTGTCAATGACCACAATTTTTTTTTTTGTTTTATCATGAAGCAAAAACAAAGAAAAAAATTATTAGATTGCAAACAAAAAATTCTAATATTAATTAAAGATCACAAACATATTTTAACCCAATTAAAATTATAATACACAATGAAGATTGTAGAAATATATGTGAGGTATAACTAAGTATATAGAACAAACCAATTTAAAGTTCAATTGTGTCCTGTGCTAGTCTTGGGCCATGTATGGAGGTGTGATGGGATAAGGGCCATGCATGGAGGTGTGACGGGACAGGGCCCACAACTAAAAATAACTTTAAAAAAAATAAAAAAATTATATGGTTGTAAAATATATATTTTATATTATTTTATGTCATTTTATAACTAAATTAAAGATATTATGTTATTTTATTGTTAAGTTAGAAGATATTTGTGTTTTAAGATAAATCATGATTCCTAATTATTTTGATTAGATATAAATAAATATAATGGTTAAAAGTTGTGTCTTATTCGATATCCAATCATGCTACATGACCTTGCATATGAAGCATCAGACAAAAATAGGTTTACGTCATGATTTGATACAACATTAAAAAATGACATTTAAGGCTTCATTTATACTTTGTATCTGATATTCGTATTGCAAAGACATTCTCATAGGATCTATCGAATCCTATAAAGAATAATTGAAGTGCAAGTTATGAAAGTTGTTAAACAACATCAAAGATGTGCTCTGCTATGACATGCTTTAACTCAAAGGAAATGGTTTTCTGATAAAGTATTCAACACAAAAATCAATTAGAATGATTTCTCTGCATGAAGATGGACGTTCATTTAATGCTTCAACAATCACAATCATCAGACATAAGCTCAAGTGAAGAAATTTATATGTTTAGAGACAACAAATACTTGAAGATAGGGGCCTATAAATACCAAAAGCTTTGAAGGAAAGATACAAACCCACGTGCAATCATTAATATTATTTATGTAAAAATTTCTTGTATATTCTTGTAAAGTTTTCAAAATCACTCAAAACACTTTGAACATCTTGCTCGAAAAAGACTAAATGTTTAGATTTCATATACGTACGCAAGACAATTAATATTTAGTCGGTGAGCGAAACCAACAACAAATCTTTTGATTTGTATAAAACCAATATTGGTTTGGTAGGATAAAGAATATTGAGTTTGTAAAGTTATATGAAAAGTTGTGTTGTACGTAAGAGTCAAAAGTGATAGTAACAAATACTTTAAACTAGTTGAAATTAGTGGAACTTAGTTGTTAATCAAGTACTGGATGTAGTCTCAGTGATAGAGACAAAATAATATAAATTTGTGTATCTTTTTTTTTTCTCTGTTTATATTATGTGTTAAATTGTCCTAGGGTTTGATTTTGATTTTGTTTGAAAACATAACTATTTTGCAAAATTAGTTTCTATCGTCGAAATCTGTTTTTCGAAAATATGTTATTTGCTTTGCAAAGTTAAACTTAAAAAAACTTTGTCTCTTGAGAAAAAGGTTTTAAAATTTGATAAAATTACAATTTAATTCTCCTTCTTGGGATATTTGTTTTTATATTTACATATCTCTGTTTGTTCAAATTAAGATGTAACATGTGATGAAAATCTTTTATCATGTTGGTTTTTAGTTTTTTTTTTTTAAGTATTAACTTCATAAATTCATGTTGAATGAATTTTCAACTCACCTTGACATAAACCTTAATAAGATCTATGATAATGGATTTAAAGTATTCTTTAAAAAATATTTAAAAAATTGGTTTTTTAACAAAATAAGAAACATAAATTAAAAAACTTAAATTACAAAGGAAATAAAACTATATGTTAGTATATTAATAAAGAAAAAAAATGTAAACTTTAATATTAAGTGAAGTTTTGTCGATAATGGATGATAGCAACTGAATTAGATTATTTTCTTCGAGATAGAATATAAATTAAATTAAATTATATATAAAATTAATGTTTAAAAAAATATATAAGAAAATTAAAATTATAAAAAAATGTGATGGGTTCCTCACCGGTTTACTTAAATCTAATAAAACCCAATAAAAATGGAGATTGGTTTCAAAATATAAATTTGCCTTTTTTTTAAACCTGAACCTATCTCGTTTTATGCAAAAATGAAAATGATTATAGTCCAACATATCTTTAACCTATCTCGTTGTTATATTTATCTTATATATAAATATTTATATTATGTACCTTTTTATAAATTGAATGAATTGAAGAATAATAACATAAGAATAAATTAAAAAATATATATGATATACCTGTTGAGATTATTAAAATTATGTTATTAGTTTAATGTAACAAAATATATTATTTTTAAATAAAATGACATGTCTATTTTTATAATATATATATATATATATATATATATATATATTTTAAATTGTTGCAATCCTAATTGTGATATATCTGTTACACCCACGATCATGACACAAATACTTAAATATAAAGATACCAAATTTATTATTTCGACCCGAACTTATAAAATATTATCCTGAATGTGTCCAACGCTGGCAAAAGAACCCAAATAATACAATTTTAATAAAAAATTACCAATTTGGGGCTGTTTTGAAACATAATACAAATCTGGGGCAGTTGAACACGTCCAGACTGGGCTGGAGTGGTCACGCCCAGATTAGGCATGACTGGTCACGCCTAATCTGGGCGTGACCACTCCAGCCCAGACTGGACGTGTTCAGCTGCCTTAAATACCCATCCCAGCTTCAGTTTCCACCACTTGTGTTGATTCAGTTTCTTTGTAAAAGCTCCTGAAGTGTATCCGTGTTAGAATTCAAGGTTTTATCCCTGCAGCGAAGCTCTGCGTGTTTGTGAGTGGTTTTCAAAAAGTGTTGAAGCTCTGCTAACAAGTAAGTTAATTTATTTGAAGCATATTATTTAATATATTATATTATTGTAATATAAAACTGTTAGCGATTGTTAGGTATAACTAGGTTTGTATCAAAACATTTAGGTATTAGGGTGTAGGGTTTAGTTTCGATTAGGGTTTAGGGCTTAGGGATGATGATTGAAAGTTAGGGTTTAGGGTTGATGGTTAGGGTGTAGGTTTGAAATGTAATTTATTTTACAAAATTTAGGGTTTGGGTTTAAGGGGTATGACTTAGGGTTTAGGGTTATGGGTTAGCATTAAAGGGTTTAGGGGTTTAGGGTTTAGCACGAAGGATTTAGGGGTTTAGGGTTTAGCACGAAGGGTTTAGGGGTTTAGGGTTTAGCACGAAGGGTTTAGGGGTTAGTTTCGTCTAGGGTTTATGGCTTAGGGATGATGACTGGCAGTTTAGGGATTATGATTGATGGTTAGGGTTTAGGTTTGAAATGTAATTTATTTTACAACTTAGGGTTTAGGTTTAGGGTGTATGACGTAGGGTTTAGGGGTACGGTTTAGCATGAATGGTTTAGGGGTTTAGGGTTTAGCATGAAGGGGTTAGTGGTTTAGGGTTTAGGGTTTGTTAAATTAGGTGTATGAATATGTATTTATGTTGTTTTATGAATTAATTTATTTATTAGTAATTATAAGAACATATTATAACACAATATTTTTTTTATTTATGTGAAAAAGGCAGGTCAACCGAAAAGTTTGGCTTTTGTTTACTGAAAGATATGAGTTTAGGTGGTCAGGAGTTTGCTTGTTTTGTGTTGTTTTTTAATGGAAGGAAAGTTCAAGGGGCAGGCGGTATTGTTTTTGAAGGGGACAAGAGGCGGACACGTATCAAGAGAAGGTCGACACTGATTGAATTGCATCAGAAGATACGACAAAAATTAGGTTTGGAGGACAACCAACATATCACTATGCTTACAGGAAGATCATGGCAACGTGAACAGTACATGGGTTTTTAGCTTGCGGATGATGAAGACATTGAATTTTTAATGGAAGAATATTTCAATCAGCCAAACCCAGATTTTATAGAGTTGTACGTGGAGTATACTGGAGCAGAGGATGTTATACCAGTGAGGAGAGTTCCTTCAAACCGTGCGCGTAATGCATCATCACGGTGCTCCATTTTTACACGTGTCTGAGGAAGACTCACATGACCCAACTTGGGTCATGGATGAAGAAGAAGAGGATGACGATGATGAGATTTTTGCAATGGAAGATCGTCTTCTTCAGGAGGATGGTAGTGCATCAGATAATGATGATGATGCTGGTGTGCGTGCGACTGGATTCCAAGAAGACGCTGATGTGGGGTCGTCTCAAATCCATGATCATGCGGACGTTGGATGTACGCGATCAGAAGCACCTATTGAAGGTATGTTACATGATTGCAGTAAATGATGAAGTTCTATCATATATGTGTATAGTATTTTATTTTCCATCACATGGTTATTGAACTGATTTATATTTGAAGGTGGTGAGGTCATTCCTTTTTGGGATGGAATTCCTCATTACACATATATTGATTGGAGTCATCCAAGCGAAGAAGACCCTTTTCGCGATTCTGTTTTGGGTTCGGGTTCAGGTTCGCGTGACCACTCCAGCCCAGTCTGGACGTGTTCAACTGCCCCAGATTTGTATTATGTTTCAAAACAGCCCCAAATTGGTAATTTTTTATTAAAATTGTATTATTTGGGTTCTTTTTCCGTCCAACGCTATTACACATGTGTGATTTATAGTAACATTTTTTTTGTCTAAAATTTGGTAAAAATGTTGCTAATTTTTTTTAACAACATTTAAAAAATATCATCAAATATAAATAAATTTTACTAATATTTTGTCAAATGCAATATGTAATTCATTTGTTAAAACCTTTAGCGCATAAATTATAACTCAACATTTAAGAAAACCTTTCACTACAAAAAAAGCCTACGGATTCCTTTTGCCTACTACCATAAATTAGTATAGGTAAAACTAAAAAATACTTCTATCTACAATTTATTAATATAGGTAAAGCTCATCAACTTATACCTACCATTATTTGGTGTAGGTAAATTCATTAAAACTAAAAATGACTTCTACCTACAACTACTTTATGTAGGGAGAACTCCAAAAAATTTGTATCTATAGTCTATTAGTGTAGGTAAAGCTCAAAATGATTATTACCTACAAAAAAACTAGTGTAGGAAAAATTCTTAAAAACATATACCTACGACTACATGATGTAGATGAAACTTTATAAAACTTTTGCCTACATTTGGTTGGTGTAGGTATAACTTCAAAGTCTTTTAAACCTATAATTATTTAGTGTAGGTAAAACTAAAATAATTATACACCATCAAATATTATCCCATCATATAATAAGTTCTGTTATCATCAAACAATTTAGTAAAGTACATTATTAAAAACTTTAGTTAATATTAAAATTCAAATTAAATATTATTTATCACTTTTACATTTTTGCATTTTGGATTCCTAGGGATTTTATGTATTGTATTTGTATTCGAATTCCAAAATAAATGATGATGGTAACATATTTGATTAATGTTAGTTCTTATAAAAAAAAAGTTGGAAAGTGAAGTGCATCAAACGTTAGTCACGCCATGTGATAGTGTTATTCTCCTCTTTCCCTGTGTATAGGCATGCTAGGGGATACCTTAAACTCAATTTTTTTTTTTTAAAATGTGAGCATAACATATTTCTAAATATTGGCTAAATAAATATAGGGGTGTTACTACACAGATGACTAAATATCTTTTATTTCCTACTTGGTAAACACGGAGGCAAGCAAATAGTGAAGAACATTGAGGCGTGCTTTAGGTGTTGTGCCTTTTTTGTTTATTTATTTTTACTACCAAAAAAGGACACATATCATTTATTTTAATTGATAATTTTTTATGGGATGAATTAATAGGTTTTTATTAGAAAACAATTAAGGCTGATACAAGAAAGAGAATAGCTCCCTTTATCCTAATGGTGACAACTCTCAGGAATGCAAAGGTACAACACCGCATCCTAGACCTCAAACTTCTCTAATCCCACACTGCAGCTTCACAAACCTCTCTCTCTACAACTCTTTCTCACCTGCTAGGGTTTCCTTCCATTGCATCTTCATTTCTCAACCTCATATTGCAATTCTCCATGGAGGTAACAACGTTTCGATAACATTGCTGCGTGCTCTCAATTTCCCCCCTCTTTTATTTCACACCTTGTTTGTTTTGTAGTGGTGTTCTTTGTTTTGTGTTGATTTCAGTGCTGTTTGTTTTTTTTTCGTTTTGTGGCTAAATATCTTCATTATTCCATGCCTTGTCTTCTGATTTTTGTAGTTTTTGTTTTGTTCACAGAAATATTTCATGAGGTGAGAAAGAGATGTGACCGAAAGGAGGCAAGATTCTCCTCCCCCTTCCTTACTTGATTTGCATTTATATTTTAGTTGATATATTATTGTTGTTGTGTGCATAGATCTAAGGGATTAACAGTGAAATTTGAGCTTGATTGTTTGTGATGTTGTAGTTGTTAGATTCAAGTGAATGAAGAAACAGAAGACTAGAAGTGTTTTGATATTTGATTCATGCCCAACCATTTGTTGATGGCATTTGTAATTTTCATTTTTATTAAACTTGGTTCATTAAAGGTAAAATCTAATAATCCTTTGCAGCTATTAAATAAATCAAACATACATGCATTCATACTTAGGATTAGAAACGTATAAGTATATACATTTATGTATAAATACATTGATAAGCTTGAAACTTGCATAAAATGTTTTCTCACTGAAATAATCGATTACATAAGGCATATAATCGATTACTTAAGGCATCTGCATAATCCTATTAAGCCTATGAACTGGTTTAATCGATTACCAAATATTCGTAATCGATTAAATGTGCTACATAGTAATATGAACAATTCTGGCGTAATCAATTAAATCACATAATAATCGATTACCTATGCTTATGGTTCTAACATGTAATTCTGGCGTAATCGATTACAAGGTAATATAATCGATTACTTTGTTCTTTCAAGTTTTCCAGAAAGACCATGAACAATTTAATCTATTAAATAAGCGGATTAATCGATTACACGTGTTAAAATAATCGATTACATATACGAAATAATCGATTACTGTTTGTTAAATCTGTTTTTTTATTAATAGACATGCATTGACTCAGAATTAGAGAGATTCATTTTCGAAGAGCCTTCATTCATACAAGTGTATTAACATTCTCTGAGTGCTCTAAAGTGTTAAAAGAGTCTTTTTAATTGGGTTGTTCATATAAGTGAGAATCATGAAGCTTGAATAAAAGAAGGTGTTGCTTAGTGATCATTCATGCATTAAGCTGTGTCAAGATCATTCAAGAAGGCATTTCATTCATCACCACAGGTTATAAATTTCGTGTTAAATCCTTTATGCTGCAAAGGAATATAAGGTGATATCCTTCTTGAACTTCAAGTATTGTTCTTTGTGAATTTTCTTTTGTATTCTATAGTTTGTGCTGAATCTTTTCCATGTAACAGTTTGAATTTCTTTAAAGCATTACTAGAAGGGGTTTCTAGTGGGTAGAACTGAGTAGTGTTCTCAGGTTCTAGGTCTTTTGATAAGTCTAGGGTGTAGATTTAGAATTTTGCCTAGGGTGGGTAAAAGAGACCTTGTTGATTGCTTGTAAAGAATTAAAATCTGTTAGTGGAACTCTGATCTGGTTTAGATTAGAAGACAAACAGGATGTAGCCTCAGTGGTTGGAGGTGAACCAGTATAAATTTGTGTGCATTTATGTTTTGAGTTGCATTTCATTAATTGCTTGTGATATTATTTTGTGTATCAACTCAAACTTTGATTCAGCAAATGAGTTAATTGATTGGAAAAGAAAAACTGATTGTTAAACTTGTTTTGATTTAAGATACGATCCATATTAAATCTTCCGCTGAGTGTTTTTGTTTTTCAAGAAAAGTTTAAAAAGGGTCAAAAACCAATTCACCCCCCCTCTTGGTTTATTGGATTATGTATTCATTGTATTTTCAGTAGTTTATGTTGTGCCACAATTCCATGATTATAATTTGTATAATGATGTTAGTTTTCTATCAAAGTTTGTTTGATTGTTTCCTCAATAGTTGATTCTTGGTGATTGGAGATTGGTGAGAAGAAAGAGCTTATAAGCAATCTAAATTCACATTTCAGGTAATTATATTCACACCATTTTTTACTACTTTATTCTTCTTTTGTTTTTGGCATGATGTTCTTTTATTTTATTTTATTTTTTGGATTGATTTATTTAGAGTACTATAAGAAACCGTAGAAAGTTGAATATCATTCAGAATGATGGTCAATCATAAGCAAAAGTTGATGTGAACCAAAATAACAACTTTATAATTGAAGAAAATGTATAATTTGAAAGAGGTATAAAGATTTTAACTTAATTTCTTTATTTTATATTGAATTATTTATAACACAATTGTTTATTAACTAAATCAACAATCACAAACAGAACAACACATACAATAAGAAAATCATGGTGAGTCTCATACTTCTCTTGGAAGTGCAAGTGAAAGTTCAACTAAAGGTAATTATAATTTTTTGTCTTTTTAACAATGCTAGTATACACACTTTCCTTTCTTTCTCTTTCTCCCCCCCCTCTCTCTCTCTCTCTCTCTCTCTCTCTCTCTATATATATATATATATATATATATATATATATTTGATGAATGTCATATCCATGAATGATTTAGGTAAAAAGAGGATTAGAGGTTATACACATATGTTAGATGTGTGGGACTTGCCAAATGGAGAATTCATACTTGTTGAAGTAGATCATTGGGGCAATCCTATGGGTTGGGAAGGAAAACTCTATTGAATGAAATTGGGAGCTTGGTAAGGAGACACCAATGTGCTCCCATCAATTTTCTTAGGTGGAAAGACATGCCTATGGATTATATTACTGACATAGTTGAATTGATTCAGGTCTAGTATAATACTTTATAAGTGTTGTTTCATTTTTCTCTTGTAAAAAAATTGGTTTCTAACAAAATTGCCTTTTTTTGTTTGTTGATGATACTCATAGTAGAGTAAGTTTTGATTTGTTCCTGAACTAACTAAACAAACAAAGGAAATATTGATTGATGACATGAGTCTGAAATGGAGGCAGTTTAAATATGAATTGAAATCAAAAGGATATGATGAGAGCAAAACTAGGGAGGAAATGATTGCTCATATCCCAGATCCAAGGATTGATCCTTCTCAATATCGTGATTTAGTTCATTATTGGTGTTCTGAGAAAGGGCAGGTATATATGTACAATGTCACCAACCTTTGTCTAAATAACAGTTATATATTATATGCTTGTTTTTATTATTTACTTTTTTATATTTGTTGGTTATAGAAAATAAGCAACATTAACAAAAGGAATCGCTCAAAATATGAGGACTTGCATTGCATGGGAACCAAGAATCTTCCAAGACGGATTCATGAGATGGTTTGTCTTTTTGATAGTTTTTTCAATATTTAATTGCTTAGTACAAATAGAATGATTGATTTTTTTAACTAATGTTAGACAACAAAGGTTAAAGGAGTGCAACCTTCCCAAACAAAAATTTATATTGACACTCGAACTCGAAGAGATGGAAGCATTGTTACTGAAAAGACTGTTACTGTAATTGTAAGATTTTTAATTTTTATTTCAATACTTTCTCTTTATTTTATATTTTGTTTTACTCAATTTTCTAATAAAGGGTTATGGTGTGAGGGGGAGTAACTAATGAGGAGACGAGTTTTGTTTGGTGACATTGAAGTATTGAGGATATTGATGAATGATAATAATTTATAAGGTATATTTATGTAGGATGAACTAAAAAAGAAAATGGTTGAACCAAAGAATTCACAAAATTTGCAAAGCACTCAAGATTCTACTAATTGGACAAATGATATATATTCAAAAGTCAAAGGACCTGAAAAAAGAGGAAGTGTGCGTTGTCTTGGCAAGCTTCCACATCAAGCAAGTTCATCTCAAAGCTCTCAAGAGGTATGAATTTATAATTCAATTTATTCAAATATTTAACTATGATATGATATTTTACAAAGAAAAACATTCTTTTAATTTAGGTACCTACAAATGGTTCTACTAATAACAATCATCAAACTACAAGCGATCCTAACTAGAGGTGAGAATTGACTCAAATTTGTTTAATTTACTATTTGAATTGATTTTTTTTAAGCTTCACCTCTTTGAATTTGTTTAATTTACTCAAATTATTGCTTAAAATAATTTGTTGCTTGCTAGTTGTGTGTGCTTATTATATCACACAATAACCAATAATGCTACTAGGACGATTGATATGTGATTGTGTCGTGCCCAAAGTGAATCCAAATCACAAGAAAAAGAGACATTGAGTCATCAAAAATAAAAAAGTACTAAAGCTCACATTTTGACATCCAGGTCTTCTTCTTTTCTTTTGTGTTATTAGTTATGTTTGATTTATTTTAATAGTTTAATATATGCTTGATCATTTTAAAAATTTATTGGCGACTTAGTTCATAAATGTGCAGATTGGTGATTACTTGAATATGTCTATTATATTGGTTATTGTGAATTTGGATATCATCTTGACTTGGCTGGGAGTTTTGGGACATAAATATTTTTGTTTGTTTTTGTAATTATGTAATTGTACTTGGATGTGACTACTTTGTTGGTTATTGTGGATGGTAGATATCATCTCATCTTTATTAAGTATTTTGGGATACATAAATACTATTGTTTCTTTTTGTGATTATGTGACTTCCCTGGAAAATGGACCTTTGTCTCCTTCATCCCACATAGAGAGGAGTTTAATTAGTTTGTGTTTGTCAATTTTCAATGTGTACTCCAATGTTTCAAAATTAGTAGAACTTTTTTAAGTAAGACAATTACTTTATTGCATAGATTAGTTTCTTGAACTTGTTGAAAGCTTAGATGATTAACTTAGATACAATTGATATTCAATTTTTCTAGATAACTAAATAATAATAATAATAATAATAATAATAATAATAATAATAATAATTTGGAAACGTAAAGCATTCCAATAGATAATGGGCTGCGTGATTTTTTTATTAGATGACATTTACCTACGGTTAAAGCTTATAAGTACAAGTTAATGATTTGTATCTACAATATTTCAATGGTAGGCATAAGTTAATAACTTTTACCTACATGGGAGGTTGTAGGTATAAGTTAATGTTTTTACCTACATTGAGGTTGTATATATGTTAGTGACTTTTACCTACGGTTAGAGATTATAGATATAAATTAATGTTTTTACCTACACCTAGAATAAATTGTAAGTACTACCTATAGTGACAGACAAATATAATCATAGGTAAAGATATGTCTGTAAGTAAAACTTGTACATACAAACTAATAACCGTCACAATACGACCCCTCAAAGTTGATGGGAAAAGTATCCATAGATAAATGTTAATTATACTTTTACCTATAGATTATTGATTTATAGTGATAAATTTTGTTTGTAGGTATATATCAATTTTATTGTAGTGTTTAGCTCATCAACTATACACAACAATTGACCAAATATTTTTTGGAGATTCAGTGTGAGGCTTTTGTATGGTTTTATTGTTCTCATATGTCAATTACAAGTCCAAAAATAAAATCAGAAATATTTGACAACTCCACCAATACAAGCGAAACAAAAGGTATGATAATGGTGAAGAAATCCTATTTTGTGCACGAAAATTGGCCACACATATAGATCAAAAGAGTAAGGGTACTGCTTTATTCAATTTGTTTTATTTCAATGCCACGAACCAATAGTAAGTTGACACATACATGTCGTACGACTTTGACATTCAAGTAGCTAGCTAGTATCAATTAAATAAATTCTGTATATATTCACATGATAGTGGTCCTCGATGTTACACTAGTAGTAATTTGTACAGAAAAATATACACAGATGTTCGAGGATCTTCGAAACATAAATGACCAACCAAATATTTGCCAAGCCCAAAAAGGCAAGTAATTTGTCACTAAATTTCAAACTTACGAAGTCTATCGACATTTGAAACAAGTGAAAAAAGAAACATTGTGCCTCAAGGACATATTTAAATAAATTTTTCTATGAAATATTCTAAAAGAGATAAATAAGAAAAAAACTTTATAAGTTAAAATTAAATTATATAAAATTTAAAAATAATCTTTTAAAGAATTTAATATGAAAGAATTTTTATAATAATTAGATCCAAATTTTTATAAGTAAGAGGACTAAATTAAACTTTAAAAAATGAGATCACTAAAATAATAATTAAACCTGAAAAATTCAATGATAAATTGATTAAATTTCAATCAAATCACGGCAATTGCTATATCATTTTCTCCCATTATAATGCACCTTTATCTCTCCAATTCAATCCAAATTGACAAGCAATACACCCAATGTAATTTTGTCTTTGTCATATCTATGGACCAATATTAGTTTTTACTACTCTAGCTAGATCTAGATTTTGGCATTCTTACAATTTTGTCCGTAGTTTCTGATCTCCTGCATGACCAAACGTGGCAAATACCTCAAATCAGGCTGTGGAATTTCAGAAGTTTCTTTGTCATGCATGGGATCCCTCCACCAAATACAAAATGGACGTGGTACCATATTGAACCCATGAGTCTTATTTACATAGATCAAGTCCAAATCTATATACATTGCGTTCGTATATGCAGGTAGTGGTAGGGACCATATTCCAACTAAGGTTTCACCTCTTATAAAAATTAAACTTTTTTTTTACTATCATCACCTTTTTTGTTAGTATATGTTACAACAAATTTTCTATTATCTAATAAATTTGTTTTCAACTGATTGAAATTTTCTGTTTTTTAAACAACTTTTTATTTAATTAATTGTTTGTTTTTAAAAAATAAAGAGTAACAGAGATAATTAATTTCAATATTACTTCTTATACTGTTTACATTTACTGATATTTAAAACTTCCCATTTTTTGAATTTTAATGTATATAGCAGTAAATAAAAGATAAAAATGAAAGTAAGAAAAAAGAAAGGCAAGTGATAAAATAATGTATATTCATGTATATTTATTATTGAGAAAAAAATCGACACATGGTATGATAAGATACTAATGTATTTAACTTATTATGTCTTATCTAAATATATCAAAAATTATAAATTAACTATTGTATTTTTACTTTTGGTGCCAGATAATTTATTGACAGAAGTATTCATTCATAATACATTAATTTTACCATTTCAAGATTTTGGCTTTTTTATCATTCAGGGGTAATTTTTCTTAATTATCATTTAGGGATAAATTTTAAATTAATTACTAAAAGGGATAAATTATTATAAGTATTACGACTTTTAAATTAGAAGTCATAACTCTTATCATGATTTTTTTTTAATTTTTTAATTGAAATTATAAAAGATTTTATAACTTTAGTGTAATTTTAAAATTATAATTTTAAAGTCGTAATAATTTTTGTTAACTTTTTAAATTGGAGTTGTAAAATATTTGATAAAATTTTTAAAAAATAAAAGTCGTGATATAATTATTTAGTAATTAATTTGAAATCTACCTTCAAATATTACCCCTAAACAGTAAAAAAGTCATAAGATTTTACAAATGTATATTTGTCAAATAAAATGAGATTGACAATTTGACATTGAAATATATACAGTATATGACTTGATTATTTGTGTAGAGATAAGCATATATTTAGAATTTTTTATATTAAATTATACTAATTAATATATATGTAAATTTATTAAATTTAGCACAATAAAATTATTACAATATATTAAATTAATTTAACATAATAAAAATACAAACAAACATATCAATGTCTATGTTTGTGTTAGTAGTACTAATATCTCAAATTAAAAAAAAATCTAAATTTTAAATGACCCTTATTTTCTAAGGCAAATACCTTGTCCATCACGACACGAACTATACATGGCATTGGTATATCCCCAAAATTTGGCATTGATATTGATACATTGCAAAATTACAAAATAAAAGTAAAATAAAATAAAAATAAAAATAAAAGTAAAATAAAATTAAAATTAAAATAAAATTGAAGGTATAAAGAAAATGACCATTGCCAACGTTACCAACGTTCATCCTTTAACTACCCGCCAAACTCCCTTTCTCTCTCGCGCGTGTCCCAATTCCATTCCCCACTTCAAATGGTGCCATAATCTCAATCAACCACTAAATTTTTTCCTTTCAATTTTGTCTATTCTTTCAAAAAAATATTAATTAATTAATTAATATCAATAAATTGAAATTACATAAAGACCTCATGCTTCGTCTTGACCACATTCCCTTGCCACCAACCAAACCAAAAACTAAAATACTAAACAATCCGTCACACGTTTCCTTCACCTTCTTTTCTTCTTCTTCTTCTTTATTCGGTATATCGTTTCTGTTGGTATTTTTCGTAAATATCACGAATTTCGATTTCCCCCAATTTTTAGGGTTTCGCTGAAACCCTACCCTGCGATTTTGCGATTCTTCCTTTGAACTTTGCTTGGTTTTCAGGTCTGCTTTCTTCTTCCTATTCTCCTTTTTGGCCTCATTGGTGAAGGGAATTTGGGGAACAAAATTATAAAGAAAAAAGGTTAAATTCTAGTGATTGATTATGCTTGATTGATTTTAACGGTTCGTTTTTTTTTTTGGTTTGTTCATCCAATTTTCTTGTTGTATAGGTGATTTAGTTGTTTGTTTGTTTGTTATTGGAACTTGGTTTCAATTCTAGTGTTCAATATTTTCAGAATTTGAGTTTTGCATTTTTTTTTTGTTGCTGTTTTGGTTAGTTATAGCTACTGCTATCACACTTGGGAGTCAATTGTGATTAGTTGGGTGAATTGAGGAGTGAAATTGAGGTCAATTCTTGACATCTTAAACCAAAGGAGTTGATTGCAGTTTAAGAAATTACCAGAATAGTCTAGTTTCATGGTCTCCAAGCAGACAATGCTTGTGTTTTAGTTAAGATTTTTATTGTTTGACTCTGAGGTAGAGTACAACATTTGGCTGTTTTTAACTTTTGCCTTTGTACATTTTAAGGTTGTTAGAGGGGTTAAGAACTCTAACTTAGCTGTGGCACCATTGTATGCGTCGTTGAGACATTACTCTGCTGTGTGAAAGCATTAAACCCACGGATACTTACATGTCATCTGATTTCACTGTTTGAATAAGAATAAAATTGACAGTCAATATGCAGATGAAAATATGTATCTCCTTACAACTTGATGAAAATGATAGAAAGAATGTTACCTGGTGTAGATTACTTACTGTTTAGGTTTTTCCAGTTCCCTTTTAACCATCCAGATCACCATGTCAAGTTTGGAGGAGCCACTTGGCCTTGACAAGTTGCCAAGCATGAGTACCATAGATAGAATCCAGAGGTTCTCATCCGCTGCTTGCCGTCCCAGAGTAGATAATTTGGGTATGGGAAACTGCTGGATTGAAGGACGAAGCTGCAGCACATCGAACAGCTGCGAGTGAGTAAAAAATTGCAATTTTCTACAAGTCAACAGTGATGCATATATTTATTCATCATTTGACCAATTTTTGTATTCTTATACATTCCTTTTGCTTCGGTCACATATTATTTAACCTATTTCTGCCTACTTTATTCATAACATTACCTCTTAAGCCTATCTTTGGTACAGTGAAGACAATGAAGAGTATACAGCAGAGACATTCCCTTGGAGAAGGCAAACAAGGGACCTATCCCGAGGTGACTCTTTCAGTCAAAAGTCTATGACCATGGGGAGGAATTCGATGAAATTTGGAATGATTGATAATTCATTTTACGCCTCAGATTACCAGTATATTCCACAGAGCAATAACAAAAATGTACAGGATATGGCATATAAGGTAATGCAATGGCTGCGGTACTTTTTGTTCAAGAATTTCTTTCCAGCTACTAAATTAGTTATCCATATACTGCCTCTTTTTGTGTTTTCATTTGACATTTATGTTACACATTTATACTTTCTGTAGTTGATTGATTTTATCATATTTCTTTGGCTTGTAAGTAACATACAATTTTAATTGGGCAATGCAGTTTATGAAAGGTATACCAAACTTTGTAAAGATAGTTGAAGTTGGTCCAAGGGATGGATTACAAAATGAGAAAAACATTGTACCAACAGATGTAAAGATTGAATTGATTCATAGATTGGCATCTTCTGGGTTATCCGTCATTGAAGCTACTAGTTTTGTATCTCCCAAATGGGTTCCTCAGGTATAATGGCTTTACCATATTTATTTTCTGATATTGATATTATGAATGATTGTTGTGGTAAATTTTCTTCTAGGTGCATTTACATCAACTCATTTCTCAATATCATGCAAATTTTAAACAAAAGTTGAAAATTATTGTTTTGAGCACAAATAGGAATTAATCTGTAAGAAAAATTTGTTCATTCAGTAATCATATAGGGACAACTATAGTACAAGTTGATATCCTTTCTGAACTAACTTATTTACAGTGTGATCTGAAGTTTACCTGTATCTTTCAGTTGGCAGATGCAAAGGATGTAATGCAAGCAGTTCGTAACCTGGGAGGCATTAGATTGCCAGTTCTGACTCCTAATTTAAAGGTGCAAATAACTGCTAGAACAACTATAAATGGGCATATTTATGTTCAGATGTCTGATCTGTTACAATTATAGGGTTTTGAAGCTGCTATAGCGGCTGGCGCTAGAGAAGTAGCTGTTTTTGCATCAGCTTCTGAATCTTTCTCAAAATCAAACATTAATTGTAGCATAGAAGAAAGCCTTGTCCGCTATCGAGCTGTTACTCAGGCTGCTAAAGAGCTCTCTGTTCCTGTTCGAGGGTATGCCTTTTGTTTTCTCCCTTCATCATTCTAAGCATCCATAAATCCTTTCTATTTCAATATTTTTTAAGTGTGCATTTATACCAGACAGAAAGCTCTGAAAATTTTTATTTTCCATTTTGATATTCACTGATCAATTTGCTTTTATTGCCCTGCAATTTCTTTGTGGGTGGTACCTGTATATATTAATTAATGAATTTATCCTACATTGATGGTTTTTCTACATGTTCTGTTCCAGGTCATCTGTTTTTGTATTTTAGCTGTTTTTGACATATATGACTCTAATTTGAAGTTGAAGCATGGAAAATAAACATATCAATTTTATTTTGTGCTGAAGATTTAATTTACTTTTATCTTGTTTCTCTCTCGTACATACCAATGAAATTGAATGCAAATAAGAAAATAATCTATTTTTTTCATTATTAAATAAATAATTTGTGTTAAGGGTGAGCCTTGACACAACCGTAAAGTTGCTCCTTGGTGACTGGTTAGTCATGGGCTTGAATCTGAAAACAGCCTTGTTGCTTATGCAAGGTGAAGGTTGTGTACAATTATCCTCCCCATACCTTTGCGAAGCAAAGGGCATTTGACACCGGGGTGCATTAGTTTTTTTATTAAATAAGTCATGTTAGATCATTTATCATGTAGGAAATCAGGCGCTTTTAAGCGAGTGAAAGTAGTCTTTGAAAGCTGTCTTTTGACTAAGCCTCCGCATACATAAAAATGCCTATATCAATCTATAAGAAGTAAGAACAATATTTGAATATTTTGTCAAACTTCTACTTTATGTATTAGGGAAAGTATATATGCACACACATTTGAATATCTTTTTCCTTCCTGATCATTACACCTATTGCAATCCCATAAGATCCTAACTCCTATAAAATATTTCTCAAAATCATTCTTCCCATCTGTATTTGTATTGTTTTTTCGATATTATTTCATGATGATATTGCTGAAGACCCTTCTAGGAATATATTTAAAAGTCAACCAGGTCAAGGTTTAAAAACTGGACATGAAAAGTCCCATTTGTGTTGATATTGTAAATTGACTAAATTTTATTGACAGAGGTTCTGTTTCTGTTTTGCTTATTACAATCTGTTTCTCTGTATTTAAATTTCATAGGTATGTCTCATGCGTTGTTGGATGCCCGGTGGAAGGACCAATCCCTCCATCAAAAGTGGCATATGTAGCTAAAGAACTATATGATATGGGTTGCTTTGAAATCTCACTTGGGGACACAATTGGAGTTGGTACTACCGGTAATGAATTAGATAGATGTCTTTCTTTTTTAAAACTTTATGCTACACACAGAACATAATAATATCAGCCTCATGGCAGCATTCCCTTGTTTGGCATTTGTCTTCAAACACTTTTTACTAAACAGCAGCCTATTACTCACCTTTCCTGTGCTTTGTGTTGATCGTGATATACCTTATCTATTTTTTTTTAACTTGCAATATAATTATCTTGAGAATGGTCAGTATCAAAAACATTTGTCGTACATTATACCTCAATCTGCATTACTCTGTTGAGCTTTAAGCTCTACAGTCTACACCTGATGGAGGAATCTAACATGGCCGTTCTATTTCCTTATAACTCTCTGCAACCTGTTTTCTTTTATGCTTATTCTTGAATCTCAAACCTTGAGTCCTGACTGCTTATCAATTTTCTTTCTTTTATTATTTTTTTTATGTGACTGTTTGCCTATGCCTGTTATGCTCTTTAGCAAAGTAAATAATGTCAGATCTTGGCAGATTTGCAGGATAGATTCCAGCATTTTTCTTTGTTTATTAATCCAGAATATGAATATTCTTTATAAAAACTTTCTATTGGTTACTCAAATATGATCTTTGTACTCATATTGTTTTCTGTTCATTCTATTGTGGTCAGGAACTGTAGTTCCAATGCTTTTAGCTGTAATGGCTGTTGTGCCAGCAGAGAAGCTTGCTGTCCACTTCCATGACACTTATGGGCAATCCCTTCCAAATATTCTTGTGTCCCTTCAAGTAAGTCAACAAACTACAGCTTGAACTCTATTTGCTTGTCTATTGATAGAGTTTATTGTTCTTTTTATCATCATTACATGCAATAAAAGTTCTACACTGGTGTACCAACCATTGAACAATTGCAATTAACTGGCATAATACCATCTATAAACAAATTTTTTTCCATAGAATTTAGATTTGTATAACAAGTTTAAACTTTAAACTGGGCCGACATTAAATCTTTTTGCAGTCTAACAGTGTTACTAATGAACGTTTTTTATTTTTTTTTCTAAACAGATGGGGATCAGTGCAGTTGATTCTTCAGTTGCTGGTCTTGGTGGCTGTCCATATGCCAAGGGAGCTTCAGGAAATGTAGCTACTGAAGATGTTGTCTACATGCTGAATGGACTTGGGGTGAAAACCAACGTTGATCTTGGAAAGCTCATGTCAGCCGGTGAGTTCATTGGCAAGCATTTGGGGCGCCCATCCGGCTCAAAGACCGCAGTAGCCCTTAGCCGAGTTACAGCTGATGCTTCCAAGATATGATAATATGTTCCACCATAAAAATAAAAATTGGATGCTTCAAGCAGTGAGAGGACACCCTGTTTGTTTCATCTTTTTGACCCCATAATTATAGAAAGAGAATAAATTGCCCACTCACGTTGATGAGTTGGGAAGGAAGAAGTAATGCATGTAATCTGCCAATAGCAAGTACAAGTATAAGCTTCTCATTTGAGTGTAAGCTTGCAATTTTTATCCCTCCAATTTTTTGTTCTTTTAGTTTACATCATGCACTCATTATGTATGATGTTTAGTTTTTACCACGCCTCTTGTATAATTCTGAAAATATCATAGAAAATATTATTTACTCTTTTACCAGATAATTAAAAATTATTGAGCACCATTTTGAGGTATATATTATCATTTTGCGGTGGATGTTACTTGTCAACTTGTCGTGGAAAAGTCATTGTCCAGCCAACTTTCATTGACTTAGAGAACAAGTCATTGGTTGCTAAGCTGTATAGTTTGGACTTTGGAGAACAGGGAGTCACGTTTGAATGGCTAAATTTGTTTTTGAAAGTGTGAAATTACGTTTTGCCACTCAAAGTGCTTCTGGTATATTCAGACGACAGAAGTGGCATTTTGTTGCTACAAAATAAAGTTTTGAAATATATGGGTATAATTTAGATATTATAATAAAATGTCACACTTTAGGTGACATAATACACTTCTGACAAATGTGTGTGATTCTATCAATATAGAATAATATCAAAATTTACAAAATTATCCTCCAACTAGTGGAAATGTGACGATGCACCATAAAACGAATGATACGCAACAAGTCAACAACATGCTCGTGGCAAATTGTTAATTAATAAAAATCTTTTTAGTTTTAATCAGTATTTCTATAATTCTATTGTCCACTGACATTCTTTTTATACAATATGAGAATTAAATTTAAGTCCTTATGCATCTATGCCAACCACCCACTGCTAGACCGATTCTAGTAATTTCACATATTTTTGTTTTGTTAATATATTACCTGACAAATATCGTAGAGAATTCTATTATATAATAAAGTGAGTACTTAAGATATGTTTTTATAAGTACTAAGATATACCAACAGGTGTTGGATATATTTTTCATCATAAAAAATATGGGTTGATGAGTTTTGAAAGGTAATATATAAGCCAACTAAGGCATCTATTAAATACACTATAATATTTTCTTATACACTATATAGCTATAATGCATTTCCAACATCACCCTTTTAATTAGTTTTATTAAATATTAAAAATTTGAAAACTGTACAGGCGCATTTTCGATTTCTCCTTCTCTTACACCATAAGCTTTCTGCAGCATCTTCTTCTCCGGTCCTTCTCCGGTCGCGTTCGTACAGGCAGTGGAGCAGCATTAGTGGTCGTGTTGTTGGTGGAGGTCGTTCGCTGCATCGTCGACGAAGGTGAAGTTCCTGGTATTGTGGGGTTGTGAAACGGATTGAGAAATCCGTGAGGATGGCACGGATTGAAGGATCCGTAAGAAGGTTTTACGCTCCATACGGATTACCTGATCCGTACGGAGCTTTAGACCTTGAAAGCTGTTTGAAATTTAATAAAATTTGATTAATTTATGTATGTTAGCATGTTGAAATTTGAATGACTGTATATTGATTGGTATATTAGGGGAATTAAGGTTGCATTGTATGTGATATATACTTGCTTGTGATTTATGTTTATCATTGACAATATTACATGTAGTTATATTATATTTGATATTTAAAGTTATTATAAAGTTAAATAAGAATGACTGAATATACATATTAAGTTAATGAAAACATAAATAACAATAATAGGTTGATATTCTACGAAGATTAAGATTAGTATATGTTGACATTTGCATTTTTAAGTTAATGGGACCCATGTGTTGTGTTGTGATTAATATACAATTTGAGATCCATGTGTAGGCATTATGTTTTGATTGAATGATGAACCTCATGGAAATTGTATGAGTAACAGGTAGGATATGCTTTGAATTTGACCTTTATCACAGATCATGGCAAGAACAAGGGGTGGAAATCGGGCTTTAGGGCGAGTTGGGGACCGAGTGCCTGAACACACAGTGGAGATAATGAAGAAGAAGGCGGCGAACGTCGTAGGCCCACAGCATCCGTAAGAAGACAACGGGCAGCTGAGGCTATTGCTGAGGAAGGTGGGGCTCATGAAGAACATGTGGACCCCGACATTCCAGTGGCCGACGATGTTGCCAGTGAGGCAGAGTCTTTCCCAGGGGGCCCAGTTGATAGTTCAATTTTGACAGGCTACATTAACCATGTAGCGCTTAGAGTGTGGTCTGGAGAGGTATTAATATGTTTAACTACATATAACTGTTAATATATTTAGCAATGTAATGTTTGTTATTAACGCTTAAATTTATTTCAGGAACGTGCTGAGTTGAAACTGGCTTTTCATGGATGTAAAGTTACAAAATTTGGGAAACCGACACCTGAGATTGAAGGCTTGGTGGCTGGTACTGGGTTAAGCCCATTGATACGTACCTCTATGGAGACTGGAGACAGAGGCTTGCTATCTACGTTTGTGGAGCGATGGCACCCTGAGACCAGTAGCTTCCACTTGCCCATCGGAGAAGTGAGCCTGACGTTGGACGATGTTGCGGCATTGTTGCATCTCCCAATAATGGGATCTTTCCAGACGTACGATCCGATTGACACCGGGGAGGCAACAACATTACTGGTGGAGTTGCTTGAGGTTACAGTTGACGATGCGGAAGCTGAGCTTGAACAATGTCACGGGGCATATGTCTGATTGTCCTAGCTCTACGAGTTATATGCTGCAAAGTGTGCCACAAGGCATTGGGTACAAGCAACCAAAGCCTATTTGCTGCACCTAGTCGGTTGTACCTTGTTTGCGAACAAGAGTGCCACACATATTAGTGTGGTATTCTTAGACGCATTTCGAGATCTGGACCAATCGGCCGCATATGCATGGGGTGCAGCCACCCTGGTCCACATGTACAATAATTTAAACTATGCATGTCAGCATCACGGAAAGCACCTTGCCGGATACATTTCTTTGCTACAAGTAAGTTCAAAACTTCAATTAAGTATTAAATCTTAAGTAGTGTTTGATCTATGAACACTTTCCTACTATTAAATCTTAAGCATCACGGGAAGATTTCATTAATATTGTGGTTATTGTATTAACAAATACGTGTTTACCTCTTATGCAGTGTTGGATCTATGAACACTTTCCTACCATTGGAAGTGGCATACTAGATCTGAAGTTCGATGACAGGTTTCCCCGTGCATGTCGTTGGAAAGCTGGGAAGGCATTGCCAGTGACAACTTATCGTAGACGGTTAGATAGGTTGACACTGGACGATGTATGCTGGATGTCATACTAAGATCACCGTGCCCACAGGGATTTCGAGCTAATTTCACTATTTTGTGGGTATCTTAGATGGGGTCCACACATGGTTAGACATCAACCACATCAAGTAACCAGACAGTTTGGTTTTGTGCAGCACATCCCATAGTTGGTTCATTCTGAGTCTCCGTCTTTAGAACAGGTTGATGATAGATGGAGTCACTTCTCCGAGCACCTTCTGGACACTGGCGACTTGGTTACATATCCCAGCCAGTTTGCTTCTGGATATATGGAATTGTATTATCGTATATCTCATCAATATATGTCACCACCAGAGGTTAGGAAGCCAAGTCGACATCATCTGTGAGTGACATTAGTGATAACTAATCCCCTTTCTGTGCCCCAGGATGACACACCAGATACGAGTGATGTAGCTGCGACAGCTTCTGATGTCAGTCACACGGCTCCACATGCAGTGGTAAAAGTTTGGGAAATTTATTTTTTTAAAGTTAATTGAAATGACGATGCAATCTTCATTGACTATTGGTGTCTTATATTGTACCAGGGGATGTGCGAGAGGATAGCAGTCGGGTTGCAACACATGCTTGACACGCAACAAGTTATCCCTGGCACGGAAGCTTACGCATCTCTGCAACACTTGTTGGGATTAGCACGTAGTGTGAGACCCCATGGAAACGTATTTGTGCGTACCAGTAGATTGAGCAAATCAGTTACGAGACGACTTGGTGACTGACACTGATTCATACATGTATATCAGTTGTGTTTAAAAATTAATTTTAAGTTTTTGTATTTAAACAGTTTGGGAGACTATTAGTTAATTTATAAGCATTGCATGGAACTCGTTGGAATTTGAATATATACTTCTTGGACACAAAGTCTTTATAATTGTTTTAACAAATTACACCATTTCTGACTTTATCCTAAATCGACATATTCAGCTGGTAACTTAATGGAATCTAAATACAGCCTCATTCGATGAAGATAATGACTTGGCCATTGTCTTGCTTCTGATGAACAGTGCGTATACCACAAAAAGGTAGTACATCGGATAGGACAGTTCTCTGTCAGTTGAACCTGTTTAAAATACAATGTTAGTTGTATCTTAATTTAAACAAATGTGAAACAAAATAATACTTCAAGTAATGTAGCTTGTTATACCTGGACAAAGTGGTTACCATACACATGACCAATACAAACATGCGATGAATAGATGGATCTTTAGGAGGTTGTCTTTTCAAAGGAAAAAACGTCATACTTTGTTGAAGTGAAAGAGAAACAACAATGACATTATACCTTGAAGCAATAACATAACCCATGTCGGTAATACCATCCACTTATCCATTGTTACCTACATAATCAAAATGTATTAGTGCACGAGTTTGTAACTAAAAAATCATACATTTATTGGTCAAAGCATTGTGAAAGTTCGGTCTTACCCTTGCTAATCCATCAACAATAAGGGATCGCTTTAACTGATCAAACCTATCAAAGCCACTAAACAAGGCTATATATTGATCAGACCATTGTGAAAGTTCTTTAAGCAAATGATTGCGGATCAAAGGCCAAGAATCTTCACCATAACCTAGTACGACAACAATTACACGATATCCACAATTACCATCTGTTTTAACATCAGTGATGTTAACAATGAACTTGTACATAAAAGGATGAAATTGATCCAGCATAGGAATGTTTATGTTCTTCATTGAATGATCAGATGAGGAACCAGACCTTTTTTGTGTGATGCAACTATTTTGTACTGAATGTAATTCATCAACATATTCCAAGTAAGACGGATCTCGCTTGGTTGATCTTTCGTGTTTTGTGTGTTTATTTTTTGGAGCACCTTTTGTTGTCACCTTTTCAGGGGGAGGATTCATTGATGTTTTATCAAGAAAAGCAAGTTCTTTAAGCTTATCTTCAACGTCATTTTGCCACACAGATCAAGCTTCTGAAAACACTTAGAGATTCCCTCAATCTTGTCAGTTATGTGAATTTCCATGTCATCTACACCTTGGTCTGCAAAATTTAAACTTCACCAAAACATATGAATGGTTGAAAGCGGTATGCTACCAACAACAACTTTAGCTAGCTCACACGCACAAGGGAGACCATGAGTAGTTCTCATAACACATCCACATCGAGAACGATTTTTGCCTGCATAATGAACTCGCTCAAACTCAGCAGCAATCTGATTCAACGCATACCTGGACACCATGCCGATAAGTCTTGTACAATGTTACTTTAAATACGTGTCCAATGACATGGGTGCTTCTTTCTATTGATGCCTTTATTTCAGTATGTTGTAACGTGATCATGTTGTTCATGGCATCCCAAACACTACATAAATCTCCAACACTATTATGTAAAAGCCTCTTTAACGTCCAATGAGCAGACTCAACCCTGCAATTAATGACAACATGTTCATAATTTTTAAAACAAAAAGTTGTTCAACAGATCAAGATGTCACCAACTTGAAATAACATGTTACCTGTTAGTTGTAGTGTTGCCAACCATGTTTCTTTATGAGGATCCAACCATGTTTCTTTCACATAATCAACAAACGCAGGCCATGGTGAACAAGCAACTTCAAACTTCTTCAAAGAATCATTGTAAGATTTCTCAGTAGCACAATCAATAAGAGTCCCCCAGGCTGCCATGACATGGTCCCATGCCAAATCTTGGCGTATATAAGTTTTACAGTTTGCCTTCACATTCTTCTCAATGTGAAATCGACACAATAAGTTGGTTGACATTGGAAAAATAGTTTCACAGCACTCATCAATGCTGAATCTCTATCGCTAACAATAACGTCTGGGAAAAATTCACTCTTTAGAAAAATTCCTCTAAAGCATTGAAGGGCCCACACAAGATTGTTTATCCGTTCCGCCTCTAAATAGGCAAATATAGCAGAAAATGTCATACCAGTAGGTGTCACACCAACAATGTCAAGTAAAGGAAGTCTGTACCTGTTTG
The DNA here is from genome assembly GCA_013407115.1 of Glycine latifolia. Lineage (NCBI taxonomy): Eukaryota > Viridiplantae > Streptophyta > Magnoliopsida > Fabales > Fabaceae > Glycine > Glycine latifolia. Next base: position 5,185,905 of record CM023953.1, read on the forward strand.
TTTTGTATGTACTGTTTATAATGAAGACGATATGATATGCATTTGTCAATTTCACTGCATCTGGATGTGTCCAAAATAAGTCACGTACCACATTTTCTTCTTTCAGCCTATGCCAGTGAATATACATGTCGCATTCAAGAAGCTTCATTAACTGTTGCATTTCAGAGTTATTACCTCTTATCTGCGTGCGGTATGCATACCTTACATTGTATACTTGCTTCAAAGTTATATAATTATTTACATTGTGCTCCTTCAAAGTTAAAAGAATATTCTTTGGCTTCACCATCGACCTTGTCATATCAGCAACAATGATCTTCTCCTTCTCAGTTAGCCGACCAGTATATGCGTGTCCACATAATGATTTAGCCAAACTATGATTATGAGTGCCACTTATTACCTTTACTATCCACCCTTCACCTCTTGAGACGGGTTTTGCTCTCAGCTTAAACGGACATTCACATTTTCTACCGCTACTCGTTGTAGGTACAAAACCTTTTTTGAATGATCTATACTTTCCACTCCTTTGACAACCAATTGTAACATATGATGTTGTTCCTAGCTTTCCAGTTGTCATGTCACTCCTCATTATGATAGCTACAAAACCATTATCAAATGCAACACTTCGAGCCCATTTCAATACATCCTCACGGGAAACAAATACCTACAAAAATGGAACATACATTGTTGGGTACTATCATTTCTATAGTTAAACTCAATCATTAAACTACTTTAACTACATGCTAAATCAAATATATACCTCGTCGGTATTGAATGCTGCTGAACAATCAACTGAACAATTAACATTTTCAAACGCATCAGCTTCTCCACCAATGTCTTCCTCCATATTAACTTCTTCACACATAATACTGTCATAAATCTACTCGTCGTTGTCCATCTTAACAAATCAAAATAAAATTACGCATCATTCACCAAACACACACATACTAATATTAATTAACATTAAAATCGTAATGTTACCAATTATAGATTTTTTTGGGCAACATCATTATTACATATTCATACAATATACAATACAAATTTACACTACATTAATAATAAAATTTACAAATACAATATTCAAAATTCTAAAATATTCTAATCAAAGCACTTAAAACAAAATATTTGAATACTTAAATAAATTACCCAATTTACCTATACTAATATAATACATCCACAACAATTATATCAATGCGGTATCCAATTTATCCAACTTTTCTTTTCTTTTATTAATTTATAAACAAATAAATTCATTTTTAAATCATATTTACATTTTTTAAAAATAATTTATGGTGAATACGAATTAGTTAATCTGTATGAACCATACGGATTAACTAATCCTGCTGAACTATACGGATCAGGTAATCCGTATGCACCATACGAATTACCCAATCCGTATGTTGCTTTTGTCAAATTATAACGTACAGATTATGTAATCCGTATCTTCCATACGGATTACATAATCCGTATGTTACCAAAACTTACGTACCTGCCTTGCACCGCCAACGGACGTGTCTCCGACGACTGGCGATGGTGAACGCAGCTACCACCACCAAGACTACCCCCTCCGACCAAAGCCACCTCCAATGCACAGCCAAAATCTGTACATCACCAACAACACTGAAAACGCTAAGCTGCTGAAGCTCAAATAAATGACCAAACATGCTTCAGACCAACAGAAAAAGCCAATAGGAAAGATGAGGGTATTTTTGACATTTCGAAAAGTTTATATAGTGCATAAGAAATTATTAGTGTATTTAGTAGATGCCGCCAACTAATGTCATAGGTGGATCTAGAATTTTATCATACAATTTGTTTATCAGCAAATCAAACTTGTATAAATAATTGAATGGGTATATGTAGAGCTGGTAAAATGTACATGACCAGCTGGGCCAGGCCAAACTAGATTTAAGAAATAGGCGTTTGCTTCCTATATCAGAGACTTTTCCAATACACCCATATGAACAGTGCACTTCCCAAAATATCCCTTGTGTTATTAAGGTTACGGATTCCATAACCTTTATATGGATTAGCGAGTATGACTTTTTTTTGCCTAATCCGTAATCCGTAAAAGGCTTTTTTTTATACGGATTGCCCAATCCGTTAGTTAAAATTTATTTTATGAAATAATTTAAAATAATGGCACATGCAAGTCTCGAACCTGCAACCTTTGTGTTATTAATGTAACGCTTCAACCAACTGAGTTAATAGACTAATTATGTTTGAAATTAATTAATGTTGATACATATAATACTAATTTTTTTAATGTATATTTAATACACATATAAGTTTACATAAGAAATTTTGTAACAATTAATTTTGATCTAATAATTGAAGTATTATTTTACATATAAAAATCATAGATTTAAATAAAAATTATAGTTTTAAATAAAAATTTACAAGTTTATTAAAAAAATATTAGACTTGTAAATACATATATAATTTTTAATTTAACCTGTAAATACAAATATAATTTTTATTAAACCTGTAATTTTTTATTTAAAACTATGCTTTTTATTTAAATGTATGATTTTTAAAGTTAAAAAAATACTTTAATTATTACATCAAAATTAATTGTTACAAAATTTATTATGTAAACTTTTATGTGTATTAAATATACATTAAAAAATTTAGTGTTATATGTATCAACGTTAATTATTTTTTTAACATAATTGGCTTATTAGCTCAGTTGGTTGGAGCATTGTGTTAATAACATGAAAGTTGTAGACCTGCATACGCCATTGTTTTATAAAATAAATTTTAACTAACGGATTAGGCAATCTGTATGGGCTTACGAATTGGTCAAGTGGTGTATGAAGTCCATAAGCTTATAATGAAGGGTATTTTTGGAAATACACTATTTATGTTAGGTATATTAGAAAAATGCATGGTGTAGGAAGCAAACCCCTAAGAAATATGGGTGCATTCAATTGAACATATATTTAGTTTGATATTTTTTAAAAAAAGTTTAATTTTTCTTTTGTATTTGTATAAATTTAGATAAAAATAAAATAAAATGAGCCGATATGAGCTAATACAATGGGTTATTAGACATGATTGGAGTTCAAAAAATAAGGTTCATATAGAAAATAGGTTGATTTAATCCAACCCATTTTTCTCTCACTTAGTGGCCTGATGGACTGAATGGCCCGCCTATTTGGTCACCTCTACATATAAGAGATACCCACAAAGACACAAAGTTTTGCAACACTTCAACAAACCTAGTATATCCTTCCCAAGTTTAAAACCTCAACTTGGTTACATTATATTTAATACATATATCATGTAAATATTGGATAACTTGAATTTTATCATATAAAAAAGTGAACTATTTAAGCCTAAAGGCATGTGTTTATAAGTACTAATATATACTACCTCTTTCTCATATATTGTAATATTTTAGTTTTCTATTTTTTTAAAAATATTTTATGTTTTTGAATTTCAAAATCTAATTAATATATTTTTCTCAAATATATTTATATTTAATATCCACTACTAGTGGTGTAAGTATTAAAGATCAACATATTTAATAAGGACATTTTAGTTCAAATAGAATAATTTTTAATTAGTTTAATTAAATAACCCATGTGCAATAATACTAAATATCAAAAGATATGGGAAAGATGTATTAGTAAGCTATAAAAAATGAGTTAATGACTTTTGAAATTTTTTGCATGGGTAAAAGAATTTAATATATATGCACTGATAGTGTAAAATAATTTACACAATCATCCAATCATTAATCATTATTTGAATTATTTTTAAATAATTATTTGAAAAGTAAACAAACTTATCATTCATGATGGATTGTAATTCAATGAGTGTGTAAAATTTTTAACACCATCAAGGCAAAACCCTTTTTCTCCACCATAAAATATCATTTGTTTTTTTTTTTTCTATCAAACCCAATAATAATTTGTTATCTCATCAAGAAGAGAATGAGGTTATTATGAACCCAAGCATTATTATATTATTTTCTAAATTTTCTAATTTGCATGTAAGGGAATTATGCAAATTTTAAAAATAAACTATAGAAATCATATTGAAATTGTGTGACACGTGTAGGCATCATGTTGATATTTTAACCTTCTTCTTCTTGTCAAAAGTAGCTTGTAGTAAAAGTTTGCATAATATTATTATTTCAAACAATATATCCCATGACCCTCATCTTTGTTTGCCTTAACTAATTTCACTTACCCACATGTACCAATTTATTTATGAAATCTATTTATAATATGTAAAAGTTTGAGAGGTAAATTATAACATTGATATCCACTACTAAAAATTAATTTTTTAAGATGCACCTTCAATGACGATTCCTAAAAACCATCTTAAAAAGTCAGACAATAACAATTTTGTAAATATCAAAATTTTCAACAAAGACAATTTTATAAAAATTGTCTTGAAAATTACTATTCTATGTTGGTTTCATAAAAATCGTCTTAAAAAGATTGTCATTGATAGTTTTCTACCAACCGTCTTAGAACTGAGTGCGTTTTTAATACTCTTTTCTCACTCTCCCTCTCATTCTTTTGACTCCTCCTCTATCTCATTGCTTCGACACTTCCTTCTCCCACCCACCACTCATAGTGCCTTCTCCGACTCACATGGCCGCAGACACCACGACTTCGCCACGCTGCGTTTCGTGCGATCTAGAACAAAATCGCCGCGATCGAAAGGTCTCACTTTCTCATTAGTCATTCACCCTTTGGTTGCAATAAATTGGTTCGACTTTGACATGGAACTTCCGTCGCCATTCCAGTTGGTGCAGGCAGTGTGCAGCCACGACCTCTTCATGAGGTCACCCAATTACTAGGACCCTTGCCCACTCTTTTCTTCTCCCTCCTCCTTCTTCGTTTCACTTTCCTAGCACTCCCAATTCCTTGTCGTTAGGGTTCACGCAGCCCACACCCTCTCTCCCCGATAACAAAACCACATGAAGATACCCAACTCTCTATGTAACTGCTAACCGCTTATTTTGCTTCGTGCATTTTCATTCTTTTTCTTCTTCCATTGTTGCCATTTTTAGGCTCAAGCTTCATGAATGTTGTGGTTCTCCAAAGCGGAAGAGAAGGCCGTGAGGGACTTCATAAGCCTGCATGTGGGGGATCATCCAAATAGAAGCTTCTCTTGAAGGGTGTTTCGCTCTCCCACATTGTTCGAGGACATGGTCAAGTGCATACTCCTCTGTAATTGCCAGTGAGTATTGTCCACTATGTGTTTGACATAATGCCACATTGTAGGAAAAAAAAAACCTTTTTCTCAACCTTTGTTTGGTGGGGTGTTTTTTTTCTTTGTTTTCCTTTTTTAACTGAAAAATGGGTTGAAGGATGTTGAGCATGGCTCAGGTGCTTTGTTTTCCCTTTTTCTATTGCTCACATTGTGGAAACAAAACTTTTCCAGGTGGCCAAGGACGTTGAGCATGGCTCAAGCGCTTTGTGAGCTTTAGTTGGAACTGCAAAATAGATCGCCTTGTACCATTGCTGTGTAGGGGAATTCAAAAGGTGAGAGTGAGGGATTCATCCCCAAAACTCCAGCTTCTAAAGAGACCAAGAGAACTAGGTTTCAACAAAGATTTCACACTTTCACAACGTTGATCTCCTTCAAATTGCCATACAAAATTACGAGTTTAAGCAATCAATTTTCAAAAGTGAATTAAAAAAATTGATGAGGTTTGATTTATTAATTTTAGAATTTTTTGGTGAACTTATTTTAGAATAACATAGCGTAGCTTGTTCTAACTCATGTCTATATCACAAATTAAGTTACGATCATTGTAACAAGTGAGCCCAAAGTTGTGGTGTAACAAATATAGGATTTGGTAGAGAGAAGACCTATCCAAATGACACTTACATACAAATGTTAGTGGCAAAGAGTGCTATAATGATCACAGTTGTGGATAATTTCTTTAACACAGAAGGATCATTCAAGGAGTTGAATGATTTCATGAATGCAGTTTGAAGGTATAAATAATGTTACCATTTTCCTTCTCTTTAAACTTGTAACGGAGTTATCAAGTCAATGGGAAGTGAAACCTAAATAAATTTAAAAACAATTGTTTTTACGTATATTAATCTAAATAAGAGAGTTATGTGTGTGTGTGTGTTGACTTCATTATCAATATATGTGAAACTAAGAAACGATTGATGAATCACATTACAAGTAACGCATTAACCCTTGGATTTTTAGCCCCATTTATTTTAGAATGTACTTATCTAACCTTGGATTTTTCAATTTTTCATGCTTTTTTTTTTTTGCTTATTTATTTCATGGTGCAATTTTAATTTTGTTTGAACATGAATTCTAACTTTTGACTGTGAGATTGTGCTTGTTATAAGAAGTGAGAAGGAGGATGTTGACAGTTTAAAATATAATTATATTTTACTTGTTCTGTTGTGAAAATAATGTGGGATATCACCAAGGAGCAACTTAAACAGAAAAAGTTTGGAAGAGCCACCTGTTTGAATATGGCTCTGCCTTAGCCTTGCAACATTCTTTAAACTTTTGATTGACTTTGATATTGGAATTGTCTGGATTTGAATTTTCAGACCTAGAGCAGATATAAGAAGTTCTATTGTGCAATGTAATTAGAGAACATTGTCAGTTATGTTATGTCTATGAATCTAATCTAATTGGCTAGATAAATACCTCATTTGTCTGTACATGGGAGATGTATGGTTTGTTTCATCTTTTGTCACACAATGAAGGAAAACCATTGAACAATTTGATTGTGATATCTTCTATTTTATGGTTGTAAGGTTATGTATACTTCAGTTTCTTTCTTTGATACTGAAACCGGTACACTTCTATGTACTTTCTTAGGCTGTTAGACTTTGTCTAATAAAATAAACGGGTTGGCCCTATTCAAACATGACACTCAAATTCCATTTTTCTTTACTACACTTTGTAAGTTTTGTCCTAATAATTTAATCCTGTGGCTTGAGAATGTATGTAGGGATCCAAGGTTCCTGTGTTGTAGTGCCTTGAGATTCTGAAAATTCATTTTGCTTATAATGCTGCACGAGAAAATATCCAAAGTTGTTCAACAAATAGAATTCTGAGTGATATCTTTGAAAGGAAAAATGGAGATGTACCTCAGGCAATTGGACTAAATACTTTGTCTGGGTACAACATGATAGACACTGTAAAGTTATTTATTTATTTATTTCTATAAGGAATTAGCTAAATTCTTATTTCTCCTTGTCCTGAGTTTTTTAATTCATCGATAATCTTCTAGTGAATATTTACTTAAACAACCATGTTTAAGTTTAAGGGATCAAGTATATGTAGCTGCCATTACTGCTAAGTTAAATTTATTATGAATCTCTGGTTGTTGCATTATGACGATCTCTTATAATTAAGACACTAGCTAGTGAAATCTAGTCGTCTTATTTGTCAATTCTTAGCAATAACTAAGCTGCAAAGGAGGGTAGAGCACAATTTGGATAGTAGTTGGTTGAACGACATGTTAGAAAGTTTGGCGTAATTAGCAATGAGGGCAACATATTTCTCATGCATGCCTTTAAGTCAATTCAAATCTTTGGTTGCTTGTTTGTATGTGTAGAGGGTTCATCTGAAAAAAAGTGGTGAACAAATACAAAAATAGAGGGCCTAGGAAGATTTTTACATCTTGAAATCAGCCACAAGAGCTTATCTATAAATATATGATTGATGTGAATTCTAATATTACCTTTTGTCAAGTTGCTTCTTAAGCTGTTTATTCCTTGCATAAGATTTCAACAAGAGATGTAAGTCATTTTTTGTTTTAAATTCTAAATTCTAATTATTAAATTGAGTAATTCCAGAAAGATAGGAGCACATGATTGGTCCTATCTTATTACAAATTACAATAAAGATGAAAATTGTTATAATTTAGAAATAAAATTGAAACCAAATTGTGGAAAAAGTTGAAAAATATTAAGTTTGATGGGGTGACTAGAAAAAGATATTGATTATTTATGATTCTTATAAACTATAGTATAAAAGGAACAAATAATCTACGTGGTGATTATAAATTGGTATCATATTTAATTTGCAAGGTGCCTGCTCTTTCAATTAAATTTTTTGTGACTCCAGATGATATTGATTGTCCCTATGCTTAATCCTTGATCAAATTACAAGTTATGAATCAAAACCTGATTTTTTTGCTCGTAGTCACGTCATTATCATTATTTTTTTAAATATTCCTGAACTGTTACTTAGTGCCTTATTTTTACATTGTTTCCATGTGTTTGTCTACTCTGTTATCTTTTCTAGTTGCTTTTTTTTTTGTTTGTCTGTCAGATTTCTATGTTGCATTTTTTTTCTTATTTTGAAATAATTGTATGTAGACCTGATGAAAATTGCACCTTGTTGACTATGCTTCTCCTATGCATATAATATATTGCCCTTCAAATTGCATGTTATCTAGATGCTTTGTAGCTCCGGTGTATGAGATATTACTGGAGTCAGTTAACCTTTAAATTCTTTTATTGGTTCCTGCCCCCTAGGCTTGTAGGGTGAGCTATGAAAAAAATTGAGAAAGTGAAAAAGCTTTTATGACATTGACAATAAACTCTTGTTTGCTGCTATATTTGATTGAATGGATTACTTGTCTACTGGTTCCAAAATCTACTATGAAAATGTGTATTTGTGTATTTTCTTGTCACTTATTTTAGTATCTGGATTCAATATTAAAAAAATATACTAACATGCCTTCTCATATATATATATATATATATATATATATATATATATATATATATTTATGCATGCCATAAAATATTAGTTGGATGTTGTAATTTATATTTTACTTTCATTGTTCAGGATGGGTCTAAATTGAGGTTTACCTTACTTTAATAATTAGGAAATGTATTTATTCATGAAATTTCATTATAGAAAAGAGAAAACATTCAATAAGTAGCATGTTGTATTAAAATATCAGCATATTGTTAATAAATTTCACAAGTCTAATTAAATTGAAGTCTTCAACTGTTAATGGTTTCTTATCAATAACTTCACATTTGCAACTTGTTTCCTTGATAATATATATATATATATATATATATATATATATATAT